>CAKXYN010000327.1:0-433448 GCA_935064755.1 Tragelaphus eurycerus
GCTGCAGAAACCCAGCTGGGCTCTGCTCTCAGAATCTTCCTCCCTTGAATGCTTAGTGGTCAGTGCCTAGCACCTTCCCTATCCTGTCCCAATGCAAGGGAGGGATCTAGGTTGGTTCCAGAAACAAGAGCTGCTTCTGGGGCTCCATGTGCCCTTCAGGTCATCCTGCTGTGCTTACTCTGGCCCTGGTCCAGGGGGCAGCATGAGCCAATTACAGGAATCAGAGCAGGAGCCCAGCCTGGATCTCAGCAGCTGCAGGTAAAATTAGAAGGAGCGATTGGAAACAATGACTTTGGTCTGTCTGGGGTACAGCCTTGATGTCCAGAGCTTTCCATGTTCAGATTTCTAAATACCTTAGAGCTCTCAAAATCCAGGATTCCCAACACCAAGGGTGCCAGAGCTCTGAACACCACAGCGAACCTGAAACCTAGAGTTCCCAGCACCCAGAGGCCTTAAATGCCCAGAGCCCCTCATGTCTAGATATCTGGGGTTCCTAACATCCACTGCGCTGAGTGCCAATTCACTGGGAAGGAATCTGGAGTGGGGGAGTGGCGGCCCTGTTGACCCAGGTCCCTTCAGTGACTGGCACTGCCTGAGGAGTGGCCATCACAGAAGCTGGGCCAGGGGTGGTGCTGGAAGCAGCAGCGATGCTTCACTGATGCTCTCATCCTGTCCTGAAGTGGGATGAAGACTGATGCCTTTTCCTCCAGTCCCTCCCCACCCCCAGTCACATGACCTGTGTGAGGGAATGTCCACTAACTCACACGCATGAATGTAAATCTGCTCTGTGCTGGGTGCTGTGCTGATTTCTAGGAACTCAGCCCTGAGAGGAGAGGAACTCCTGCTTTCCTGTATTGGAACCTGACCCTATGTCACGTGCTGGGGTGAGACAGCATGTCTCTGAGGCCCACGTGTAGTCAAGGGCTTGGCTGTGAGAATGAATGGCTGCTGGCCTGCGAGAGTGTGGATGTCAGGCTGTGAGCACAGACGGTCAGACACAGACGTGTCTGACAGTCAGAGTGGGTCTGACTATGTCTCTCCATCAGGCCGTCTCTGCCTCACTGCTTTCTTAATGGGTGGAGGTAAGGCCCCTATTCCACCGGATCGGGCCTCCCTATGAGGACCAGGAGGCTAGTCCTGGGCTAGAGGCTGACAGCCACAGCCATCCTGTTGAGGGATGAGAGATTCCTCCCACTGCCCCTGCCAACGCTGAACCCAGAGCCTCCTTGGATTGGGGGGAGTGGCTATAGGTGAAGCAGCCAACACTAAAAATGGCCATGCACCCTGGGGAGAATCCTGAGACACCACCCCTTCCTCCCATCCAGCCCACCCAGCTCGCCGACCTGGAGCCTGGATAAGGCTCCTGTCTGACTTTGCTTCCCCGGGTCCTGTCTGAGTAGCCCTTTCAGACTAGAGAAGGAACAGAGCCAGGATGTGCCTACCAATGGACATCACAGGGAGCTGTGACATGATGGGGAGGAATACTAAGTGGGTGGTATCTGGCGGCCTGAGTGGGTGGGTCTCCATCTGCTGGCAGCACCCCACAACTCCCAGCAGCTGAAGATGGCGACACTGGATAAGTTTTACTGGAGGGCCCTGCCTTACCAGTCTCCCCCACAGGCCTTATAGCCTCTTACCCCTGGGCTAGCTCAGAGAGCAGGCTGGGAGCAGGCTGGAAGAGGGGAAAGGGTCAGCTGTGGCTGGCTGAGCTCCAAGGCAGCCAGCCATGGTCAGGGAGCCCTGGCAGAGCCCCAGAAAGGAGGTGGGAGGGGTCCCCAAGACAGCCATGGCTGCCTGCATTCTTATCCCAGGACTTCCACTTGATAGTCAGGTAAACAGGAACCTCGCTTTCCTCAGTATTCCTCAACAGAAGACTATCAGTACTGGCCACCAATCCCAGTGCTGTTGTGGAGATTAAACAGGGTGAAGTATACAGGGAAGAGGGCCTGGTACCTAGTAAGTGCTCATCCTCCTTCCTAGGGAAGGCCAGGATCCTATAAGGGGCCCACCTGGCACAGGAGCAGCTCCCGGTTGGCCTGAGCCTGGCGGGGGTTTCCAGAATCTGTGCAGCCCCATCCCCACCCCATCCCAGTCTGCACTTGACTCCAGACTCCCCAGGAATCCTGGGCTTCCTGGCAGAGTTTCTTCCAGCACCCCGCACTGACTTCTTGGAGCCCTAGTACCCACTGGTGACAAAATCCATCCATGGCAGTTACAGCCTATCCTTAGGGCACATCTGTCCAGACAAAGTGCTGTCTTTATGCCTTCCTCACATCATGTTTCCAAGAAGGAACTATCCCCATGTCCTAAAACTAGGGCTCAGGCAGGGTAAATAATTTGTCCAAGGGGAAAGAACTAATAAGTGGTAGAACCTGAGCCTGAACACAGGTTGGCCAGTCTCCAAAACCTATGCTCTCACCCCGTGAACCATACACACACACAGTCATGTGGTGACCCAGTCCAAGTTTTATGTGCCATACTGATAAATGGAGTGCAGCAATGCCTGGTGCGCTCACTGAAATTCTTCAGCTGTGAGATCAAAATCGTGTGACTTGGTTTTGAGCACAGTGAGGTTGGGTGTTTGACTATGGAGAGGTTTTGCGTGGCTGTATGATTGTATTGTGTGAGTGTAACCGTAGTTAGACTGGTCGTTTGTGTTCTGTGAAATTAGCCATGGCAAAGTGCAGCTTTGTGTATGTGTGTGTGTGTGACTGTTGTGGAGGGGTGTGTGGCTAGCTAGCGAGATTGTGTGAGGTAAGCCGACCGAGGACCCTGAGTTCCCAGCACCCCTTGCCTTTGTGGTCCCAGGACTGTGTGTGCTCACCATGACACACTTGATGGGTGGCTCCACATGCCTGATACACTCCCTTGGGCCTCCCAGTTCTTAATCCTCCCCTCACCCCCACTTTTTTTGGAGGAAGTAAGGCAAATAGTGCTGCCAATGGAATTGGCTTTCAGTTTTTCCATAGGATATTTGTGAGAGCATTTTACGAACCTTTGATGACTCCATTAAAAAATCATTTAAAAATGAAAATATAAATAGAGCTATTCTAATTCTTTCATTGGAATTCAAGTGTCAGCTCTTATTCGATCTCCAGGTCTTGTTCACAGATCCCTGGGGGTGTCCAAGACCCTTCCAGGGGATCTACAAGGCAAAACTGATGTTCCTAATACTACTGAATTGTTCTTTGCCATTTTCACTTGGTTGATATTTGCACTGATGACACAGAGCAGCAGCGGGTAGAACTGCTGGCACCAAATAGGAACCAGGGCTGGCTCCCAACTGCACCAGCAGTCTCAGTCTCCATTGTGCCAGCTCAGCACCAAAAAAGAAGAAAAGGCAGACTTTGCCGTTGATAAAGCAACAAAATTATAAATTTTATTAAATCTCGAGTACATCTTTTCAACATTTCATGTGACAAAGGGGAAGTGTGCATATAGATGTATGATAGTTATCTTCAAGAAAAACACTCAAAACGATTGAGTTGTGAGCCGAAGATCACTTTTCTCACCGACTGGCTTCTTTCACTTAAAAAAGCACATGACAAAATAGTTACTTGGAGTTGAGTTTTTGGCATGGTTTTCTCAACTGAATGAAGTGAGCCTGTCACTTCAAGGGGAAAAAAACTATTGGTGTTTGTGGCCACTGATACAATTAGAGCTTTCAAGTGACAATTAGTGTTTGGAAAACTTCCATCTGCTACCATGAGTTTGACAGCGTCCCAAGTTTCATGAGATTGGTAATGACATTAATGAATGTACAGGCTTTTTTGTTTGGATTTTTGTTTTGTTGGTTGGTTGGTTGGTGGTTATTGTCTATGTGAAGTGTGTCAACATTTGGAAGATCTGATAACTAACTCAGTGAACCAATATTTTCCGAATGACCAGGGTACGAGTTCCAGAAACATGCATGGATAAAAGAACCATTTAAAAGCAAGACAGACCAGTGGATTTTAATAGAGTATAATAGGTTCACTGATACAGTTTCAGATTCCACACTGTCACTAACATTTAAGAAATGACACCTGTACAGTTTTGGTGTAGTATCAAAGAGGAATAGCCACAGCAAGCTAAAATACTGTAGTTGTTGTTCTTTAGTGGCTCAGTTGTGTCCCACTCTTTTGTGAACTTTTTTCAACTGTAGCCCTCTAGGGTCCTCTGCCCATGGGATTCTCCAGGCAAGAATACTGAAATGGTTTGCTATTTCCTTCTCCAGGGGATCTTCCCCACCCAGGGATCGAACCAGTGTCTTCTGCATTGGCAGGTGGATTCTTTACTGCTGAGCCACCTGGGAGGCCCGAAAAGACTATTAACTTCTCTCTTTTCCAAATACATATATTTTGAGACTGGGTTTCCTTCACATCTTGCAACCAAAACCATTTATTGCAACCAATTGAATACAAAAGCAGGTATGAGAATCAGTATGAATCAATATGAATATCAACAGATAAAACTCAAACAAAAATTTTAGTGTCCTCAATATTTAAAAGATGTTTTATTTTGAAGTATAGCCAATTAACAATGTTGTGATAGATTTCAGGGGGACAGGAAAGGGACTCAACCATAGATATACATATATCCATTCTCCCCCAAACTCCCCTCCCATCCAGGCTGCCCAATAACATTAAGCAGATTTCCCTGAGCTACACAGTGAAAGAAAGTGTTAATTAATCACTTAGTTGTGTCCAACTCTTGGTAACCCAGTGGACTGTAGCCCTCCAGGCTTCTAGCCCTTGGGATTCTCTAGACAAGAAGACTGAAGTGGGTTCCCATGCCCCTCCTCCAGGGGATCTTTCAGACCCAGGCACTGAACCTGGGTTTCTTCCATTGCAGGCAGATTCTTAACCATCTGTGCCACGCACTTTTAAGGTGGTCCTCAAATTGAGTGAAGGTCCTCAATTACTTTTAAGTGTAAAGGTTCCTAAGATGAAAAAGTTTGAGAACCACTGAATTCGAATTTTACTTTAAAAAGGACAAAACTGTGTAAAAACTTGCTAAGAAACTAGATCTAATTTGTCCCTATAATAATGGTTATGTAAAACAATAGAGGCATTAGTTAATGCTACAATGGCTATCACATTGCAATATATAGATGTATAAATTAATATGTGCTCCCCTTGAATGTACACAGTGTTATATGTTAATTATATCTTTTTTTTAAAGGGGATTTTATTTTTTTCTTTTCATTATTAATGTACTATTAGAGAATAAGCTTCTTTTACTGCTTCCATCACAATGCAAAGAAGTCACAGATTTTCAGCATTTTCACTGGGGGCATTTCATTTCAATGTGCCTGGGGGCATTGTCTCTCCCTTGTGGAATGTTCACCTTGTCACCTTCTCCCTGTATAGCCTGGTCTTCCTTCAAGAGAAGAAAAATTGATCCCTGGAGGAAAAATTGCCTCCAGGAGCACTAACATTGGACAGTTGTCTGGCTGGGCTGTCTGTAATTACTGACGCTCCTTCTCATCCCGTCTCTCCTGTTTCTAAACACCCTTCTTAAAAAGCGATTATTTGTTAAGGACTGTGTTAACTTTGTATTTCTTTTCTCATTTAATCCTCACAATGATTCTACAGGCTAGAAACTATGATTCTCCTTTTATAGGTAAGAAAACTTCACCTCAGAAATCTTAGGAGAACCCTCTAGGAATGGAAATGACTTGAAAGCCCTTTTAATTCATACATTCATAAAGTTGCCCAGCTGAATTTTGGTGCTTCAACAATTGTTCTTAGTAATAAATTACCACTGAGGGGAGACATGAGCACAGATCCACACCCGAGCCCTGAGGATGTTTGGGTCCTGGCCCGTAAGACCCCCCCATGCTGAGAGCATGTCTGAGCCCTTCTGATGATGTCTTGCCTGGACTGTTTCCAGAAGCTTTATGCCAAGCCTTCATCCCCCACCTCACCCCCCACATTCTCTGCAGTGGCATCTCTGAGCCCTTACCTGGGGCAACATGCTTGAACTCCTCACTGCATCCTCTATACCTGGGCCCTGTGATCCACCATCACACCAGAACCTCACTCCTGGAGTTGAGATCTGGGTGGGTTCAGACTCCAGGATGGCACCTTTTAGGCAGCAGCAGCAGAAGTGGGGGCTGGAGGGTGAGGGGAGTGGGTAGAGATGGAGGGTGAGCCGAGAGAAGTAAGCGTGGAGAGGAACCTTGGTCTGTCAGAAATGTTCCCAGACAGCGCTGACCTCTCACCCCAGCCCTCTTCAGCTCAGGATCCACAGCCCCCACCACTCCCACTTCAAGGACCAGCAGCCGCCTCTGGAGCAACGGGGCATCACCATAGCAACCAGGCCAGACAGGATGGGAGTGTGGTGGGGCTGCTTTAAAGACTTATACTGCTTCTAAACATAGGCCTGTTCCTCTCATCGCAGTCATGTTCAGGGGCCCTGAGGACTGGGAGATCCAGACCAGCAGGGACCATCGGCTCCCTCCACGTCTCTCACCTCAGGGAAGGAAGTTTCTGTGGTCTCAGCCAGATCCTTGCCAACACAGTCCAAGGGGAAATTCAGGCTCTCTGTCCAGGCCCGCCCCACGCCAGCGCTCTGGGTGCTGGTGAACATGTCCTCCGGGCATTCTGGTGGCAGAGCAGGAGGGAGGCAGGGAGGGGCTGACCCCTTGCCTCTGCCCCTCTGGGCTGAGCCGTATTAGGACAGGACCTTGTCACCTGAGTACCTGATGGGAGGAGCAGAGGAATGACCGTGTGAGGTGGGGGCTCCTCAGGGCTCAGTGACTAGACAGAGGCCTTGTACAGGCGATGAGCTGTCACGCTGGGTCTAAGCTCCTTACCTGGGAACTCGAGCCTCTCCACCCCTAAGGCTAATCCAGAGGTGAGCGGGGGAGGGCCTTGATAGGTCTCCAGTGACCCACGGAGCCTAACCAGCTATGGCCCCGTGGGGGTCAGGCTTCTCTCCGGCCCTGTCTCTGTGAATCTCTCTGCTTCTGGGATGCCCCTGCCCACCTTGCCTTGTGTGGTGCCTCTGTGTTTTGGTATCCCTGACTCCACGTGTATTTCGTGCCTTGTCTTTGTGAAGAGCTCTGTGGTCCAGACTCCCTGAAACCCCGGTGGGCTGACAGAGGGGCACGGACACCACTGGGAAACGGGCTACACAGACCTCAGTGACAGGGCCGTGGGTGAGAGCAAGTCTTTGGAGACACAGACTGGTAGGTGACGTGAGGTCTTAGACGGCACAGGGTCTCGGTGGCAACACGTTGCGGGTGGCCCAGGTTTGAGGGACGTTGGGCTGTTCGTACTTGGCACACTGATTGGGTGACTCTGAGTTTGTGGCTAACACAGGATCTGGTGACTCAGAGAGAGCAATTCAAAATGTGTTCTTGGGCGGCGAGCGACAGCAGTGGTTCTTGACTAGGGTAGTTTGTCCCTCCGCTCCGCTCTAGGGACATTTGGCTGTGTGTGGAGACACGTTTGGCCATCTCATCTGAGGGGAAGCTGTGCTATAGCGTGTAGCATGCAGAGGCAGGATGTTGCTCCACAGACACATCCCAGGCCGGTCCCACACAAGGACCTAAATGTGGGGCCGACTCTGAAACCCGACTGCCAGGCTGAAATCCTAGCTCCTGCCCTCTGTGACTCTGGGTGAATCTTCTCATGTCTCACGTGGAGTACACAGGCAGTACCCTTCTGGAGTGCTGGGACTGCTGAGCTGACTCTTGTCAAGTGTTTAGAATTGGGCCTGGCACAGAGTAGGTGTCGTTTTTTGACTCAGGCCTGGAGGGAACAAGGGTAGGTTTAAATTCAGTGACTCAAATGTTCTCTCCCTTTCTTGTTACAGTTTCTACTTCAGACAGCCTTCTTCCATCAGGAAACCACACGGCCAAAAGCGCTCCTGTCTTATAGTTACCGACCAGGGTTCTTGGCCTTCCTTGTGGGTCAGTCCCTAAGTCGTGTCCGACTCTTCAGCCCCGTGGATTGCAGCACACCAGGCTTCTGTATCCTTCACTATGTCCGCAGTTTGCTCACATCCAACTCATATCCATTGAGTTGGCAATGCCATCCAACCATCTCATCCTCCAGTGTCCCCTCCTCCTGCCCTCAATCTCCTGTCCTCATCAGGGTCTTCTCCAACGAGTTGGCCCTTCACATCAGTTGGTCAAAGTACTGGCCTTCCTTACTCAATAAAAAATAAGAGGCAGGACAAGAAATTCACGCAAGGACTTTACTGAGGTTTCTATTGCAGCAAGGGCAAACGAAAACAATTAAGTTTCCCTTGCTGGCTCCCTGAGCGGGGAGGGCAAGGTGGTTCCGTATATGGGGTGAAGTTAGGGCACTGTCCGGGGGCTGGGCCAGAGGGGTGGCGTGGGTGGTTTGCCCACCCCTAGCTGGTGTTGAGGGCACGTGGAATACCCTGCTTTTGTTCCTGACCCCCGCTTTTGTTCCCAGCTCTTTAGAAGTGGCAGTTGAGTTTCTGGCCTTTTTATATCTTGTCCATAATTTGCCCTAACTGCATGTGCACACTTATTTCTCATGCCTTATAGTTTCTTTGTGTTTTTGTTACTCCAGGAACGTTTGTCCAGATGTGAGCATTGCAGCCAAGGGTCCCAGGTCCCAGGTCTCAACCGGTCTTTTCATGTCGTGCAGATGTAGTTATTTCTGAAGAAAAGAGACAAATACCTATAAATCCCCAAGAAATGGCTCTGATTGACTAAGCCTGGGTCACCTGACCACCAACGTTTTGCAGAATACCACGTAAATAGATTAACTCTTCTATTCTCCATGAAGACTTCCCTGATGGCTCAGCAGTAAAGTATCTGCCTACAATTCAGGAGACCAACATTCTATCCTTGGATTAAGAAAATCGCCTGGAGAAGGAAATGGCAACCCACTCCAGTACTCTTGCCTGGGAAATCCCATGGACAGAGGAGCCTGGAGGGCTATAGTCCACAGGGTCTCAAACAGTCAGACACAACTTAGCAACTAAACAACAACAATGACAAATTTTTCATGACAACTCTCTGGAGTAGAACTCTTACTTTCCTCTTTTAACAACTAAGGAAACTGATGCCCAGAGGTTCAGTAATTTGCAAACCCAAGATGGGATCAAGGCAGTGTGGTTTAAAAAGATGCACCCTTCCTTCACAGCCACCATCTTGAATGTTTATATTTTCGATATATCAGGTTTTATTTTTAAATGTGCAAAAAGAAGCAACATTGTATATGTTCATAAGATGCATTCACAGAAGCATTTTCATTACAAAGAGTTGCTCATTTTCCTTTTTCTAAGATAAAGCAATTGCATTAGTCATTAGTCATCTGATTTCTTGAGAGGGCTAATGAGAGAATGGTTGTGATTTTCTTGGTGAGAGAAAACAATAAGATCTGGTCCTGGGGTGAAGGGTGGGGCAGGAGGGAGGAAGGGACCTTGGTGATGAGCAGAACTAAGCCTAGATAGAATCTAGACTTGTCTTTGTCCTGAGCTAGGACTGCCATGGTTGACAAATTCTTTGTTTGGATGATGACCCATGACGGGACTCAACCTTTCAACTTTCCCTGAAGCATTGATAGGGATACAGCACAGTCAAATCAATAATTCACTAATAATACTGTGTCAGAATAATAATACATCTGCTGTCAGTTGCACACATCTTGAGGGAAAGAATGCCTGCACTGTGAGATTTATCTTGCCCTAGGGCCAAGGGTGCAAGACGAGGGGCATAGATAGACAGGTGTGCTACTTACATCCTTATTCATATCACCTAATGCTCTTGGTGGAGAAGGCAATGGCACCCCACTCCAGCACTCCTGCCTGGAAGGTCCCATGGACAGAGGAGCCTGGTGGGCTGCAGTCCATGGGGTCGCTGAGGGTCGGACATGACTGAGCGACTTCACTTTCACTTTTCACTTTCATGCATTGGAGAAGGAAATGGCAACCCACTCCAGTGTTCTTGCCTGGAGAATCCCAGGGATGGGGGAGCCTGGTGGGCTGCCGTCTATGGGGTCACACAGAGTCGGACACGACTGAAGTGACTTAGCAGCAGCAGCAATGCTTCTTGGAGACGGCAATGGCACCCCACTCCACTACTCTTGCATGGAAACATCCCATGGATGGAGGAGCCTGGTAGGCTGCAGTCCATGGGGTCACTAAGAGTTAGACAGGACTGAGCGACTTCACTTTCACTTTTCACTTTCATGCATTGGAGAAGGAAATGGCAACCCACTCCAGTGGTCTTGCCTGGAGAATCCCAGGGACGGGGGAGCCTGGTGGGCTGCCGTCTGTGGGGTCACACAGAGTCGGACACGACTGAAGTGACTTAGCAGCAGCAGCAGCAGCAGCAATGCCTCTTAGGGGCTCAGTATAAGGAGTAAGCAGATGAAAGCATGTCAGTGGGTTGAATAGGAAGAGAAGTTTCCCTTGGGGAATTTGGCATCAGAGGTAGGGTTATAGTGCTCTCTAGTGGACACTTTGTGAATTTACACAATATCAGACGATGTGGCAAGTTGGTTTTTATTTTTGTTTTTGTTTTTGTTTTAACCAAGGGGTTCCCTCTTCAGAGTGTTTGGGAAGCAAGCCCATAAGAAACACTGTGTGTGTGTGTGTGTGTGTGTGTGTGTGTGTGTGTGTGTGTGTGTGTGTTGGGAGCTATGCAGCTTTGCCTAACTTCACCATGCAGAAATCAGCTGTGTGAGTAGTTGATGGCAATAACCCAAGGATTTTATTTAAAATGTGAGAAAATCCAAGGCTGTGGTGATAGGAACTTCTCCCCTCGCTTGATGTGGACTAAGTAAGGTGATTTAAGTAAGGCACAGCCAGTAACTTTCCAAGCAGACCTGGATGACTGCCTGGGTGATTCTAGATGTTAGTTAAACTGAGAAATACTCCAATTCCACTGATTTCCCCTGATTCACCCGGAACAAGAAATAAAAAGTGCTTTGCCATTATCAAAAAAAAAAAAACAAACAAACAAAGCAAAAGAAGAGAAGGACCAAGAGATAGTATGCCCTCAGTAAATAAAAGTACATATTTTTGTCAGGATGAGAAAATAGAATGGTTTGGGGGTAAGGGCATGTAAAAGGAGATGAGTTAGAGATTTCATCTTAATGGTGAATATTTTTGTCTTTAAATATGTGTGTAACGTTTTCTCCTTCTGAGAGGGTACCACACTCTGTTTCCAGCCAGAAACTGTCTTTGATCCAATTGGATTTAGAGCTAGTTGGTTAAAAATTAGTATCTGGGGATTTAGAAAATATTTTGTTTGCTTGAATGGCTTCTCTTAAGTTTGTAAATGAATTGTTCTACTATGAGCCTAAATTGCTCTTGGCAAAACTGTCTTTATGTGTTTAACTGGCCAAGGTAAAATCTGCTTCATTTATGAACACAGTAAGATGGATTAAGAGACATTGAAAAAGCTGAGTTATTCTGATAATGATGTTAAGATGTTTTTGGTTTTGTGTGTGCAAATAATCGCTTAGTTTAATAAAATTTAATTGAAATTGCTCATTAATGCACCATTATAACTTGAACACATCTGTGCAAACATAACTGTTTTAGTCTCTTCAGGTCATAACAAAATACCATACACAGAGAGGTTCAAACCTCAGGCATTTATTTCTAACATCTCTGGAGGCTGGGACGTTCAAGATCAAGGTGCTGGCAGATTCAGTTCTTGGTGAGAGCCTTCTTCCTGGCTTTCTGGCTTGCAGGAAGTTACCTTTTTGCTGTGCATACACATGGTGGGGAGGGACGAAGGGAGAGAGAGAGGAGAGAACGATGGAGAGAGAAAGTGTTTGGTTTCTTCTCATAAAACACTAATCCCATTATGGGGGCCTCACCTCATGATCTCACCTAAACCCACACACGTACCTCCCCCAAGCCCCACCTCATAATGTAACAGAGAACAAACCTGACTCCATATTGGAGCTCTTGCTTTAGCTCTAACCTGTGTGCTCTTTTCCTGTGCTTACTCCTGCTGGCTCTGCACCCTGGAAAGGAATGCCGCCCACAGCCTGAAACACACACCATAGCTCCTTTCCAGGGCGCTGACTACCAGGCTGGACTATTGAAGATATCACAACTTACATTCATATAGAGATAACTTTTCTCTTTTGGAGATTTATAGGAATATGGTGACGAGACCTAGAGTGGACAAGACCAAAGGATATCACATTCCCTCTGGGGTCTGGTCAGCACCAAGAAGTTTGCGACAACCAGCCACATCCCTTACCCTTTCAGTATAAAAGAAGCCTGAATTCTAACTTGGGTAAGATGGTTCTTTGGGATACCTGTCATGTGGTGAACAGTACGAGCTCAGACTCTGTAACAATATTATCATATTAGGGGTTAGGGTTTCAACACAGAAATTTTAACACATAAACACTCAACTGAACTGAACTAAACATACATTTGGGGGAACACAAACATTCAGTCCATACACTAACCACCCAGGAAAGATATTCCTGATCACTACCTTCTCTGTCCTTCCCAAAGCAACCATTACCCTGATTGCTGATCCCCCACAGTAGATTTGCTTGGTTTTGAACTTTTTATAGTTAGAATTATACAGTATATATGCTTTTGTGTGTGTGAAATTCATTAATGTTGTTATGTGTAAAAGCAGCTTATTCGTTTCTATTGCTGTATAGTATTTCATTGCATGAATACACAACTATTTATTCATTCTAGTTTTTCAGTTTTTGATGGCCATAAAATATAAATATTTTAATATACATACCTAGGGTTTGGATTCGGGGAAGGCAATGGCACCCCACCCCAGGACTCTTGCCTGGAAAATCCCATGGACGGAGGAGCCTAGTAGGCTCCAGTCCATGGGGTCGCTAAGAATCGGACACGACTGAGTGACTTGATTTTCACTTTTCACTTTCATGCATTGGAGAAGGAAATGGCAACCCACTCCAGTGTTCTTGCCTGGAGAATCCCAAGGATGGGGGAACCTCATGGGCTGCCGTCTCTGGGGTCGCACAGAGTTGGACACAACTGAAGCGACTTAGCAGCAGCAGCAGCAGCAGCAGCAGGTTTGGATTGCTGTTTCCCAGCATTTGCATACATTCAACTATTACAGATATCATCAAATGGTTTTATAAAATGGTTGTAGCAATTTACACTCCTACCAACAAATTGTGAGAGTCAGCCATGGTAAAAGCATTTATCCCACAGAAAACTGGCAACTTCTACAAATCACACTTTCTTTTCTAGTGAGCCAGTTGTTAAATAGTTACCAGTATACCACAGCCAATACACACTGTCACAAAAACTTCATGTGTTTTTCAATTCCTGGTATTATCAGTCCTTTTCTCCCCTTAAAAGAAATAATAGCTAACAAACACATGAAAAGATGCTCAACATCACTCATTATCAGAGAAATGCAAATCAAAACCACTATGAGGTACCATTTCACGCCAGTCAGAATGGCTGCAATCCAAAAGTCTACAAGCAATAAATGTTGGAGAGGGCGTGGAGAAAAGGGAACCCTCTTACACTGTTGGTGGGAATGCAGACTAGTACAGCCACTATGGAGAACAGTATGGAGATTCCTCAAAAAACTGGGAATAGAACTGCCTTATGATCCAGCAATCCCACTGCTGGGCATATACACTGAGAAAACCAGAATTGAAAGAGACACGTGTACCCCAATGTTCATCGCAGCACTGTTTATAATAGCTAGGACTTGGAAGCAACCTAGATGTCCATCAGCAGATGAATGGATAAGAAAGCTGTGGTACATATACACAATGGAGTATTACTCAGCCATTAAAAAGAATACATTTGAATCAGTTCTAATGAGGTGGATGGAATTGGAGCCTATTGTACAGAGTGAAGTAAGCCAGAAAGAAAAACACAAATATAGTATCCTAACGCATATATATGGAATTTAGAAAGATGGTAACAATAACCCTGTATACGAGACAGCAGAGTTAACACTGATGTATAGAACAGTCTTTTGGACTCTGGGAGAGGGAGAGGGTGGGATGATTTGGGAGAATGGCATTTAAATATGTATAATATCATGTTTGAAACGAGTCACCAGTCCAGGTTCGATGCCTGATGCCGGATGCCTGGGGCTGGTGCCCTGGGACGACCCAGGGGGATGATATGGGGAGGGAGGAGGGAGGAGGGTTCAGGATGGGGAACACGTGTATACCTGTGGTGGATTCATTTTGATGTATGGCAAAACCAATACAATACTGTAACGTTAATAAAATAATTTTAAAAAATAAAAATAAAATAAAAAATACATTCTGTGTTTAAAAAAAAGAAATAATAGAAGGTATTTTAGTTCAAAATTTTAATGAATGTATTTTAACTCTAATATAAGATAATTAAGGTATTTTTATTTTATTAAGATAAAAACTAATATAACATTGTAAATCAACTACTCTCTAATAAATTTTTTTAAAAGATCAAATATATAAGCTATCATTACTTTCTATACACATATACCCCTCAAATTTAAAAATGATAAACTTATTTTTCAGTCTTTTCAAAATCATACATACTTTTATGAAAAAATTAAGTTTTATTGACTCAACTAGGGTTTTCTTTGCTCTGCAGCATGCAGGATTTTCGTTCCCCAGTCAGGGGTTGAACCCGATGCCCCCTGCATTGGGAAGGCTTAACCACTGGACTGCCAGGGAAGTCCCAAAACCATACACAAAGTAAGGATGAGGAAAGGCCAGGATACATTTGGTGCAAATGAGAAGCATCAAAAAAGAAAAAGTAAGAAAGTTGGTGAAGAAGGAGAAAAGAGAACTGTCGTGTTGATGAGAAGTAGAGTCACTGTGGAAAATATGAAGATTTCTAAACAACTAAAAGTGGAACTTCCACATGAGCCAGGAATTCCTCTCCTTGGTATACATCCCCCCAAAAAAACACTAATTAAAAAAGATACATACATCCCAATGTTCATAGCAGCATTATTTATAATTGCAAAGATGTGGAAGCAATGTAAGTATCAACACATGAATGGGTACAGAAAATACAACTTTATAGATGTGGTATATACCACATCTCAGCCATAAAAAAGAATGAAATTTTGCCTTTGCAGCAACATAGATGGACTTGGAAGGCATTATGCTAAGTGAAATCAGTCAGACAGAGAAGGGCAAATATTGTAAGATACCACTTATAGGTGGGATCTAAAAAAATACAATGAACTAGTGAACATACAGAAAAGAAGCAGACTCGCAGATACAGAGAACAAACTAGTTGCCAGTAACACTGTCTGTAAGAGAGAAGGAAAAGAACATTCATACGCCCATCGACCACAGAATGATAGTTTGTGGTGTAGTCACACATGGAATACTACACAGCAGTAAAAATGAAAATATTTCCTTTTTGTGCCACAAATGGCTAATCTTCATAATTATATTTTGAGTGGAAAAGCAAGTGTCAAAAGACTACTCTTTCACTAAGATCAAAAGCAAATAAAACAAAACAATATCTTATTTAGGCATCAACATATGTGATAAAACCCTCAGATAATTGTGACCTCCTGGGGGAGGCATGAGTATTGGATGGAAGAGGAGTACACGGTAGACCTAAGTTACTGATAATAGTTTAGCTCTTGGGATGAGTACCAAACTCAGAGTTCTCATTGTATTATTTTAAAAATGAAATCAAGAAATGAATAGTCCTCACCATATCATCCTTACTACTAATGGGATCTTCATTGCATTCAAACTCAACCAGAGAGGATGACCAGTCTCACCCCTAAGGATGCCAGACTCTCCGTCCCTTGAGCTTTATCACTCAATTATTTTTGTGTGAATCACTTATTGGTCAAAGTGCTTTGTGCAAACTACAGAATCTAATACTCAGTTTAAAAAGAAAGGGATGCATTTCAAGGTACTAGGTACTGTGTGGGCTTCCCTGATAGCTCAGTTGGTAAAGAATCCACCTGCAATGCAGGAGACCCCGGTTCGATTTCTGGGTGGGGAAGATCCACTGGAGAAGGAATAGACTACCCCTTCCAATATTCTTGACCTTCCCTTGTGGTTCAGCTGTTAAAAAATCTGCTTGCAATGTGGGAGACCTGGGTTCGATCCCTGGGTTGGGAAGATCCCCTGAAGAAGGGAAAGGCTACCCACTCCAGGATTCTGACCTAGAGAATTCCATGGACTATACAGTCCATGGGGTTGCAAGAGTCAGACCCAACTGAGTGACTTTCACTCACTCACTAAGGTACTGGGTAAAGCTGAATTTTTTAGGCAATAAATTGTGGCTGATGCTAATTATGAATAACAAGAGGCTCTCAGGTGGGGTCCCTAGAACAGAGTCTGCAATGGAGAATTTTTTTATATATTTTTTATTACTATTTGTTGCTGTGCTGGGCCTTTGTTGCTATGCGTGGGCTTTCTGTAGGCTCAAAGAGTGGGGGCTACTCCCTAGGTGCAGTGTTCAGGCTTATCATTGCGGTGGCTTCTCTTGTGGAGAACGGGCTCTAGGGTGTGCGGGCATCAGTTGTTGTTGCGCGTGGGCTCAGTAATTGGCTCAGCTTGCAGGTTTCAGAGAATAGGCTCAATAGTTGTGGCCCCGAGGCATTTGGAATCTTCCTGGACCAGGGACTGAAGAAGTGTTCCTTGCTTTGCAAGACGGATTCTTAGCCTCTGGACCACCAGGGACGCTCTAGAGGTTCTTACTTAAGATTCTTATTTAAGAGATTTATTTTACATCTTAAATTCATCAATATTAATTTAATTAGTTAATTAAGATTAATGAATCAATCTTAATTAAGAGATTATTTATTTGTTTATTATATTTATTTAAGGAGTGCTCTTGGGAGTAGATGAATGAGGGAAATGAGACAGGACAAGAGGAACAAAGTTAAACATGAATTTGGAAGTATTCTCATCTGGAGTCTGTCCTCAGCCTGGTCCTCAAGGGAGCATCAGAGCATGATGGTACCACAGAACTGGCTCCTGCTTCAGGCAAGTGGGATAGGCTAGCCCTTTGTACCTGAGAGAGGGTGCCTAGCTTCCAGAGGAGTTGATTTCCATTTGGCTGGGAAGGGGCCACCGGCTCTGACAGAGATTGGAGTTGGGTGCACTGAGCAGGGCAGAGCCCTGTAAGTGACTCAGCACCAACCTGACCTCACTGGGAAGGGTGGGGGAGCTCTGTGACCAGGTCAGGGGTGGAGGAGGGCAGCGAGGTGGGGAGAGCAGGAGAGAGGACTGTCTGTGCACCCTGGAAGTGCAGCGTGAGACCTGGGAACTTGGCCTTGCGAAGCAGTGATCCCTCATCCCCATGGGTACGCAGGACAGGCCAAGCCCTCCCCTGAGCTTCTCCTCCCAGAGAGTGCCAAGCACATCAACCCACCCCAGTCATCAGTATCTCCCTTCCTGTTACTCAGGCAGAGTGAACTAGGCTTCTCTCTTAGCAACCTGCTTCCCCCTCCCTCCTCACTACTCTCTGCAGCCCCAGCCTTGGCCTTGATCTCAGGCTTTGAAGGTGCTGGATTCAATGTGATGGCTGATTCATTGCGTGATAGGCAGTTTTCCCCCAAGCTGCCTGCCTCAGTCTGGAGTGGATCATTCTGGCCTCAAAGGAGGGCAGACCAGGAGGCATTAACCCCTGCTCTGCCAGCATGTCTCTCTAGGGCCAGAACCCAGGATTCTGGAAATTTTCCTCTCCAGGGTGGCACCAAAGGGAGCCTTGTGGAGGGCTTTGGCCACTCCATGTACTTCCTCATTCTCACCCAGGCCATCCTGGAAACAATCTGAATAAAAGCAGTGTCCCCTGGCCCGCCCCTCTTTGAACACAATTGCCACCTTATGTCTATACTTTCTGGAGCCACCTGTGCCTTCTGCACACCTTCCCCTGCCATCTGCTCCCGGGGGGCAGCCCCCACCTTCAGCAGAGATTTATACCTTTCCAAATACTCACACAGGAAGCCAAAGCCACCACAAGCTGGTGCGGGAAGTTCAGAGGCTGAGACAGGCCTGGGTTGGAGCTATTTCAACATTCCAGTTCTCCCATCCTTCCGGGTGCCTGGCGGATGGGGGCATCTCAGCAGTGTGGGGTGGGGGGCCTGAGCATGGGGTAGGAGCTTTCTGGGAGGGGCCTTGACCAGACGAGGCTCAGCAGGATCCCCCCAAGTTGGTGGTCCCTCCTGCACTTAGTCCTGTCTTGAAGGTGCTGAGGGAGAGGATGTAATTTATGACACTATTAATCTTCTGTAATGATGTGTGGTTGTCTTGCCAGAAAGCTTTGTTTAGGGAGATGCAATAATCCATTTCAGCACATTTATTCACTGTCTACAATGTATTTTGGAGCATCTACATGGAGAAGGAGTAATTTCTTATTTAGCTAAGCAAAAGAAATACTTTTGGACTGTTAGCAGAAAAAAAGATGCCTATAGGCAACATAAAAATGTTTGTAAAGATTCTGGTTTCAAGTAATTTCTGTTTCCTAGGATGTGACACTGCAGATACCCGAGTGCACATTTATGCACAGGAAAATACACATATGTGTATTGTGGGACATTATATTATGATAATTGAGATCATTAATAAACTTGTAAACTCTCCCTTATCAGCAGTGCACTCTGCCTGGCACACACACACAGTATGTTCAGTAAATGTGTGTCTGTGCTCAGTCGCTCAGTCATGTCTGACTCTTTGCCACCCCATGGACGTAGCCCTCCAGGCTCCTCTGTCCATGGAACTTCCCAGGCAAGAATACTGGAGTGGCTTGCCGTTGCATCTCCATGTGATCTTCCCAACCCCAGGATCGAACCCACTTCTCCTATGTCTCCTGAATTGCAGGCAGATTCTTTACCGCTTGAGCCATCAGGGAAGCCCCTCAGTAAATGTTAAGCGAGTTCATTAATTAATTGCTGAACAAGGAACTGTGTGGTGACATTTGATTTTGCTTTTGCAGCCCAACCCAGGAGTGCAATATCTGAGTGAGAAACTCTTAAGTGACTCAGCCAGGACACTAGGCATGTGTGCTGTGCAGGCGGCCCTGGCACCCTGCTTCTTGCCCGTGACCCCTAATGCTTCCATGCATCTCCACGCCTGGCGTCCAAAAGCCCACCTGAACCTGCGATTCTCAGTTGAGGGCTGTCCTGGGCCCTCCCTTCTGGCCGACAGGGGTTGGTGGGTTAACACCCAGCTCCCACACCCTCAGGCAGTGTAACTGAAGACCGAGTTCGGGGGCTGAGCGCCAGCAGCCCACAGTGCCAACCCACCTGGTAGCACCTCTCCTCTCTAATGCCCTGCTGCCGCCACCTCAGTCTCCTGCCCTCCTGGCACTTCCTGGGACCACGTCCCCAGAAATGACGTCAGATCCTTGCTGCAGGGTCAGCTTCTTGGGGAACCCAAACTAGACAGACACGTTTAATCACCTGACTTCTAACAAAGCACCCCTCATGCAAGCATGTGCTTGTGCCTGAAATGTGGTGCAGACAAGCCAATCCATCACCTGATATGTTTCAGGTGTGAAATCCAGACTCTGATCCTCTAATGAGCCCCGCGATGCCCCAGGGCAAAGGGCTCATCTACTTTCTTAAATGAGCTCAGCTCAGTGGCCGTTAGCAGGGCACCCCTGTCCTGAGTGAGGCTGGCCCACCTGCAAGCCCAAGGCCCCTGTGAATCAGACAAAGGACGTGCAAGCAAAGAAAACGTTTTAATTAAGGCTTCATTGGTAAGCCAGATGGGCCAACCATGATCTAATCCAAAGAAGCTTGTATCCTCACCCTTGTAGCCTCTGTTCTAAAACATCCAAGCACGTGTCTACAGGGGCCTAGAGGCACCTCCTCCCGGTTAGCTCAGGCACTGGAGGATCCCTTCTCTCCCAGTTTCTTCTTGTCTGCCTTCGTCTTTTCAATCATGGTCTCCACAATGACAGCAGTCTCTTCGTACGTCTGGATGCTCTCGGTGGAAAACTTCTCTATGGATTCCATCACCTCCACCTTCTCGTAGGCCAGTTTCCTGGGAGGGCTTCTCGCCGGCCGGCTGCCGCTCCGAGCCCCATGCCCCTCGGACCCACCCAGAGTGACCTGAGGCCCTTGAGACCGGGGTGTAGATGGCCCCTCTGGACCAGGCGCCACCATGGGACAGGGCCCTCTGGCCCCCTCCTCCTTCTGGTCATCCTGTTTCCCCTGGAGGCCCTTCAGTTCTTTGGCATTTTTCTCATCCCTTTTGTCTGCAGGGTGCGGGGTCGGGGGGCGTCCATCTTCTTTCCCCTGCAGGGGCTCCTCTTCCTCCTTCACACCGTCTCCTTTCCCCTCAGGGGGCTCCCCTTCCTTCTTCACACCTTCTCCTTTCCCCTCAGGGGGCTCCCCTTCCTTCTTCACACCTTCTCCTTTCCCCTCAGGGGGCCCCCCTTCCTCCTTCACACCATCTCCTTTCCCCTCAGGGGGCCCCCTTCCTCCTTCACACCGTCTCCGTTCCCCTCAGGAGGCTCCTCTTCCTTCTTCACACCGTCTCCTTTCCCCTCAGGGGGCCCCCCTTCCTCCTTCACACCATCTTCTTTCTCCTGGGGGGCCCCTGTCCATCCTCCAGAGGGGGCTCAGGCTGCTGGGGAGAGGGTTCCACGCCGCTGTCAGGAGGCACAGAGACGGCCCCCTTAGACACCACCACACCCCCTTTGGCTGGGACAGAGAAGACACAGAAGCCAGGATCCACAAAACTGGCATCTCCGGAGACCATCACGTACCGCCCTTTGGTGTATAGGTCAGCGGGGGGCTCGGGTTCTTTGGGGCCTTTCACCTTCTCCTTGATCATCTTGCCTAGTTTCTCAAAGGCTTTGCTTATCTTGCCTCCATCTGGGACATCCTCCGGAGCCCCTTCCTGGGTTGGGGGACTTGCTTCTTCATCTCCTGGTTCAAGCTTAGACTCGCCCTCTTCTTTGAGCACCACCCGCCCCGGCTTTGTGTCCTCTGGACCTCTCAGCGGTGTCTCTTCCAGAATTTCATCTGCTCTGTCTTTCGCTACCATCTCCTTTTTCCTCGGAAGGTTCTTGGGGAGGCCTTTGAGTCTTGGTTTCGCTGCAGTTATATCCTGCACAGCCCTGGTGAGATCTTTGAAAAAAAGAAAAAAGGAGGTGGGTGCAATGAGTAAAGGCCAATGAAAGAGGAAGAAAAAGTATTTGTTGAAAAATACATGCCTATCACTGAGGTGGGGTTTCCTGGTTGGCTGGTTGGCAACAGGGCAGGATCTCCGGGTCCTAAGCATTCATGGCCCACACTGAGGACCCAGCCCTGCCAGCCGCTGTGTGACTTTGGGACAAGTCACTTGGCCCCTCTGGGTTTGCAGAACGGAGGGGAGGCCCCCACAGTTCCCTTCATACTGGTTACAACTTTACTGAGATCCGTGTTTCTCCTGAAATAACATTCTGTGGGAGCAGGGCCTCTGCCCCACCCCAGCACCCTCACCTCGAGGTCACAGGGGACACTTGGATCCAGACCAGACCAGGAAATCCAGTCCAGAGAGTCACTGTCACCTCAGGCTTCCCCAAAGGAGCAACTCAGAGTCAACCCACCTTCCTCTGATGGGTTTGGAATAGCCTCCAGGCACACCCTTGTCCCCCTGCACCCCAAACCAGATAAACACCACCACTCCTTGCTCAGCATCCCCTTCCTCCTGTGCAACAAGAGGAAACGATGCCCTTAAACCCAGAATGGGAATTCCCTGGGCCACAGGCCACATTCACCGCTTCAGACCAGACAAGAGGAGAAACTTAAAGTTTCAGAAAACACAAAGTTTCACCCTGTCTCATCCAAAAGGCGGGCTTTTAGTTCCAGGTGGCACTAGTGGTTAAAAAAAAAAAAAAAAAAAAAAAAACCCCGCCTGCTGTTGCAGGAGACATAACAGACACAAGTTCCATCCCTGGGTCAGAAGGATTCCCCTGAAGGAGGGCAGGGCAACCCACTCCAATATTCTTGCATGGAAAATCCCACGGACAGAGGAGGCTGGCAGGCTAGAGTCCATGGTGTTGCAAAAGAGTTGGACATGTCTGAAGTGACTTGGCACACACACATACATCCAAAAGGCTTTCAAGATATACTAACACAGTGATTTTTTAACTTTTTCACCCCGAAGTCTTCTCCAACTGCCCTCCTCCCTTTGTTAACCAGAGGACTTGGGTTCACAGAGCCAGGGCATCCCACAGGCGTGACCCTCAGTGAAAGAGCAGAGTGAGCAGGCATGGCAGGTGCGGGTCATGAAGCCATGGGGGAGGAACACAAGGGGGACATGTCAAAGCAGGTGGCCAGAAGCAGGTGCAGAAGGGGGTGCTTGCAAGACCAGTTGCTGAATTTCAGGGCCTGCTGTTCAAAACTGTGAAGAATTTCCAGACTGCGACAGCAAAGCATCAAGCCCAGCACCCTGCACACAGCTACGGGTCCCTGGAGCCAGCCTGGGTGTCTGGGGACCCCTGCCCCTTCTCCCATCTCCACAAATCCCTCTGAGCTTTCTGAGACCCTAGGATTTGACAGCGCTGTAAGCCAGGCTTTCCTTCCTCCAGGCGCCGTTCTGTTTGGTCCTGACTGGGGAGACTGAGCCATGAGTGGACATCTCTCAAGTGCGGGAAACCACCGCAAAGGACCAAGTGTTGAAGGCAGACGCTCCACTGCCCACCAAGCTCTTCCTGCTCAGCTTTGAACGGAAGAGAAAACGAACAAAAGTTGAGTATCTACTCTGCTCCTGATGCTAGATAAAGCACCTTTGCTTAAAAGAGTTCATTTCACTGGGGGGGAGGGAGGGTGGATAGATACATTTCATTATCTACATCTTGCCAAAGTAAATGTCAATTGCGATTTTCCTCCCCAATTAAATGCCTCGTGCTCATGGATGGTGGCCTCTCGCATGGCCTGACTTTCTCCTTGTAAACTTTTAGACTCAGTCACTCGGCACCAGTGGGAGGACATCAGCAGGGCGAGGAGGGATCCCACATAAAACCACTGAATTTCCAGCTGGATCGGAAGGGAGCATGAATGTTAGTTACATTCAGGGACAAAGTCGCTTGATTTTTTCCATTTTCCTAGGACAGAAAAGTAGAACAAGCCAGAGTTGGAGACTCACCTTTCCCACCGTGCCGAGGGCTGAGGGATATCCCGTGGCTCGCAGTGTACAGGGTGATCGGAGTTTCAATGAAGGCAGAGCTCAGCCTGGCAGGAAGAACCAGAAAGAGGGAGGTCACCATCGTTAAGTCATCAAGGCAAACAGAATGGGGTTGGGGGTAAGAGGGAAGCTCTAGTGTCCAGCAGAAATGAACAAGGCTTCCTCTAGATCCAACAACTCAAGAATCACAAACGTCCTCACACATTGCATGATGATGGGAAAGTCATGTCATAAACTGTGAAACACACATAAAAAATGGTAAGGTAGAAATGACCGATAATCTAAATAGGCCACTTTTCTGTTGAACAGTTCTCTGTGTTTTGGGGGTTTTTTTTAAATAAGAGAGGGTTTCCCAGGTGGCTCAGTGGTAAAGAATCCACCCAGCAATACAGGAGCCACAAAAGACATAAGTTTGATCCCTGGATGGGAAAGATCCCCTGCAGGAGGCAATGGCTACCCACTCCAGTATTCCTTCCTGGAGAATTTCATGGACAGGGGAGCCTGGTGGGCTACAGACCTTAGGGTCTCAAAGATTCAGACACGATTGAGCATGCACACCACCCCTAAAATAAGAGAATGGCCAGCCCAGGATAAATTATCTAGGGCAACCAGGATATGATTCTCCAACTTGTTTTTTAAAGAATAGTTTCTATAACCAGAGTGAGCAGGAAGATAAAAGCAACTGAGACAAAATGTAAACAGCTAGTGAATTAAGAGGATTCAGAATTTCCTTGCTCTGTGCCTGCAACACTTCTATCAGTGTGAAATTATATCAAAATTAAGAGTTCTATATAAACACACAAAAGAGGTATCCAGTTACCTTTTGATGAAGTCCTGCCTCCAAAACAAAACTTTTCACAAAGGCATTTAAATACCAGTTCAAGACATTTTGTATATGTGTGCATGAAGCATTCACTGTGACATAACTATAATTGAGTTCAGCACAATACATTGACCGGAACTAGAGAAAACAAAAGAAAATCTTCCTTTTCCTGCAACACATTAGAGCACTCATATGCCAAGACAGAGCCCCAGAGAGAGGACAAAATTGTCCCTGGGGGAACACCCAGGTGTTTCTCTTTTATCTCAATCTAAACCCCCCAAACGCACTCACACATTGCATGATGATGGGAAGGTCAATCATAAACTGTGAAACACACATAAAAAATGCTAAGGTAGAAACTGCTGATAATGTAAATATGCCACTTCTTTGTTGAACAGGAGTTCTCTTTGTTTTGGGGGTTTTTAAAATAAGAGAGGGCTTCCCAGGTGGCTCAGTGGTAAAGAACCCGCCTGCCAATACAAGAGCCACAGGAGATGTAAATCCAATCCCTGGGTTGGTGGAAAGATCTCCTGGAGAAGGCAGGGGCTACCCACTCCAATATTGCTGCCTGGAGAATCCCATGGACAGAGGACCCTGGTGGGCTAGGCTGAACTGAAGAATCTCCACTTAATAGATAAGCAGAGTCCTTACACTGGGAGGCTGGCCCCAATCCATTCTCCACACATCCAGGGCTTTAGGTACACAGGTGGATACAGTCATATATGTAGGCATGGATATGGATAGGAATAATGGAGACAGCATTGTAGATGTGTATGTACAGACACATCTAGACAATGCAGGTGCCAATGGTTTATACATGTACATAAAGACGACGGAGGTGTAGACAGTTTATGCATGTACACAAAAATGATGGAGATGTAAACAGTTTATACATGTACATGAAGATGATAGAGACATAGACAGATTATGCATGTACATAAAAACGATGGAGATGTAGACAGCTTATACATGTACATAAAAATGATGGAGGTATAGACAGTTTATGCATGTACATAAAGACAGTGGAGGTGTAGACAGTTTGTCAGTCAGTTCAGTCGCTCAGTCGTGTCCGACTCTTTGCGACCCCATGAATCGCAGTACGTCAGGCCTCCCTGTCCATCACCAGTTCCCGGAGTTCACCCAAACTCACGTACATCAAGTCAGTGATGCCATTCAGCCATCTCATCCTCTGTCGTCCCCTTCTCCTCCTGCCTTCAATCCCTCCCAGCAGCACAGACTTTCCCAATGAGTCAACTCTTCGCATGAGGTGGCCAAAGTACTGGAGTTTCAGCTTTAGCATCATTCCTTCCAAAGAAATCCCAGGGCTGATCTCCTTCACAATGGACTGGTTGGATCTCCTTGCAGTCCAAGGGACTCTCAACAGTCTTCTCCAACACCACAGTTCAAAAGCATTAATTCTTTGGTGCTCAGCTTTCTTCACAGTCCTACTCTCACATCCATACATGACCACTGCAAAAACCACAGCCTTGACTAGATGGACCTTGGTTGGCAAAGTAACGTCTCTGCTTTTCAATATGCAATCCAGGTTGGTCATAACTTTTCTTCCAAGGAGTAAGCGTCTTTTAATTTCATGGCTGCAGTCACCATCTGCAGTGATTTTGGAGCCCCCAAAATAAAGTCTGACACTGTTTCCACTGTTTCCCCATCTATTTCCCATGAAGTGATGGGACCAGATGCCATGATCTTCATTTTCTGAATGTTGAGCTTTAAGCCAACTTTTTCACTCTCCTCTTTTACCTTCATCAAGAGGCTTTTTAGTTCCTCTTCACTTTCTGCCATACGGATGGTGTCATCTGCATATCTGAGGTTATTGATATTTCTCCCGGCAATCTTGATTCCAGCTTGTGCTTCTTCCAGCCCAGCGTTTCTCATGATGTACTCTGCATATAATTTAAATAAGCATGGTGACAATATGCAGCCCTGACGTACTCCTTTTCCTATTTGGAACCAGTCTGTTGTTCCATGTCCAGTTCTAACTGTTGCTTCCTGACCTGCATACAGGTTTCTCAAGAGGCAGATCAGGTGGTCTGGTATTCCCGTCTCTTTCAGAATTTTCCACAGTTTATTGTGATCCACACAATCAAAGGCTTTGGCATAGTCAATAAAGCAGAAAGAGATGTTTTTCTGGAACTCTCTTGCTTTTTCCATGATCCAGCAGATATTGGCAATTTGATCTCTGGTTCCTCTGCCTTTTCTAAAATCAACTTGAACATCTGGAAGTTCACGGTTCAGATATTGCTGAAGCCTGGCTTGGAGAATTTTAAGCATTGCTTTACTAGCGTGTGAGATGAGTGCAATTGTGTGGTAGTTTGAGCATTCTTTGGCATTGCCTTTCTTTGGGATTGGAATGAAAATTGACCTTTTCCAGTCCTGTGGCCACTGCTGAGTTTTCCAAATTTGCTGGCATATTGAGTGCAGCACTTTCACAGAATCATCTTTCAGGATCTGGAATAGCTCAACTTTCCATCACCTCCACTAGCTTTGTTCATAGTGATGCTTTCTAAGGCCCACTTGACTTCACATTCCAGGATGTCAGGCTCTAGGTCAGTGATCACACCATCGTGATTATCTGGGTCGTGAAGATCTTTTTTGTACAGTTCTTCTGTGTATTCTTGCCACCTCTTCTTAATATCTTCTGCTTCTGTTAGGTCCATACCATTTCTGTCCTTTATCGAGCCCATCTTTGCATGAAATGTTCCCTTGGTATCTCTAATTTTCTTGAAGAGATCTCTAGTCTTTCTCATTCTGTTGTTTTCCTCTATTTCTTTGCATTGATTGTTGATGAAGGCTTTCTTTTCTCTTTCTGCTATTCTTTGGAACTCTGCATTCAGTTGCTTATAGCTTTCTGTTTCTCCTTTGCTTTTCGCTTCTCTTCTTTTCACAGCTATTTGTAAGGCCTCCCCAGACAGCCATTTTGCTTTTTTGCATTTCTTTTCCATGGGGATGGTCTTGATCCCTGTCTCCTGTACAATGTCATGAACCTCCGTCCATAGTTCATCAGGCACTCTATCTATCAGGTCTAGGCCCTTAAATCTATTTCTCACTTCCACTGTATAATCATAAGGGATTTGATTTAGGTCATACCTGAATGGTCTAGTGGTTTTCCCTAGACAGTTTATATGTGTACATAAAAACGATGGAGATGTAGACAGCTTATATATGTACATAAAAATGATGGAGATGTATACAGTTTATACATGTACATAAAGATGATGGAGATGTAGACAGATGAAAACCATGGAGGTATAAGGGTTAGTAGAAAGAAAGAAATCTTAAAAATTAGGGCATAAATAAATGTAAAAGAAACAAAAGAGACCATACAAAAATCAACAAAGCCAAAAGCTGGTTCTTCGAGAAGATAAATAAACTTGACGAACCATTAGCCAGACTCATCAAGAAACAAAAGGAGAAGAATCAAATCAACAAAATTAGAAATGAAAATGGAGAGATCACAACAGACAACACAGAAATACAAAGGATCATAAGAGACTACTATCAGCAATTATATGCCAATAAAATGGACAACTTGGAAGACATGGACAAATTCTTAGAAAAGTACAACTTTCCAAAACCGAACCAGGAAGAAATAGAAAATCTTAACAGACCCATCACAAGCATGGAAATGGAAACTAATCAGAAATCTTCCAGCAAAAAAAAGCCCAGAACCAGAAGGCTTCACAGCTGAATTCTACCAAAAATTTAGAGAAGAGCTAACACCTACTATCCTACTCAAACTCTTCCAGAAAATTGCGGAGGAAGGCAAACTTCAAAAGTCATTCTATGAGGTCACCATCACCCTAATACCAAAACCAGACAAAGATGCCACAGAAAAAGAAAACTACAGGCCAATATCACTGATGAACATAGATGCAGAAATCCTTAACACAATTCTAGCAAACAGAATCCAACAACATATTAAAAAGATTATACATCATGACCAAGTGGGCTTTATCCCAGGGATGCAAGGATTCTTCAATATCTGCAAATCAATCAAAGTAATACACCACATTAACAAATTGAAAAATAAAAGCCATATGATTATCTCAATAGATGCAGAGAAAGCCTTTCGACAAAATTCAACATCAATTTATGATAAAAACCCTCCAAAAAACAAGAATAGAAGGAACATACTTCAACATAATAAAAGCTATATATGACAAACACACAGCAAACATTATCCTCAATGGTGAAAAATTGAAAGCATTTCCCCTAAAGTCAGGAACAAGACAAGGGTGCCCATTCTCAACACTACTATTCAACATAGTTTTGGAAGTTTTGGCCACAGCAATCAGAGCAGAAAATGAAATAAAAGGAATCCAGATTGGAAAAGAAGAAGTAAAACTCTCACTGTTTGCAGACAACTTGATCCTCTACATAGAAAACCCTAAGACTCCACCAGAAAATTACTGAGCTAATCAATGAATATAGTAAAGTTGCAGTATATAAAATCAACACACAGAAATCCCTTGCATTCCTATATACTAAGAATGAGAAAACAGAAAGAGAAATTAAGGAAACAATTCCATTCACCATTGCAATGAAAAAAATAAAATACTTAGGAATAAATCTATCTAAAGAAACAAAAGACCTATATATAGAAAACTATAAAACACTGGTGAAAGAAATCAGAGGACACAAATAAATGGAGAAATATACTGTGTTCATGGATTGGAAGAATCAATATAGTGAAAATGAGTATACTACCCAAAGCAATCTATAGATTCAATGCAATCCCTATCAAGCTGCCAACGGTATTTTTCACAGAACTAGAACAAATAATTTCACAATTTGTATGGAAATACAAAAAAACCTCGAATAGCCAAAGCAATCTTGAGAAAGAATGGAACTGGAGGAATCAAACTGCCTAACTTTAGGCTCTACTACAAAGCCACAGTCATCAAGACAGTATGGTATTGGCACAAAGACAGAATATAGATCAATGGAACAAAATAGAAAGCCTAGAGATAAATCCACGCACCTATGGACACCTTATCTTCGAAAAGGAGGCAAGAATATACAATGGAGAAAAGACAATCTCTTTAACAAGTGGTGCTGGGAAAGCTGGTCAACCACTTGTAAAAGAATGAAACTAGAGCACTTTCTAACACCATACACACAAAAAAAACTCAAAATGGATTAAAGATCTAAACATAAGACCAGAAACTATAAAACTCCTAGAGGAAAACATAGGCAAAACACTCTCTGACATAAACCACAGCAGGATCCTCTATGACCCACCTCCCAGAATATTGGAAATAAAAGCAAAAATAAAACAAATGGGACCTAATTAAAATTAAAAGCTTCTGCACAACAAAGGAAACTATAACAAGGTGAAAAGACAGCCTTCAGAATGGTAGAAAATAATAGCAAACAAAGCAACTGACAAAGAATTAATCTCAAAAATATACAAGCAACTCCTACAGCTCAATTCTAGAAAAATAAAGTGAAAGTGAAGTCGCTCAGTCATGTCCGACTCTTAGCGACCCCATGGATTGCAGCCTAACAGGCTCCTCCGTCCATGGGATTTTCCAAGCAAGAGTACTGGAGTGGGGTGCCCCTAATCAAAAAATGGGCCAAAGAACTAAACAGACATTTCTCCAAAGAAGACATACAGATGGCTAACAAACACATGAAAAGATGCTCAACATCACTCATTATCAGAGAAATGCAAATCAAAACCACAATGAGGTACCATTTCCTGCCAGTCAGAATGGCTGCTATCCAAAGTCTACAAGCAATAAATGCTGGAAAGGGTGTGGAGAAAAGGGAATCCTCTTACACTGTTGGTGGGAATGCAAACTAGTACAGCCACTATGGAGAACAGTGTGGAGATTCCTTAAAAAACTGGAAGTAGAACTGCCATATGACCCAGCAATCCCACTGCTGGGCATACACACCGAGGAAACCAGAATTGAAAGAGACACGTGCACCCCAATGTTCACCACAGCACTGTTTATAATAGCCAGGACATGGAAGCAACCTAGATGTCCATCAGCAGACGAATGGATAAGAAAGCTGTGGGTACATATACACAATGGAATATTACTCAGTCATTAAAAAGAATACATTTGAATCAGTTCTAACGAAGTGGATGAAACTGGAGCTTATTATACAGAGTGAAATAAGCCAGAAAGAAAAACACCAGTACAGTATACTAACGCATATATATGGAATTTAGAAAGATGGTAACAATAACCCTGTATGAGATACAGCAAAAGAGACACAGATGTGTAGAACAGTCTTTTGGACTCTGTGGGAGAGGGCAAGGGTGGGATGATTTGGGAGAATGGCATTGAAATATGTATATTATCATATGTGAAACAAATTGCCAGTCCAGGTTCGATGTATGACACAGGGTGCTCGGGGCTGGTGCACTGGGATGACCCAGAGGGATGGGATGGGGAGGGAGGCGGGAGGGTGGTTCAGGATGGGGAACACATGTACACCCGTGATGGATTCACGTCAATGTATGGCAAAACCAACACAATATTGTAAAGTAAAAAAAAAAAAAAGAAAACCATGGAGAAACAGACAGTTTATACATGTACATAAAGACAATGGAGATGTAGACACTTTATTCATGTACATAAAGACTATAGAGATTTACATACTTTATGTGGAGATGAGGTGCAGGCTTAGGTGATAAAGATGTAACTATAACCATAGATAATGTAGATACAGCTGTATGTAGATACAGATTTAAGTGATATAGATGTGGATACAGATGATGTAGATGTGGGTGGAAGCAGAGATGTAGATGACACAGAGGTAAGTGCAGGTGTAAATGTAGGTGATGCAGGCATCAGCATAAATAACAGAAGTGCTGAAGATGATGCAGGCACAGAAAGTGCAGATGTGGGGTAGACATACATGTAGATGATCCAGACGGACGTAGATGGCAGAGTAGGTGTCAGATGTAGATACAGATGGTGCAGGAGTAGGTGATGTAGAGGCAGGTGTAGGTGTAGATGATACAGATGTAGGTTAGGTGATGTGGGTGCAGCTACAGATGATGTAGAGAACACAGGTGTAGTGTAGATGTACACATACAGACGCTGTGGACACAGATGTGGACATAAGTATAGGTATAGGCGCAGACACGGTCACACAGATGAACGTGGAGGAAACGGAGAGTAGCTGATGCAGGTGTAGATGTGAATGAGGCAGAGACAGACACAGAGACACTGCCAGCAGACTTCATGTCCCAATCCATCGTGCAGAGGAGACCAGATAGCCTGTTGGCAGCCACAGTACTGACTGGCCAGGTGCTCAGAGTCACCATGGCAGCAGCAGTAATAACACCAACCACTCTGAGTGCTGGTCCAGTTCCAGGTACTGTGCAGCATCTCGCCTGTAGCATCTCAATAACCATACCTGGTCATCCTTTCAGCTAAGACATTACTGTCACCAGAAGCCTGTGGAGCTGAAAGGCACCTTGACATCCAAACACTCCCACGGTCATCTTCATCACCTCTCCCCTCCCCCTACCATCACTCACTCCAGAGCCCACGTCTCTGTTGCAAACCCATTCATCCTCTGCCTCCCCCACTAGCATTCCAGCCCCGTGAGGTCCTGGATTTGGGGATCTCTTTCTGGGGGCTCAGACAGTAAATAATCTGCCTGCAATGGGTCGGGAAGATCCCCTTGAAAACAGAATGGCTACCTACTCCAGTATCCTTGCCTGGAGAATTCCATGGACAGAAGAACCTGGCAGGCTACAGTCCAGGGGGGTCACAAAGAGTCAGACACAACTGAGCAACTAATATTCACTTTGCTGCCACATTCCCTACAGCCTGGAACTTGCACATGGAAAAACGTGGAACAAGTTAAGTGTTTCTGTGCCCATGGCTCCGCCCACCCTGACCCCACCTGTTGCCTTCATTCTCGATGATGCGATGATACCGGTCCAACTCATTCCTCAGGGTCTGCTGGGCGACCACCAGCTGCCGGCAGTCATAGGATGATCTTTCCAGGCTCCTCTCTGCCTCTTCAATCTCCTTCCGCAGGGTGTCGATCTGCTCGTTGTAGAGCTGAATCTCATCATCATAACACTCGTGGGCATCTCTGATGGCTTGTTCCAGGGCCGCGGTCTGCGGGCAGAGACACAGTCACGAGAAAACGCAGTCACCCTCTCCCTGCAGACACAGACTCAGCAGGGGAGAATCTGGAGGGTGTACCCAGGTGTATTTGTTTTGTTGGTTGGTTTCTCTGTCCACAGAGAATCTTTAAGCCACAGAAGGATGTGACAACTGAACCCCTTCCCCTGATGCTTGTATCAGCACTCCCAGAAATCAGCCTGTAGCGGGGCCCCCAACCCAAGGCAGTAGGAAGATAAGAAACTCAGGAAATAAAAACTGCTGTCCCTGGACTAACATGTACAACTCAGAGTAAATTCTTCATACTTTACTGGGCATGAAAAAGTAGTAAAAAGCAGAACATGGACTAAATAGATAAGATGATATGATAATAAAAGGGGGGATTTCCTTGATCTTATTCAATCACTTTGGCACTTTAATTTTCTCCTGATTTCTGACCAGTAGAGTTACATATATGTTTTGATAGCTAAAATGTGTGTGTTTGTGTGCGCTGGCACTTGTGTAAAATAACTTCAGAGAAACGCTATTTATATATTAAAGCAGGACAAGTCAAAATTAAGGTAGGAAAATGAAAAGAGGTTCCTCGTCTTCACTTTTAGAGCTATGACAACCCACAAGCAGCCACAAGCTGCGTACTTATTTACAAGAGAACTTATTTACAAGCTCAGTACAAGCTCACTTTCCCACAGAGAAAAGATCTTAACAGGCGTGGCCAGTCCTCAAAAGCAAAATAAAACATGTAGACTGAAACCCACTTCATCCGGAAGAGCACTTGTCAAACTTCGACACGCATATGAACCACCTTGAGGATACGGTTTTGCTCAGATTCTGACTCAGTGGCCCCAGTGGGACTGGAGGGGCCGGGTTTCTAAGTGGCTCCCCCACGATGCCCGTGACTGTGGCTCTGGTCTAAGTGGCTCCCCAACAACGCCCGTGGCTGTGGCTCTGGTCTCCGGGCCACATTCTTCGAGTCATGGGGAACTAAGCGAGAGTCTGAATCTATCCCCACATATGTGCATCACAGGATGCCTGACACATGCAGCTTAATGAACACTCTGGACAACATAGAGGGTGACTGTTCCTGAGAGCCCGAACCTTCACTATGTACAGATAAGGTCATGGGAAGCAGAGATGGGCAGGAACTGTCCCAGCCTCGAGGAGGCTGAGGAGACAGGACACCTGAATGCAGGCAGGACCCAGGATCAGGCAACCTGTGAACAGGGTAACAGGTGAGATTTCAGGCAAGTCTCTTACCAGTCTGGTCTGCTCACCAATATCCTGGTTTCAACCTTGGTGCTTTGCTATTTGGATGTTGACTTTGGGTGAACTGAATGAAGAGTATGGGAAAACTCTGAGCTATTTTTACAGCATCAGTGAAGTCTAAAATTATTTCAAAATAAATGAGAGTTTGGCCAGGTTTCTGTTCCTCATTTAAAACTGCGTCCATTCAGGAAACAATCTAGATGTCCATCAACAGATGAATGGATAAAGAAGCTGTGGTATATATATACAATGGAATATTACTCAGCCATAAAAAGGAATGCATTTGAGTCAGTTCTAATGAGGTGGATGAACCTAGAGCCTATTATACAGAGTGAAGTAAGTCAGAAAGAGAAAAACAAACATCATATACCTATGCATATATATGGAATCTAGAAAGATGGTACTGATGAACCTCTTTGCAGAGCAGCAATGGAGATGCAGACACAGAGAACAGACTTATGGTCAAGGGGCAGGGAAGACGAGGGAGAGAGTAGCATGGAAACATACGCATTACGTATGTAAAGTAGATCACCCGTGGGAATTTGCTGTAGGACTCGAAATAGCAACCCACTCCAGACTCTTGCCTGCAAAATCCCATGGATGGAGGAGCCTGGTAGGCTACAGTCCATGGGGTCCCAAAGAGTCTAAGCGACTTCCCTTCACTTCAGAGCTCAAACCAGCACTCTGTGACAACCTAGAGGGATGGGATGGGGTAGGAGGTGGGAGGGAGGTTCAAGAGGGAGGGGACATATGTGTACCTATGGCTGATTCATGTTGATGTTTGGCAAAAACCAACACAATACTGTAAAGTAATTATCCTTCAATTAAAAATAAATAAATTTTAAAAAAATAAATAAAATTGTCTCCATTCAAACAGTCTCCCAGGACATCAAACACCAAGGCACAGCCTCTGACTCCTGGTGTGGCCACACCCTCTTAACCATACCGGCATCCACACGCTCCAGGAAAGGCTTCCATGAAGGGATTCAAAGGACCCCTCCAGACCTGAATCTCAGAGACAAGAAGCCATCCAGGAGTGGGTGAATCCCCATGTAAGACTCTCTGTTTCCATGGAGCGGTCCTGAGAACAAAGCCTGCAGGTCACACAGTCCTCAGGGATCCTGAGCTATGCCTCACGCGAGCCCCATCCAGAGGGGTGACCTCCTGCCTCAGTCCTCTAAGGCCCCTTGACTCCTTTGGGTCCAAGGTCATTTCAAAAAGGAAAAAGAAATCATATCCTTCCCAGATTACAAACCAGTTGATGGCTGGGGTCCATCAACCCCAGAGTCAGGTGGGAAGTAGGGAAACATGAGAGCTGGACACACTTTCATTGAAGCTCACCCTTCTACCACATGAATAGGAAAGAGCTGTGCCCACAGCATCCACGTGTTAAAGCTCAATAATTGAAACCTCCTCCATTAGAAGGAGGGGTGCTCAGAAAGAAACAATAAAAGCCCCCCTTTCGGCAGCTCAAAGAGGGCTAACGAGATGTCTCTGAGGGGACTGACTTCCACGTGGGCTTCAGACGCCGTCTAGCACCAGACTGACCGTAGGAGAAAGAGACCCTCCTTCCTGGAGCAACAGTCCAGGTTGGCCACAGGGTCAAGCACAGGGTGTCACAGAAGCCACGGAGAGGCCCCAGCTGTTGGGGAGGTGGAGGGGGAGAGGGGCAGGGCATCACGGAAGGCTTCCAGGAGGTAAGTCCAGTCCTGGGCACTGAAGAAGCAAAGGGACTTGCAGAAAGAGGCGTGAGAAGCAGAGAGGCGGGCACCAGATCTGCAGGGGTGGTCAGGACAGGAGAGGGGAAGAGAGCTGCCCACTGACAGCCCCGGGTCACTTCGAGAACAGAAATCAAGCTGATACAGGGGGCAGAGGCAGGTGGCAGGCGTGGGCCTCGAAGCAGCCTGAACTTCACTGTGAGCCAGGTAACTGGGCATTTCTGCCTGGACCACTTGGATCAACCAGCTGATATTCATCTCTCCACTTGGCTGCAGGCAGGAGCCCAGCCAAGCTCTGCTTGGTGCTCCCGGACCTCACATGGGGCTCGCCAGAAACATCTGAGTGGAAGACAAATGTTCTAGCACAGTTGTGGGGCCTGCCTTTGCACACACAGTCCTCAGGGATCCTGAGCTATGCCTCACATGAGCCCCATCTGGAGGGGTGACCTCCTGCTTCAGTCCTGTTAGGCCCCTGGACTCCTTTGGGTCCAAGGTCATTTCAAAAAGGAAAAAGAAATCGTATCCTTCCCAGATTACATGCCATTTTACCAAAACCTGCCACCAGAGGGTGCTAAGGGACTTTCACAAAAAATGACGTTTGGGCAACACACTTTCGCAAAAATCTGCATTTTTTCACTTCCTGTCAAAACACTCAACTGACACAACTTAGAGAATTTAGAGAGCCTGTCCTTTCTCAGGCACCTGGAATAAGTACCATCTCATGCATGGCCCACGTTCAGGGGTCTCATGCGTGGTCCACGTTCAATCTCAAAAGCAGGGGCCCCCAGCTCCAATCGTGGGTGCTGTTGTGGGCAACCTGCAGACCAGTATTCTCAAAGCTGACAGAGCCACCTGGGGCGCTTGTTGAAGGAGATGCTGGCCCTTCGCCAGAGTCCCTGATTCCATAGGTCTGGGGCGAGCCTGTGAATGCCCTAACCATAGGCAGAGCCAGCTGCCACAGCCCTGCTGGCCAGAGCCCTCAGGCTGCAAGGAGCGCTGCCCCACACTGTCCCCACCACATCCCCAGTCCCAGCCCTGGCCCCACTGAGGGGCTATGCTGACTGGTCTCCCTAGGAACATACAGTTTAGCTACTCCATCCAAAAGTCATGGCAACATTTTAAAATCAGCAAAAAGCCAGCTGTGAACATCTCGTGAATCAGGCTGTGGAGGGCCCAGGCCAGGAACATGAGTGGCCCAGATGTAGAACATCCTGACCCAGCATGGGATTCCCACCACCCCACCCGCGCCCAGCTTAATGACCTCCAAGTGTGGTTCCCAGGCTAGCAAGCAGCACCTGGACTTCAGAAAGGCATGTTCTTGGGCCACAACCCAGACCTACTGAGTCAGAAACTCTCAGGTGGGTCCAGACATGTGTGTGTTTTAATTTGAGCTTATCAGGCAGACTTTTGGCCCCAGTGACCTTTACCCCTTAGCTTCTGCCCAAGACTCTGTGGTGTTAGTTGGCAAAGGGACTTTGCAGATGTAAGCAAGGTTCTTAAGCAGTTGAGCTTAAAAAATAGAGACTATTATAGATTATTCCTGATCACATGAGCTCTCAAGAGCAGAAATCAAAGACAGCAGATGTATGAGAAAAAGTCAGTGTCCCTGAAGATGGAGGAGGCCACCCACCAGGGAGAGTGGGCAGCATCTGGAATGACTACTGGCAGTAAAGAAACAGGATCCTTGTTCCCGCAGGCTCACAGAACAGAATTCTGCCAACGTGACTGGGCTTGTGCCCACTTCTCCAAAGGCTTGGTCACACACACACACGTGTACACACACACACATACACACACACACACACACATGCATATACACGTACACACATACAAAAACATTCACACACATTATACACACATGTGCACACATACACACACACACACACAAACCCTCCCTCCATCCTCTCAGAGCCTCAGAGAAAACCACATACTCATCAAGTCATCAAATCAGTGTGTCTGGTCCTCAAGCCACAGTTTGTCACCAGAGCAGGATGAGTTTTAAGGGGTCTCTGCAGCTGGGGTCTCTGCCTTGGGGACCATCTGTGGACCCCCAAGTGCTTTCCAAAGCCCCTGAGTCACTGCACAGTGAGGGGTGTGTGGTGCATGGGGCAGGAATAGAGATTCTGGACTCAGGTCCTAAAATTTGGTAACACTGAGAACCCACGAAAAGCACCACATCCCACAGTATTCCAACATGTGATTCTTCTGTTGGCATTGGTGGAGTTCAGTTCAGTTCAGTCTCTCAGTCGTGTCTGACTCTGCAACCCCGTGAATCGCAGCACGCCAGGCTTCCCTGTCCATCACCAACTCCCAGAGTTCGCTCAAACTCAGGTCCATTGAGTCAGTTATGCCATCCAGCCATCTCATCCTCTGTCGTCCCCTTCTCCTCCTGCCCCCAATCCTTCCCAGCATCAGAGCCTTTTCCAATGAGTCAACTCTTCGCATGAGGTGGCCAAAGTACTGGAGTTTCAGCCTCAGCATCAGTCCTTCCAATGAAAACCCAGGACTGATCTCCTTTAGAATGGACTGGTTGGATCTCCTTGCAGTCCAAGGGACTCTCAAGAGTCTTCTCCAACACCACAGTTCAAAACCATCAATTCTTCGGTGCTCAGCTTTCTTCACAGTCCAATTCTCACATCCATATATGATGACCACTGGAAAAACCATAGCCTTGACAAGATGGACCTTTGTTTGCAAAATAATGTCTCTGCTTTTCAATATGCTATCTAGGTTGGTCATAACTTTCCTTCCAAGGAGTAAGCGTCTTTTAATTTCATGGCTGCAGTCACCATCTGCAGTGATTTTGGAGCCCAAAAAAAAATAAAGTCTGACACTGTTTCCCCATCTATTTCCCATGAAGTGATGGAACCAGATGCCATGATCTTCATTTTCTGAATGTTGAGCTTTAAGCCAATTTTTTCACTCTCCTTTTTCACTTTCATCAAGAGGCTTTTTAGTTCCTCTTCACTTTCTGCCATAAAGGTGATGTCATCTGCATATCTGAGGTTATTGATATTTCTCCCGGCAATCTTGATTCCAGCTTGTACTTCTTCCAGCCCAGCGTTTCTCATGATGTACTCTGCACATAAGTTAAATAAGCAGGGTGACAATATACAGCCTTGACGTATCTTTTTCCTATTTGGAACCAGTCTGTTGTTCCATGTCCAGTTCTAACTGTTGCTTCCTGACCTGCATATAGGTTTCTCAAGAGGCAGGTCAGGTGGTCTGGGATTCCCATCTCTTTCAGAGTTTTCCACAGTTTATTGTGATCCACACAATCAAAGGCTTTGGCATAGTCAATAAAGCAGAAAGAGATGTTTTTCTGGAACTCTCTTGCTTTTTCAATGATCCAGCGAATGTTGGCAATTTGATCTCTGGTTCCTCTGCCTTTTCTAAAACCAGCTTGAACATCTGGAATTTCACAGTTCACGTATTGCTGAAGCCTGGCTTGGAGAATTTTGAGCATTACTTTACTAGGGTGTGCTGCTGCTGCTGCTAAGTCACTTCAGTCATGTCCGACTCTGTGCAACCTCATAGACGGCAGCCCACCAGGCTCCCCCATCCCTGGGATTCTCCAGGCAAGAACACTGTAGTGGGTTGCCATTTCCTTCTCCAATGCATGAAAGTGAAAAGTGAAAGTGAAGTCGCTCAGTCGTGTCCGACTCTTAGCGACTCCATGGACTGCAGCCTACCAGGCTCCTCTGTCCACGGGATTTTCTAGGCAAGAGTACTGGAGTAGGGTGCCATTGCCTTCTCCGTTACTAGGGTGTGAGTTGAGTGCAATTGTGCAGTAGTTTGAGCAGTCTTTGGCATTGTCTTTCTTTGGGATTGGAATGAAAACTGACCTTTTCCAGTCCTGTGGCCACTGCTGAGTTTTCCAAATTTGCTGGCACATTGAGTGCAACACTTTCACAGCATCATCTTTCAGGTGGAGCAGAGACAGAGTAACATATAACGTTTAATAGTATACGTAGTTGGAGAAGGCAATGGCAACCCACTCCAGTGTTCTTGCCTGGAGAATCCCAGGGACGGCGGAGCCTGGTGGGCTGCTGTCTATGGGGTTGCACAGAGTCGGACACAACTAAAGCGACTTAGCAGCAGAGGTGCAGATTTTTAAAATTCTTGTTCTCTTGTCCTTTACATGTACGTCAAACTGAACATTGATTTACTTTTGGATTTGGGAAATTTGGTCAAACAGGAAGGAGTGTGTTCTAACCCAACATCCCCATCAGAACAGCCAGATACATGGACCCAGAGAAAGAAACTGAAGGAATCACGGAGGTGCCCCGCAAAGCTCGTGAACCACAAAAGAAGCCTGTAGAAATAGGACTGAGCTTTTCTGGTGAGTTCAGTTTGCAAATTAAGCTTCACCAAGAAAAGAAAAGGGGTGGGGTGAAAATGCAAAGTTTCCACTAACAAATTCTGAGCAGGAGCAAATGCAGAAACAGCCCCTCTCTCCAGTCTCCCCTCTGACTGGAATCTACAGTCAGATTCCAGAGGAAAGAGTTCAGGTCAGAAGCAGGAAACACAGATTCAAGTGAGTGGAGGATTAAAACCCCCAATCTGTGACCATTTCTTATTTTTAACAACAATTTTAAACTGGGCAAAACGGGTCGGTTATGCACAGTGGGGAGCTTACCCTTGGTGGGGGAGGGGGCCTGAGGGAGCCTCTCAGGAGCCAGAAATTAGTGGGATCTATTGTCCTTGCTTCCCTGGTGGCTCAAACAGTAAAAGCGTCTGCTTGCAATGCAGGAGATCTGGGTTTGATCCCTGGGTCAGGAAGATCCCCTGGAGAAGGAAATGGCAACCCACTCCAGTACTCTTGCCTGGAAAATTCCATGGATGGAGGAACCTCGTTGGCTACAGTCCATGGGGTCGCAAAGAGTCATACACAACTAAGCAACTTCACTTTCACTTTCTCTGTCCCCTCTGGCGCAGGGCCTTTCCAGTCTGAGCAGGAAGGGCAGTGTCCTGGGCAGCCCTCCGTCTATGCGGACAGCTGGTCACCCCTCTAGGGACGCTGTCTGTCACTTGAGGGCTGGGCACACAGGTGTGCCAAGTTTGTGAGAATTTACAGTGAGACAGGGTTTCCCTGGTGGCTCAGTGGTAAAGAATCCACAGGCAATGCAGGAGATGTGGGAAATTAGGGTTCGATCCCTGGGTCGGGACGATCCCCTGGAGGAGGGCATGGCAACCCACTCCAGTATTCTTGCCTGGAGAGTCCCATGGACAGAGGAGCCTGGCGGGCTATATAGCCCATGGGGTCACAAAGAGTTGGACACAACAGAGGGACTAAACAACAACAAAACAACACAGTGAGACAAACGCGCACAAGTCTCACAGGCACATGACACCAGAATGAAGCTGCAGAGGGTGGGGCGCACCTGGGCCTGCAGCTCGGTTCTCTGGGCCTGCAGGAGGCAGACCATCTCCCTGCCATCCTCCAGCTGGCACTGCAGGGCGGCGGCTTCCCGTTCCGTCAGGAGCCTCTCCTGCACAAAGAAGCCAGACTCAGCATCACACACTTATCATGGGAGGAAATACATGGAGGAGGGGAGAGGCCTCCTGTGTTCTGCACATTCACATCCCCCCTCAGATTCACAGGCTGAGGCCCTGTCCCCCTCCTGCCATGGGAAGGCATCTGGGCTGGGACTTTGGCAGGAAGGGAGGTGGAGATAAGGTCACTAGAGTGGGGCCCCATGGTGGGATTAGCGCCCTTACAAGCAAAGAAGGAGGCACCAGGGCCTAAACGTGCTTTGTAAAGTGCACATGAATCCCTGAGCATCTTGCTGAAATGGGGATTGTGACTCAGTGGGTCTGCTGGGGGGTCTGGCTGGAGATTCTGTATTTTTCTCAAGTTCCCGGGTGATGCTGAGGGTCTCTGACAATCACTGACGCCATCAAACTAGGTCTAGATGGTTCTACGTTCCTACAACTCAGACAAACGGGGCTACAAGGAAAACAGACTATTATGATTTTATAAGTGTGCTCTGATATAAAACATCTTTGAATTAAAGGGGAAGATGTTTGCAAAATACAATAAAGTGTTTGGAAAGAAATCTCTAACAAAGAAAATTATGTTTTAGGAAAAGCTGTGTTTTAGACCAGTTCACTTGTATCTTCCCAGGTGGCACTAGTGGTAAAGAACCCACCTGCCAATGCAGGAGACGTAAAGAGATGTGGGTTTGATCCCTGGGTTGGGAAGATCCCCTGGAGGAGGATATGGCACTCTACTCCAGTAGTCTTGCCTGCAGAACCCCATGGACAGAGGAGCCTGGTGGGCTACAGTCCATAGGGTCACACAGAGTTGGACACAACTAAAGCAGCTAAACACACACACACAGTTCACTTGGGGTCATTGGTGAGCAATGGGGACAAGAATATCCCCATCAAGGCCAAAAAAAGTAACCCTTCTGCCTCTCAGATGTTACTTGCCAGGGTTCAACTATGTCCCAAAAGCAAATTTGGGGATTTCTTTAGCTTTGATATAAAAAGTTAGGTTCAAATAAACATAAAGCAGTCAGCTACCCTTGCCCACTGGTTCTGCAGGGTGTGGACTTAAGCAGACTTCTATCCTAAGTCATCTTTGCAGAAAAACACAGAATCTCATCAGCTGAACAGTCCACAAAACCCTGCCCTCGGTGTAACACTTCTCCAGAGAAAGACCACATGACATTTCTGTTTTAATCTGTATCCTTCTCAGTCTATTTCTACACATACCATATCGTGCATCACAAAAATCCCATAAATCACAGTAGGAAAAAATATAGGTCAATATCCTGTTGAACTGTTAAAGAGCTGAGTGAGGAAGGAATCTGGAACACTATACTGGGAATACAGTTTTACACCCAAATTCCAAAACAGCTTCAACCATCTCTAACTGGTTCTGACAGTTTGCATACTCCAGATTTGCCTCATTATTAGCAGGGCCTGACCTGAAAAACAGAGTCACTCACTATCTTCAATTTTCTGGATTCAAAATTATGGTCAAATTGATAAGGGGAATAAGAAAACAAACAATCCAATAATATATATATATGCAAAAGACTTGGGTCTTGGTTCAACAAAGAATATACGTGGATCATAGATACATGGATGGCAGATAAGCATCCATATGTCCATACTCAACAAGGAATTCCCTGGTGGTCCAGTGGTTAGGACTCTGTGCTTTCACTGCTGAGGGTTCGATCCCTTTTGGGAACTAAGATTCCTACAAACCATGTGGTGTGGCTTAAAAAAAAATGCTCATAACAAGATACACAGCACATTTATTAGAACAGCAAACAGCAAAACCAAAATAAAAGCCCAACATCCTCAATGCAGGCAAGAAAGCAAAGCAACAGAAGCTCCCATCTGTAGCTGGGGGCGGGGATGCAGCGATGCTACAGAGCTTGGGAGATGGTCTGGTAGTTTCTTATAAGCTAGACAAGGAAGAATAGCCTGTGACCCTCGAGAGGACAAATACCTAGGAAGACGGTCAGCGGCAGAGTTTATGTCCTCAAATGTCTAGATACCCTTGTTCACTTACAGACTGGAAGAGCAGAAGAGTAAACTTGAATACGAATGCTCAGGTTGGGCTGGGGGCCCCAGACAGTCCAACCTGATGACTCTCCCTGGGCCTCTGGGCACCAGCCCTGGGGCTGCAGGACCAATGCCCACGTGTGGCCACCCTGCTGCTGGGGCTCCTGCTCTTACCTCCCGCATCCCACTTGTTATGGCAGCTGCCTGTGGGGTGGTCTGGATGATCTGCTGCAGGATGGTGACATAGGTCTGAATCTCCAGAAGATTCTGTCAGGGAAGGAAAGAGTTCTCATTAAAACCTGAACTGCCTGAGTTTCTCCCTCCGGGCCAATGTGACCCTCGGGATATCAGACAGTGACCTGCTCGGAGGGCGCCTGATGCCTCCTTTTATCTACACAAAAGCCACCCTCTGCCGCCTGGAGCAGGTCCTGAGGCAGACACAGACACTGAAGCTGGAGGGAGGCCAGGCCCCTGGAGAGGTCAGCCCTCAGGTCTGCTGTGCTCAGGTGACATAGCTGGGCAGGAAAGGAGTGTCTGGCACTTGCATTTTCAAGATGCACAAGCTCAGAGAGGTTAGACCATTGGCCTTAGGTTATGTAGCTCCGGGACTGGACTTTCCCAGAACACCAAGCACCCCCACCCCACTGCAGCAGGAGGCTATGAGAAGCCAGTAGGGCTGAGGGCAGAACACAGCAGTACCTGAGAGGAGGCTCCTGCTATTGCTGTTTAGTCGCTGAGTCGTGTCTGACTCTCTGCAACCCCATGGACTGTAGCCCGCTAGGATCCTCTGCCCATGGGATTTCCCAGGCGAGAATGTTGGAGTGGGTTGCCATTTCCTTCTCCAGGGGGCTCCTGCAGGCCACATGTTCCCTCAGAGGCAGCAGTGAAAATTTACAGTTTTTGCATTTTCTCCATTTTCTGATCTGAACCAGTTTTGCCTAATCAAGACAGATTCACGTGCAATCACTCTGTGGACTGTAATATCTCCCATAGATACTGGCTTCCACCCCATCCCCTGACACACACACCCCAAAACCACCTCCCCCTCTGCACGTCTGGTTCACTAAGCACTGTTCAGCCCAGTTCACCTGGGCAGCCCACTCCAGCCATCTCATTTTTCAGCAACGAGAGCCCTGGACTGGTTTCTGGTGGGAAAGGGCTGCAAGAGGGGTTGTGGTTACCTTTTTGTACCTGTCCTTAGCCGCACTGATGTCATCCTGCAGAAACTGGGCTTCAATCTGAAGACGCAGGTTACGTAGCAGGGCTTCGTCTGCCTCCTGCAACGAGAGGGTCACAGTTCCGACTTGGAGAGGCCGTGGGGTGGGTGTGAAATCTGAACACAAAGACCACTGGGGGTCTGGTTAACATGCAGACTGCTGTTTGGTAGGTCTGGGACGGCGTCCGAGATTCTGCATTTCTAGCAGAGCATTGGGTTAGCCCACTGGACCTGGTCTAGCACAATAGCTCTCAGGCAGGGGTGATTCTGCCCTCCCCAGGGATATTTGGCACAATCTGGACATACTTTTAATTGTCACCATTTGGGAGGTGGGTAGGGGTCACAGATGCTGCTAAACATCTCACAATACATAGAACAACCTCACACAACAAGTAAACCTCCAGTCCCTAATGCCAATAGTGCCAGGGCTGAGAAGCCTTGATCTAGAAAGTTCAGGGAGAAACAGTATGCTTGCATGCCAATAACCTTAAAATTGCTTCCCTGATGGCTCACGTGGTAAAAATCTACCTGCAGTGCACAAGACGCAGGTTCAGTCCCTGGGTGGGGAAGATGTTGTGGAGGAGGAAATGGCAACCCACTTCGGTATGCTTGCCTGGAAAATTTCATGGAGAGAGGAGCCTGGTGGGCTACAGTCCATGTCCAGTTCTCACAAAGAGCTGGACATGATTAAGCGACTAACACACTTTCGACTTATGGTGCTGGAGAAGCCTCTTGAGAGTCACTTGGACAACAAGGAGATCAAACCAGTCAGTCCTAAAGGAAATCAACCCTGAATATTCATTGGAAGGACTGATGCTGAAGCTCCAAAGCTTTGGCCACCTGATGTGAGGAGCCAAATCATTGGAAAAGACCCTTATGCTGGGAAAGATTGAGGGCAGGAGAAGGGGGGCGACAAAGGATGGGATGGTGGGATAGCGTCACTGAATCAATGGACATGAATTTGAGTAAACTCCAGGAGATAGTAAAGGACAGGGAGGCCTGGTGTGCTGAAGTCCATGGGGTCGAAAAGAGTCAGACAGAACTTAGCAACTGAACAACGATAACACTACACAACCTTAAAATCTGACACATCTGTATTTGTTCTAGAGCCTCTCATCAGTGAGTTGAGTTTCTAAGACTAAGAAACAGCTTTCCCTTAACAATGAAACCATTACTTTAGAATGAAGCTAGAGCCCTATTTTATACCATTCAAAAACGAACTCTAAATGGGTTAGCTGCTGCTGCTGCTGCTGCTGCTAAGTCACTTCAGTCATGTCCTACTCTGTGCGACCCCATAGACAGGGGCCCACCAGGCTTCCCTGTCCCTGGGATTCTCCAGGCAAGAATACTGGAATGGGTTGCCATTTCCTTCTCCAATGCATGAACGTGAAAAGTGAAAGTGAAGTCGCTCAGTCGTGTCTGACTATCGACCCCATGGACTGCAGCCTACCAGGCTCCTCCATCCATAGGATTTTCCAGGCAAGAGTACTGGAGTGGGGAAATGGGTTAGAGACTTAAATAATTTTATACTGAAACAAAACTCCAAGAAGAAACAGGAAAAAACTTCCCTGACATGGGTATTGGCAATGAATTTTTGGACATGACACTTAAAGCACAAGCAACAAAATAAAAAGTTGACAAGTAAGACTATTTCTTGCTGCTGTTTAGTCGTTCAGTCATGTGGCATCTTTTGCCACCCCACAGACTGTAGCCCACCAGGCTTCTCTATCCATGGGATTTCCCAGGCAAGAATACTTGAGTGGATTGCAATTTTCTTTTCCAGGGGATCTTCCCAACCCAGGGACCAAATCCACATCTTCAGCATCTCCTGCACTGCAGACAGTTTCTTTACCACTGAGCCATCGGGGAAGCCCAAGAAAGACTACATCAGACTCAAAAGCTGTGCACAGCAAAAGAAACCATCGATGAAGTCAAAAGACAAACTATCGAGTAGGAAACCTTAATTTTAATAGTTTTCTCCCAAGGACTGTTGACACTTACATTGGGACCACCCATCTTCAATACAAAATGCATTTTTTAGCATGAATGCTGAGGTGAAGAGTGTTTGCTCCTTTAAAGTTGGAAATGACACAACAGAAGGTTGAATGTTCTTACCAAACTTTTTGATAATTCACCAACTTTTATCTTATCAATCTTCCTTTGACCAACCAAACAGGTGTGAAGAAGAATTTGTGCTCTTAATAAGAAAGTAATATGATGTGTGGAATTGACTTAAATGCTTCAACAATTCAGTGATATGTTACAGGGCCAAGGACCTTGTTCCTCTCCCAAGACACCTCTGCCTTGCATTTCTACCAATACCTGAGGCCTTGCTAAGTGCATTTTTACTGACTTCCTAATGACTTGTTAAAAAGCACTATGAATGTTAGCAACAGGTTCTCATCCATAGAGGTAGAATGTGGTCTGCTAAAATATTTAAGATATTCTGCACCCCTGCATGAACAGAGTTAAGACAGTCAAGGTATGTGGACAGGACAAGATATTCTGAGACACTTGCCCTCCTGGTACTAATAGGGGTTAGGTTCATCATGCTGAATTGTCCCTGGGAGAGCACAGCATTACTGATGGTCTCATGCAGACGCTCCAGGGAAGGCGAAAGGCCCCTTGGAGGTCCTGGTGAATGGGCCTCTGAATTACTCAGAATTGTCACATAGCCTGAGGAAGCCTCTTCAACAGAGAAATGCTGAAGGAAAGGAAGCTTGGTGTCTTCCCAGCAGTGGAAAAGGGCTGAGGAGCCAGAAAGACCCCAGGGGAAAAAGAATTAGGCCTCAGGAAGGATAGAAACCAGGGCAGTCCCAACAAAGCAAGTAGCAATGGGCTGTGGCCTGGACACCCAGGATGACCAGCTCCAAAGGCACTTATCTCTGCCCCTCAGGAGCTGACATCTCTGAGAGAGAGCTGTGATTGGCCCACATGATCACGTGACTGTTATCTTGCTGACAGTCCTACCAGGACTACACTGACAGGAAGGAAGATCCAAGGGCTCAGGGGTGCAGCCCTGCCCACTTCAGGCACGGTGGTTCCTGGTGGAAGTGACTCTCAGCTCCAAGGAGCAGGATCTGCTTAGTAGAACAGCTAGCCCTGGGGGCAGAGGCGGGGCAGTGCTGGGTGCAGACGCGTGAGGCAGCCCTTTGGGATGTTTTCCCACCTCCCCCATCCCTCGAACCCTCAAGACTGCTGAGGATGGGGTGGGATAGGGAATTCTCAAACATCTGAAACTTTCACCAAAAATTCATCCACAACTGATACACAATTACTGGAGCTGAAGATATTTTGTGTTATGACTTACAAAGGGCTATCTTTTGTAAAAATTTTAGAAATAGAAGGGACCCTAGAGGCCATGGGTCCTCAGACATTTTGTAGCCATGTGTGTGTCATCCTGCAAACAAAACATCTCAGGGAAGCCAACATACAGAAGCAAAGCAGAGATGTGTTTCCTAAGGGACATGATGGTTGGGCGGAGGCAGGCGCGGACAGGAACCCTGACTGTCCGGCAACCCTCCTCCATCAGATGCCCTTCAAGCAAATCCACGGACCTGAGCTGTCTTTGGCAGCTCAGAAACCATAGAGTCATGGAGCCAGTGGATCATTCAGCTGATTAACAGAAGTTAACAGGAGCTATCAAGCCTGGAGTCTGTCCTGGACTTCCCTCTACTAGTCAGGAGTTGAACGTTGAGTCCTGACCCCACCCTGCAAGGTGCCTTCTGCTCTTCCCTGACCTTCCTCTCAGGGTCAAGCCCAATAACCCCTTAGGTCCCATCAGCCAACTTTTAAAACTGTTCAGAATGATAACAAAAGGCCAGCCCACATTTGCCCTTAAAAGAGAGATTAATCAGATGCCCTGCAAGCACATTCTCTCGCTTTGAAGACAATCATCTGATAAACTGCCCGGAAAATCTCCCAAAGGTGAGTCGCTGCTGCTGGAATGTGCAGCTGCTGGTAGAGGGGGTAGAATTCTTTTGGAAGTGTTTTCTTTTGTTTGCACCAGAATTCAGAAATGTGTGGACGCTTGTGTTTTTATTATGCTTTTGGATGCTGTCAGCTGCAGTTTCAAAAGCTCCACCAGCAGAAGCGTCTAGATTTTTCCAAATCAAGACTCTGAGCCAAAAGTCTAATTTTAGAAAATGCTCCAACCCTGATACTGTGGATGTTTTACATCTAGGCGAGTGGTTTGCAAAGTGTGGTTCCTGGACCACACCATCTGGAAATGATTTGAAATATGAAAGATCTGGTGGATCCCAGACCTATTGGATCAGGATTTCTGGGGTGAAAGGAAGAGGAATCTGTTTTAACACACCCTCCACATGCTGCTGATGCTAGATCCACTGGTCTAGACCATCTTTCTTCAGAGGGGCTTCTCAAGTAGCTCAAATGGTAAAGAATCTGCCCACAATTCGAGACACCTGGATTCGATCCCTGGGTCGGGAAGATCCCCTGGAGGAGGGCATGGCAACCCACTCCAGGATTCTTCCCTGGAGAATCCCTTGGACAGAGGACCTGGCAGGCTACAGTCCACTGAGTTGCAAAGAGTTGGACACAACTGAGTGACTAACACTTTCACTTTTGAGACCATGTTCTAGAAAGGGACTGGAGAAATTAACTAGAGTCCAACATACCCTTGAAAAATCAATCTTGCCAACTCAGCCACAGAGATGCTGGAAATCCATTAAAAACTTCAACTATCTGTCAGTTCAGTCGCTCAGTTGTGTTGACTCTTTGCGACCCCATGAATTGTAGCATGCCAGGCCTCCCTGTCCATCACCAACTCCCAGAGTTCACCCAAACTCATGTGCATCAGGTCGGTGATGCCATCCAGCCATCTCATCCTCTGTCGTCCCCTTCTCCTCCTGCCCCCAGTCCCTCCCAGCATCAGGGTCTTTTCCAATGAATCAACTCTTCACATGAGGTGGCCAAAGTATTGGAGCTTCAGCCTCAGCATCAGTCCTTCCAATGAACACCCAGGACTGATCTCCTTTAGGATGGACTGGTTGGATCTCCTTGCAGTCCAAGGGACTCTCAAGAGTCTTCTCCAACACCACAGTTCAAAACCATCAATTCTTCGGCGCTCAGCTTTCTTCACAGTCCAACTCTCACATCCATACATGACCACTGGAAAAACCATAGCCTTGACTAGGTGGACCTTTATTGACAAAGTAATGTCTCTGCTTTTGAATATGCTTTCTAGGTTGGTCATAACTTTGCTTTCAAGGAGTAAGTGTCTTTTAATTTCATGGCTGCAATCACCATCTACAGTGATTTTGGAGCCCCCCAAAATAAAATCTGACACTGTTTCCCCATCTATTTCCCATGAAGTGATGGGACCAGATGCCATGATCTTAGTTTTCTGAATGTTGAGTTTCAACTGTCTGTATCTACACCCAAACCAGGCCAACTAAAAAAATCTTAAAAAAAAAAAAACCAGCTGCTGGGACTGCCCTGGAGGTCCAGAGGTTAAGAGTCCATGTTTCCACACTTCCAATGCAGGGGGCACAGGTTCAACCCCTGCGAGAACTAAGGGGAACTAAGATCCCACATGCTCCCAGATTGGGCCAAAACAAACAAACAAACAAAAAAACCAACTTCCTGCCTTCCACCACCAGCCTCCTCCAAAACTCTGCTTCCCAGATCCTTCTCCTCTTCTCCAGAAGTTCATTCCCAGCCTCAGAGGAATTCTTGTACGTACAAAGGCTTGTAAGCCTGAAAGCAAAAGTGCTTTCATCTTTTAAACTCCCTCACCTCTTGCTCTTTTCCAAACATGTTTAAGATTCACGACTCACACGGAAAAGCACACACGGCAGCTTTAGGTATTTCTTTACCCTGTTTTCAAGAGAAAGCCTTCAACTAGAACCTACAGCATTTTAAGATTCTGGGAATTTGTTTTAAAAAAGAGAAATCTTGAAGTCTACACCTTACCATTTATATATGTAAACAATGAGTCCTAGAGGTTAGCCAAACCCAACTATTTAAAAATCATCAGGTCAGTTCTAGTAACTTCTAATGGAGCATAGCCTATACAAATACTGAAACCCTATGCTGTACACCTAAAACTAACATAATATTGAAAATCAACTATTACTTCATTAAAAAATTAAAAATAAAAAACAAAACAATTAAATGCTAATGGAAAAAATAAAGGAAGACCCTGTCCATACCTACGAAGGGTGAACGGGGGGCTCTGAGTCATTTAGATTCAGTGAAGGTAAGCTCCTGCCCTGACAGAGAGGTGATATCCCACCTCTTTTTTTGGGTAAAAAACCCCAAAATCCTCAAGGCTGTTCCGAGGTTCCGAGAGCTGGTGCAGGGACCTCTCCATTCACTGCATTTGCATACTGTGTTTGTGATTTCTGACACATCCAAAATCTATTATTCACTCTGTATTCTTTTCCAGTTGATTCATGTTTATTGACATGTATTTAAAAAGAAATTTTTTTTTAATTTCTTAAATTTTTAAATTAATTTTTTTATGTCATCCGCTATAGAGAAAAGGTAGTCACAAAAATAAATTCACAGCAATTCCAAAGCTATCCCTCCATACACTCCCACTCCCCCGGGGTTACACAGCCACATCTGGAGAGAGCTAAGCTGGTGTCCATTGTATCAGGTGACCTACAGTAACAACTGTAGCAGGCAGGTCACATCTACGATTTTGTCATTGAACCTTCACCAGCCATAGAGACAAACACCTGCTCTTGAGGTGGGAACCGGCATTGTTCCCATTTTCCAGACGGAGAAACTGAGGTGCTGAGAGGAAGCCACTCGCAGTGGAGTAAGGGGTCCTAGTAGCAGGTCACCCTCCTGCTCTGGACAGCACAGCTCTCGCAAGGAGCAGGGTCTCCCCTGCACCGAGAACAGCCATGCCGAAGCCTGTGTGGCCCCTGCCCACCCTACCACCTGGTCCCATCCTCCCACAGAACCTTCATAACATCCCCACTGGACTCAGATCCCAACCGTCCACACGCTACATCACAGAATGAAGGGGGAATAGGATGGAATGCCTTTCCCTTATTTTCCATCTGTCTACTGGGAATTTGTCTACTGGGAATACACACTGCTTTTGTAATAGCAGAAAAATCGAAGGTCTGAGCTTGTTTTTAAGTCGTGTCACTTGCCACCAAAGCTTAAAAGGATTAAGTTCTTTTTCTTGCTTCTTCGAGGAAGGCCCAGAACAACACTCTGCAGGGCAGGTGACAACCTCAGTGCCATGTCCAAAGGGAGCCAGCCCTACCTGCAGTGAGGACAATCACAAAGCAGAGCGAGCCGTTTGGGGCGCGCGGGGAAAGGGCTGAAAAGTGCCTAAAGCTGAAGGCAGTCAGCTTCCTCTGTTCCCAGAGGCCTCGGTCTGTGGGAACAGCGCACAGGAATTTCCGCCAAAAACAATGGGGATGAGCCATGGGTGTCAGTCAAACTGCTGAGTGAAGTCGAAGGCTCATAAGGCCCAAATCAACTCAGACTTCCAACCCAGCTCAGCACACGGCCAGTCACTGAGCTGTGTGCACAGGATCCCTCTGCAGGACACCCTCCCTGCCAACTCTGGGCTCACGTCTGGGTGTCCACCTGACCAGACGGCCTGAGACCGTCCAGTTTCTATCAATTGTTAGTGTGATTACTAAAAGTTCCTTCACTCAGTGTCCTGACTTGGACAACATGTCAGACATTCACACATGGACAGACACAGAAGAATCTCACAGTGGGTGATATCCACGAAGCAACACTCAGTGTCCCGAGTGTAGTTCTGACCCTCCCACCAACTGGCAGAATAGTCGGGGACAACAGAGATCGGACAAAGCCAGGGGACTAGTAACCAACACCCTGAGCAAACCCTGACAGTCTGAAGTCCCTGCCTGGAGTCCCATGTGGAGAAGAATCTTTTTTTAATTTATTTTATTAAAGTGCAGTTGATTTACAATGTTTTGTTAATTTCTGCTGCATAGCAAAGTGACTCAGTTATACACACATAAATATGTTCTTTTTCATATTCTTTTCCATTATGGTTTATCCCAGGATATTGAATATAGTTCCCTGAGCTCTACAGCAGGACCTGTTAATTTCTGCTACATAGCAAAGTGACTCAGCTATACACACATAAAAGTGTTCTTTTTCATATTCTTTTCTGTTATGGTTTACCCCAGGATATTGAATATAGTTCCCTGTGCTCTACAGCAGGACCTTATTGCTTATCCATTCTCTATACAATAGTTTGTGTCTGCTAATCCCAACCTCCCACTCCATCCCACCACCACCCTCCTTCTCCCTGACAACCACAAGTCTCTATATTTGTAAGCGTTTCTATTGTGTAGACAGGTTCTTTTGTGTCATAGTTTAGATTCCACATATAGTGATATTGTATGATATTTGTCTTTCCCCTCCTGACTTACGTGATTAGTATGGTAATCTCTAGGTCCATCCATGTTGCTGCAAATGGCATTATTTAATTATTTTTTATAACTGAGTAATATTCCATGGTATATATGTGTGAACATGAAAGTTGCTCAGTTGTGTCCAACTCTTAGGGATCCCATGGACTATACAGGCCATGGAATTCTCCAGGCCAGAATACTGGAGTGGGTAGCCTTTCCCTTCTCCAGGGGATTTTCCCAACCCAGGGATCAAACCCAGGTCTCTCCCATTGCAGGCAGATTCTTTTCCAGCTGAGCCACAAGGGAAGCATCTTCTTTATTCATTCATCTGTTGATGGCTATTTAGGTTGTTTCCAAGTCTTGGCTACTGTGAACAGTGCTGCTATGTACATAGGGGTGCATGTATCTTTTCAAATTATGGTTTTGTCCGGATTATGATTTTGCCCAGGAGTAAGATTGCTGGATCATATGGCAACCATTTGGAGAAGACTCTTAAGACCATATCTGGGTGCAGCAGGGAAGGGTGACAGATTTTATCAGCAATGAGGTTATGGGTGGGGAAGAGGAGAAGGTGAAAGCAGCCAGGTACCCTGAATAAGCAGCCCTTCAACTCATCAGTCCCCGTAGGTCCTTCCTTCTGACATTTGAGCTCCAAAATGATCAGAAAAGGATCATGCTCAGACCTATTGGCCACAGATAACCTCTGCGGTCCAAGATCACTCTGCTATCTGGTAATCGAGCTCTCCTGGCTACAGCAGAAAGATCCAGTCAGTTAGGGAATGCTGGAGGATCCAGAAAAGGAAACTGCTCCGGCAGAGAACAGTTCCCCCTAAGCTCTGGTACCTCCCTCACGGAGACGGTTCATACTTTGAGAGTGAGGAGTTTGAGGGGGAAAGGAGATTTCGTCCTCTGTTCTGATGGGACTTTCCCCGGGGAAGAGTCTCCTTAAGACTCTTAGCCAACAGGATACGGTAGCACTGATCCAAGTAACCACTGCCTGGAGCATGTCCTCTCCCAAGTTTGGTGCAAACCACAGCCAGCCTCTGCGACACTGACGTTCTGATGGCCGAGCAAAGCAATGAGCTTCATTGTCTAGAGATCTCTCACAAGCTCGTGCAGCTTGTGGGATAGGAGTGCATGGGGGTGTGTGCACTCACTCACAAAGATTTCATTGAGATTACAAAGCCATGAAGGAGGGCGGCAGACAGACACAGAGAACAGACTTGTTGTTGCCAAGTTGTGGGGGGAGGGGAGGGATGGATTGGGAGGCTGGGATTTGCAGATGCAAATTATTATATGGAAGAAGGATAAACAACAAGGTCCTACTGTACAGCTCATAAAACCATCAGTTCAGTTCAGTTCAGTGGCACAGTCATGTCTGACTCTTTGCAGCCCCATGGACTGCAGCATTCCAGGCCTCCCTGTCCATCACCAACTCCCGGAGTTCACTCAAACTCATGTCCATCGAGTCGGTGATGCTATCCAACCATCTCATCCTCATCCTTAAAACCGTAATGGGAAAGAAGATGAAAAAGAATGTATATATATGTATAACTAAGTCACTTTGCTGTACAGAAGAAATTAACATTGTAAATCAACAGTACTTCAATAAAACTTTTTTAAAAAGGAGAGTAACCTCAATAGACATGGAGGAGTCTTGAAAGAACACAAAAAGAAAGCGTATGGAACAACAGTCATTCAGCCACTTAGCTCAATCCCACCATGAATCTACTCAAACCCCAGGTCGGGCTCTGCTTACCTTGTTGAGTCGTTCCAGCATCTCCTTCAGCAGCAGTTGACACTCACACTCATTTTCATACCTGCAGAAGGGATATAGAAGGCAGAGTGGGGCATTCACTCAGCCTGAGTCCTGATCCCACTCTTTATGGGAAGCAGGAGCTGATGTGGTCTTTCGGAGCCCACTCACCCTTTCCCAACCTTCTCCATGGTATACATAGGGGGCGCCATACATGGAGACCCAGCTCCAAGCCCGCAGCAGCCCCTCCTCGCCACCCAAGGATGCAGGAATCAGACCTCAGCACAGCTGTCACCCCAGGATGGTTCTGCCTCAAACACCACTGCCCTGACCTTGCCTGACTATCCTATACTATTGTATTCATCCACCTGAGACAGCTTTTCTGGATTGTGTCCTTTGATCCTTACAAAACCCTGGAAGAGAGCAGCTGCTGTTACCCCATGTGAAAGATGGGGAAACTGAGGTTGAGAAACTGGCCCGAGACCCCTGTAGATGCTCTGGGCGCTTCACTCACGGCATCAGCATCTGTCAGAATCGTTCTGCACACCCAGAGCCTCCCCTGTGCTGGGGGGCAGGGCAGGCTGGACAGGTCAAAGAGCCAGTCCGCCTGGGAGCAGCCTGCAAGCTCCGACAGGGTGAGTGGGGACACACACGCCCCGACTCCCTCCCTCCCAGCTGGGACCACAGACCCGCGCTCTCCACCCTCCAGGTGGGTGCCAGTGGCCACAAAGGTAACTTGCAGGATGAGGCACGGCTTGTTCTTTCCCTGCCTCCCTCACTTCCCCACTCCCCAACTGCTGCTCCCTGACACCATCCCCCAAATAAACAACTTTCTCCGGCTCAGCTCCTGGAGGACTTCACACATAGAGGGGTGAGTCAGGATTCAGATGTGAGCCTGCCACATCTACCACGCTGCCTGGGTAAAGCAGGGACACCACCAAAGTTACAAGCATGCACAAGATTAAGAAAGCAGCCTGTGCTAGGAGCACGTGTATTTTTTTCTCCTAGTCTGCTTCTTCCCTGGAGTCCTGAAGAAAAAAAAATGCTCAAGATCAAGGAAGCAGAAAAACACCAGAAATCATTCTGGTCAGAACAAGGTTCCCTCTAGGAGGAATTTCATCACCTGAAGAAAAAGAGAAAGCCCCTTCCCCAATGACCCCCACCTCACTTCCTGTAAGCTGTCCCCAGTATCCATCCTAATAGGAGATAGGAAGCCATGTTTGGAAGCCACAGGGCTGCCGAGAATAAAGACTACATTTCCCAGTCTTCCTTGCAGCTCAGTGTGGCCATGTGACTCAGTCCTGACCAACGGGAAGCAAGCATGCCTGTGGCCTCTTGAAGATATCTTTGCTAAGAGATGGTGTAGGTATGTCCTTCTACATCCCTTCCTCCATCTTGTCCCTTGAAACACCAATGCTACCTTCTTGAAGGCCACACACAGCCTTGTGGGCCTTGATTACCCTAGAGTGCCATACTAGCCCAGACCTTACACAAGAAAGAAACAATCTTCCACTTTGGATAAGCCAATGTTAACTTGGGGTCGCAAAGTGTAGGACATGACTGAGCGACTGATCTGATCTGATCTGATCTGAATGTTAACTTGGAATTTATTTGTAGTTGAAATTAATCTTACTTAGCACTTAGCCCAACCTACAAAGCCTGGCTTTCTGTATCCCTGCACACCCATGCCACAGGTTCAAGTTAGGACTTTACACTGACAGGTGCTGGGAAACTGCAGCTCAGAATCAAAAGTCCTGACCTCTGGGAAGAACACTGTTCTCAGTGTCCCCATTTCCATAGCCATCCAAGAAGCTCAGCTGTAACCAGTAAGCAAAATATATGTGCAGAAGTTTTTCTTTTCACACCAGGATGTCACATTTAGCACTTTGTTTTCTGTGTGGCTCTAATGAAGCCAGAAATGATTTTTTTTAATAGTTAATTTGCTTTAAAAATAAAACTGTTAACAAAATTAATTTTCTTATTGCTTTTTCCTGCTAGAAACATCCAAGAATTTCTATACCTTAAAAACATATTTAGGGGTTTCCCTGGTGGTCCAGTGATTAAGACTCCACACCTTCAGTGCAGGGGACCCAGGTTTAATCCTTTGTGGGGGAACTAAGATCCCACATGCTGCACACAGCCAAATACTTTTTAAAAAATAATTTTTAAAATGTTTAAAACATACTTAATAAACAAGATATTAATCTAGTTTCATGCTGTAGACAAGTTTAGGTATTATATTAAAGACAGGCAATCTCATTATAAAGAATTCATGGTAAGAATTCATAGTATATTCATATATTCATAGAAGTGAATATAGAAGTGAATTCATAAGGTGGAAAAAGCCATTTTGGCTTCAATCATCTGACTGACAGAATTAATTTTAGCTTTCAGCAATTTGGATAATTGACTCATCATTGTATTTTGTATGCATCATTATATTTATAGTATTTTGGTAGTTTTGTTTTATAGTTTTTATTTTATTTAGCCTTTCTTTGACGTGCTAAAGACCTGATTTTGAAATTCTACAACTATCCAGGTAAAGAATATGCCTAGCAAGGCTGCATATACCTTCCTGTTTCTGCATTAATTTCACCTATTTCTGGCTAGTCATCACCACACCTCTGGAATTAAACCAAACTCAGTGTATGTCCCCAGTGTATTACAGATGTGTGTAATTTTTACAATGATTTTCTAATCTCACTACCCAATTTTAATTATCAAAACTTCTCTAAGGGGGCACTGGGAGGGAATAAACTAATGAGAATTATTAAATAAATCAGAGAGCCTGAGGGGCTGGCTCCATGATGGACACACAACCCAGAATCAAGTAAAATCAGGAAAACTCAACACAGCCACCCTCCATTGAGGGCTCCCAGGAGTCAGGCTTGCCCAGCCAAATCACAGCTGACTGTGGCCCAGGTAAAGGCCATCTGGGGATCTGGGGCATCCAGATGACCCACGGAGCTGCCTTGTGTCAACCAACATTCACCTCCATTGCTTTAGGTAACACGAACTTTATATGAGTGAAGGCCTCACTCCATAGGCGTCCAAGGTTTCTCCCCAAGACACAGCATTCTGGGAAGGGTGTGGGCCTCCAGGCAAAAAACCCAAGTCCTGCCACCCACAGGCCCTCTGCAAACCTCAGTTTTCCCTTAAAAAGCTATAGGGATTTTCAGGTGCCTTCTTCCAGGATCAAAACAAGAAACAGAGACTTTCCTGGCAGTCCAATGGTTAAGACTCTACACTTCCACTGCAGGGGCCAAAGGTTCAATCCTTGGTTAGGGAATTAAGATCCTGCATGCCACACAGCACAGCTAAAAAGAAAGAAAACCAGAAACAGCAGGACTGATGGAATGAATGCTTATGATCAGATAAACAGGCTCAATATACAATGCTGAATAACCTGTTCACGTCTGGGGCTGAGAATATGGAATACAAACACAGAACACATTTGAAGAAAACTCTCCAGCTACCCTAGACCAGAGATCCTCAAACCTGGCTGTTCACTGAAATCACCAGTGGAGCTCATTAAATATGGAAATCCTGGGCTCCACTTGAGGTCTCGGATCAGGTCTACCTCTGAATTTTTTTCATTAATTTATATAATTTTTAAACATATAAATCTCTTACATGGTCTGAGAATTTTTTAAATGACATCAGAAAATGTTAAGTTAAAATTCTCCCTCTACCTCTGTTCGTCCTCCCTTATCCTCATAGGTAAGCAGTGTTGTTAGGTTTCTGTGTGTGTGCTTGTGTCCTTTTGCAAGCAAAAAATCTCTATGCCTCCCCCTGTCTTTTTAAAATAGATAATAATAATACACTATTTTTTTTTACAATTGCATAGAATTTCATTGCATGAATGAAGCACAATTTCATAACCTGACTCCTATTAACAGGCTTTCAGGTTGGCCCCAGGTCTTAGTTACTGAGATCATGCGGCAGTAACTTTGTGGACATGTCCTTTGACACCTGCTCGAGTATCATAGGGGGCTGCCCAGTGGCGCTAGTGGTAAAGAACCCACCTGCCAAATGCAGGAAATATTAAGAAATATTTAATATTAATAATAATAATATTAATATTTAATATGCTGCGGGCTCGATCCCTAGGTCAGGAAGATTCCCCAGAGAAGGAAATGACAACCCACTCCAGTATTCCTTCCTGGAGAATTCCATGGACAGAGGAGCCTGGAGGGCTACAGTCCACAGGGTCATAGAGAGTGGACTACACTCAAGTGACTTAGCACACGCACACACAGAATATCCGAGGATAAATTCTCTGAAGCGCCCAGCTGAGTCAAAGTCCATACTCATTTATAACCTGGAAAAATGTTGACAAATTGCTGAGCATCTTTTTTTTTTTTTTTTTTGAACAGCTTTTAGGGTGATTTTAAAGCATTATTCATTCTATCAAAAGGGGGCACATTGCCCAGGACCAGGACTTTTGAAACTTCAATGTTTAACTTAAATGCTGAATCACTTGGGGGGTCTTGTTAAAGTGCAGTCAGATCCAGGAGCTCTGGGGGTGGGCCCAAGAGTCTCCTTTTTTAACGAGCTCCTGGGTAATGGGAAACTGCTGGTCCATGGATCGCACTTTGAGTAGCCAGACCCTAGAGGACACAGGCTGAAACAATGTTCAGATGTCAGCTGTGATACAGTGAAGACAGTTAGACTTTGCATGTTGAAGACCTGAATTCCAATCCTGGTGCAGCAGTCACCAGCTGAGTGACCTTTCCCCTAAATCAATACATTGTCTGAATCCCAGTTGCCCCATCTGTGAAATGGGTGCAATACCCTCTATAACAGGATGAGCCTGGAACATTAATAAACATCCATCATGGGGTGGCAAAGAGTTAGCCTCGACTTAGCAACGAACAACAACAATCTCAAAAACACTATGCAGAGCAGAAGGAGCCAGACACATAGAATATGTCTAGAAGATTCCATTTTTTGTGAAATTCTAGAACAGGCAATAGTAATCTATAGTGACAGAAATCAGAACCCTGGGCGCCTTTGAGGGGACTGGGGAGGAGGAACCAAAGACTGGGAAAGGGCAAAAAGGAACTTTCTTGGGTAGAGGAAATATCTTGTTTTAGTAGTTAAATGGGTACCTACGTTTCTCAACTCATTACACGATGCTCTTGAATGTGTGCATTTTATTGCATGTAATTATATCTAGATATTAAGATACGTTTAAAAAGTAAATTACACCATTTCATGTGACACGGCATCACAATGGAACCTAGCCCTAGCTCAGGAAAACGCACCACGTGCGTGCCTCCGCGGAGATAAAGTCACCGGTCGCCCGGAGATCAGAGACGGCCCTCCCAGCCCAGTGGCCGCGCGCTCCCGGCCCGCGCCGCCTGTCACCCTAAAGGCGCCGCTTACTTGCTCCGGAACTCATCGAGCGCGCGCTGCGCCTCTGCGCCCTGGCGCTCCAGCCGGGTGCGCTCGGCTGCCAGGTCCCGGGCGCGCTGGCGGTTGCCCTCGACGTGGCGGGCCAGGGCATCCTCGGGGCCGGCCAGCTCGTCCAGGCGCTGGAAGGCGTCCAGCTGCCTCCGGAGGACTGCATGGCGCTGCTCGAGCGCCCGGGCCCGCTGGACGTGAGCGGCCACGCGCTCGCCGAGCCCCTGCAGCGCCGCCAGGTTCGGCGCGGCCGCCCGGCCCTCCGCCAGGCGGTCCGGCTCTGCGGCGCGCGGCGCCTCCTCGGCGCGCTCGTACTGCTCCTTGCGGGTTTGGAAGACGTAGCTGCGCCGGTACATGGCTCCTCTGCAGGCGGGCGCACGGCCGGGTCCCGGAGGCACCTCGCCGAGCCAGCAGTCTGCTAAATAAACATCGGAGGCCCAGGGTGCGCAGCTGGGACGTTCCAGAGCGTGTCAGCTGTCTCTCCACGCGGCGCCCAGCCTCGGGAAGAACAAAAGAGCGGCGGGGCCCGCTTTTGTACGCTGGCTTAGCGGCCCATACAGCTCTGGGGGTTGGAAGGTTACCCAGCGCCGTGAGGGTTTTGTTCCGGGATTGTCGAGCCCGTTGCTTTTGAGTAAATGGAGGGTCAGGAGGACAAAAGAAGCATGCCTTTCTTCTGACTTGTTTCCACTGTGGAATTGCGAAGGAAGCCCAAGGGGGCTTGTTAACTTTGGTCTAGCTGGAGAGTCCAAGGACCCCTGGCTTTGTCTCTTCTCTCTTTCTGTCAAGCTCTCAATTCTAGAGCTTTTTAACAATACCTTTTTCTTTTCTGATTACTTAAGCAGCTACTTTTCATAATTACACCATGGCATTAAAGACCCCTCTTTAAGTGGTTCTCAACCTTGGATGCAGTATCAAATGGCACTTCTGAATAAATTGTGAGGTGTGTCCCAAGTTCTTACTGATACTTGCACGTGTTTGTAAGGAATCTTTTCTTTGCACAGTAACTCAGAAAACCTTGCACAGTTTTTACTATTAATACTATCCTGAGGCTCATGGATTCTGACAGCCTTTCTGGAGTAGGAGATGCAAGCCGAGCTCCATCAGGACATTGGCATAATAGGTTCTTCAAACCAAAGAAAAAATTCTTACAGCCTAAAGATTTGATAAATTGGCCAACTCTAAATTAGATATATAAAGGAATTTGTGTCACTATGTTTCATTTTAATTTATATTATGGAAATAATAAAGCTAGGCTTTGACAAATTTAAAAGTGAATTGTGAGTGTTGAAAGAAATGAATAGCATTTGATGAGACTGTTCCTAGATAGAAATATTTTGTCCTATCTCCAATTTAACAAATCATTATCAAAAGCCTGTTTTCATAAAAAGATTAGCAGTACCATATAATTAACAACTCTGTTGATTGTATATAGTATACTACAAATTAAAGTCATAGTCAACAAAGATGAAGAAAATTACATAGATCTTTGTTGGGTTTCTTGGAATTTATTTTTTCTCTCAGAAAGACTAAGATATGAATTCAGTCTGGGATGAATCTATGTGAGGACCAAAGTTGTGCTGGTAGTGCAATTATTCTATTTTCTTGAGTTAAGTCATTTAAAAATAGATTTTATGATCAAATCAAGGAGAACCAATGCTCATTAATATTTTATATAGTATGGCACACATATACTATGCTGCTGCTAAGTCGCTTCAGTCGTGTCCGACTCTGTGAGACCCCATAGACAGAAGCTCACCAGGCTCCCCTGTCCCTGGGATTCTCCAGGCAAGAACACTGGAGTGGGTTGCCATTTCCTTCTCCAATGCATGAAAGCGAAAAGTGAAAGTGAAGCCGCTCAGTCATGTCCGACTCTTAGCGACCCCATGGACTGGAGCCTACCAGGATCCTCCATCCATGGGATTTTCCAGGCAAAAGTACTGGGGTGGGGTGCCATTGCCTTCCCCGATACCATGCTGATGCCATAGCAAATTGGTTTCAGGCTTCCTAGACAGCAAAACCAACATAGAACAAGAATTGATTTATATAAAAAAAAATCATTCCTTCCTTTTGACATCATGTGTCAGGTATTTCAACAAAACACACTGACACCCCGCCCCCAAACTAAGTAGCAGATGAAAAGTCATATTTTGTCTGATGCTTAGTTTGCAGGTCAGCTGCAGGGCTTTTGTGCAAGCTTCAGGTCTTCTGATCCACCAGGGCAGCTCTGCTCCCAGTGGAAGGGCTCTTCCTGGAACTTTCAGTGACAGAAGGATGGGAGCGAGCCCAGATACATGGACCACTCCAAGCCTTTGTTGGCTTTGTGTCCACTAACATCCTTTAGTGAGACCAAAGCACAGGGGGACTTTCCTGGTGGCCTAGTGGCTAAGACTCTGCACTCCCAATGCAGGGGGCCCACATTTGATCCCTGGTCAGATTGAAGACAGGAGAAGAAAAGGACGACAGGGGACGAGATGGTTGGATGGCATCACCAACTCGAGGGACATGAGTTTGAACAAGCTCCAGGAGTTGGTGCTGGACAGGGAACCCTGGCGTGCTGCAGTCCATGGGGTTGCAAAGAGTCAGACGCGACTGAGCGGCTGAACTGAACTGAACTGAACAGGGAACTAGATCCCACGTGCCACTGTTGTAGCCACGTGTTCTGGGAAACAAACTCACTCAGAAGGACAATGCATATAGTGGAGTGCAGTTTATTACACCGGCAGGCCCAAGGCAGAGTCTCCTCTTAGCAAGGACCCCGACCAGTTTTTGTGAAAACCTTATATACCCTAAGTGTACGTGCACAAACCCACCTCCCCAAATTCCCTGACAATCAAAGTTAACCTGTGATTCATATGCCTTAAGCCTAGGTAGTTAACAGTGGACAATTATCAATAGGCCTGTGGTCATACTCCAATAATTATTGCATAATAGAATGTATGGTTCTGTTCGGTTACACAGATAATTAGGGTATTCTTTTAGCGAAGGAGAGCCCTGGGGCTCTTCCTTCTGGGGCTGGTATGTCGTTTCCAAAGATACTGGGCATATAGCTCAAAGTCCACAGTCCGGCCCAAGATGGAGTCCTGCTTTCAAGATTGAGCCTGTTCTTCCTCCTTCATTCTCCCTTCTTGATGCTCTCAACTCATAGTACGAGCATCATTCATAGGGATATATTGTACCCTGGCTCTCAGACTGTCAATTTGGGTTACAAAGTTCATAATTCATTGTAAGATGCTGGGTCCACAAAGCAGAACTATCAAGGCAACTAGAACAATGTCCCACCAATCACCCCTCACACAAGATAGTACCAAAGTCCAGAAAGGAATGTTTTTATTTGACATTGCTTTTACCTGGGTTTTTCATGTCATCTATGAAGTGACTTAGCAGTAGCAGCAAACCAGCTGATACATTGCTGGAGAAGGCAATGGCACCCCACTCCAGTACTCTTGCCTGGAAAATCCCATGGGTGGAGGAGCCTGGTAGGCTGCAGTCCATGGGGTCGCTAATCAGACAGGACTGAGCGACCTCACTTTCACTTTTCACTTTCATGCTTTGGAAAAGGAAATGGCAACCCACTCCAATGTTCTTGCCTGGAGAATCCCAGGGACAGGGGAGCCTGCTGGGCTGCCGACTATGGGGTCGCACAGAGTCAGACACAACTGAAGTGACTTAGCAGTAGCAGCAAAGCAGCTGATACATTTCCAGATAAATCAGGAATATATACATAACATTCAGCCTTAATTATAGCACAGGTCCCTCCTTGAGCAGCTGTGAGCACGTCCAAAACCATTCTGTTTTGAATTACCGCTTTTGTTACTTCTATGAAACTGGTATTTACATAATATGTAACCCCATGACCTGACTGTAGGGGTTGACTGAGTCAACCCTATTGATTGTAGGTCTGGCTTACACCAAGAGAACAGGGAGAGATTATGATTGACAAGAGAAAGGAAAGTCTCTTTTTGTTGTCCCAGAAAAGAGCAGAGTGGTTTAAAATCTCCTTGGCAGAGCGGTGACACCCTCCAGGAAAGTCCGTCCATCACAGACAGAGGCACAGCCCCACAACAGGCCCCCTGTGGGGCCTCCCATATACAACTTCATCCAGAGAAGAGCCATGGGACCACGGGGTCATCCTGAGTCTGAGCAGAGCCGTCGGAAGCAAGTCCACCCAGGAGCAGTCAGTCTCTATGATCCATTTGGAGAGTGTCTCTTTAAGTGTCTGGTTGGTTCGTTCCAGCATCCCAAAACTCTGGGGCCTATATGCAGTGTGCAGTTTCCATTTGATGTTTAAAGTTTTGCTTACTTGTACTAAATCAGCTACGAAAGCCGGGTCATTGTCTGATCCAAAGCTGGTAGGAAATCCAAATCTGGGAACTATTTCCCTAAGCAGGCACCGAGCTACTTCTGATGCTCTTTCAGTCTGGGTAAGAAAAGCTTCTACACATCCCGAGAACGTACATACCATGACAAGCAGGTAATGGTAGTGTTGGTGAGGTTTTATTTCAGTGAAGTCTGCTTCCAGGTGTTCAAAGGGCAGCATGCCTTTCAGCTGAATCCCTGGAGGCTTTTGTCTGTGCTGAGAGGCAGCAATAACCTGTGAGCAGGCAGTGCTGTTCTGAGATTCTGTCCCGCCTAGGGAAGAGAGGTGGGGAATCAAGAAATATTTTTGAATTAGCTCTTCCAGTTTATCATGGCCTAGGTGGGATGCTTGATGTGTTTGGCTTACCAGAGTGGGTGCCAGCTCCTCCGGTACCAATAATTTGCCACTTGACAATTCCCACCATCCCTTTCCAGTCTTGATGGCCCCTTCCACTTTAGCTAGTTGGTTTTGGGCTTCAGTGTATTTTGGAGACGCCAGAGTTAGCTCAGGCAGCTCTGCCAATAAGAGAGCTTTAATAGGGGCTTCACTTGTCACCTCCAAGCCCTCAGCTTCTTGTTTAGTGGTCTTATCTGCCAGTTTGTTTCCCCGAGCCTGGGGGGTATCGTATCCTCTTTTTGATGTCCTCAGCAGTGTATGACTGCAACCCTTGCTGGTTCCCAGACAGCATCTAATAGGGTCAGAATTTCTTCTTTACTTTTAATGACCTTTCTGTTGGCTGTCAGAAGACCTCTCTCTTTCTATAAAGCCCCATGTACATGTAAAGTAGCAAAAGCGTAACTGGAGTCTGTGTAAATGTTTGTCTTCTTACCTTTTGACAGCTGGAGGGCCCAGATTAGAGCATATAGTTTGACCCATTGAGCAGACCAGTGTGATGGCAGAGAGCTAACCTCACCGATGGTTTCTTCCATGACTACTGCATATCCCGACAGTCATTGACTTTGTTTCACCAGGCTGGTGCCATTGGTGTACACAACTCAATGTGGGTCCGGGCTTGGCTGGTCTCTCAAGTCAGGTCTGCTGGCATAAACTTCTAGGATTTCCTTGCAATCATGTGAGGGCTAGGGCTTCCCTCATAGCTCAGTTGGTAAAGAATCTGCCTGCAATGCAGGAGACCCGGGTTTGATTCCTGGGTTGGGCACATCCCCTGGAGAAGGAAATGGCAACCTATTCCAGTATTCTTGCCTGGAGAATTCCATGGACAGAACCTGGCAGGCTACAGTCCATGGGGTCACAAGAGTCGGACACGACTTAGCGACTAAACTACTACTACTACTACATGTGAGGGCCCACCTTCCCCCCACAGGAAGGAGAGTGGCTGGATTCAGGGCCTGACAAGGCTCAATAGTAACACGGGGGTTCTCACATAACAGTCTCTGGTATTGAGTAATCCGGGATGTCAACAGCCATTTATGGGGGTCCCCTCACAGGAGAGTATTGACCTCATGCGTGACTTTTATGATCAAATCTTGGCCCAAAGTCAGCTTGGTTGCCTTCTGGACCAGTAAAGCAACCACAGAAACTGCCCATAAGCATCCTGGCCACCCAGTGGCAACATTGTCCAGCCGTTTCAAGAGATAAGCCACGGGTCTGTCCCATGTCCCCATAGTCTGGACAACGGTCCCATAGCTACCTTGTCCTTTTCAGTCACGTAAAGAGTAAATGGCTTAGCAAGGTCTGGCAGGCCCAAGGTGGGTGCTGATATAACTGTAGTGGGTTTGAGTTCTATTACCACTGGGACTTGTTTTGCAAGCCTGGGAGGGTTGTCTTCCACCCAGACCTCAGGGAATTGTTGAGTTAACTCTCTCTATTGACAGTTTAGCCCATCCGGTTTCCCTTCCAGGAGATCGTGTAACCTCCATTCATCTTGAGGGGTTACTGAGAGAAGAGTAAATAAGTGGTGAACCCACTCAAAAAGTGGGTCTTTCATGGGGGGGAAAGGTCACTTATGCCTCCAATTTAGACAGCAAGTCTCTTCCCAACAAAGGTACTGAGCATTCAGGGATGTATAAAAATTCATGAGTCACTTGGTGTCCCCCCATCTGACATTTTCGGGGTAGACTTGAAACACGAAGTCTGCATTTATCACCATCTGAGACCCAGCAGCCGCTGGATCTATTGGCATATGAAGTATACAGGCCTCCACAGTCTTTCATAGAACTCAGAGGGTGATTCACTTTCCCTTTGAATCACTTTGACGGGTTTTGCCCTATTTACAAGTTTTTGGGCCCCCCTCTTGAGACCTTGTAAAATAGCTGCGGGCGGGGCGGCCCCTCCCTTCCTCTGTGTTACAGTCCCAGCTGGGCCTCTCATCGGGGGTGGCTAGCTCTGCCCATTGCTGCAGATTTGCAGTACCCTTGGGTACCACTTCTCTTAACCATTTTCTGGCCTCGGGATCCTTATCTGTCCTCAGTGCTGAAGAGGGAGACTAGTAGTTGGATTATGTCATCCCATATAGGGCAATGGGTTCGAAAAATAGTCTCCATTAGCCTGTTGCTACTGCTGCTAAGTCGCTTCAGTCGTGTCCGACTCTGTGCGACCCCATAGACGGCAGCCCACCAGGCTCCCCTGTCCCTGGGATTCTCCAGGCAAGAACACCGGAGTGGGTTGCCATTTCCTTCTCCAATGCATGAAAGTGAAAAGTGAAGTCACTCAGTCGTGTCCGACTCTTAGCGACCCCATGGACTGCAGCCCACCAGGCTCCTCCGTCCATGGGATTTTCCAGGCAAGAGGACTGGAGTGGGGTGCCATTGCCTTCTCCAGCTCCATTAGCCTAATCTGGTAATAATAGGCTACAGGGGGCTGACGGTAGTGGCCGTCTGCCCCCGGAACCGGAGGCTGCTGTAGCTCTCTGAGGGGCATTTGTAGCGGGGCCCTTTCCTCTGAAAGGGAGCGCAGCCTCTGATTCTGGTGTCTCCTTTCCCCTTCCTGTCAGTACTCACCGGGAGAGGCGGGTATAGCTTGAGCGGTTCGGCTGAAGCCAGATCCTAGAAGTGTTGGCCAGAGGCTTCTGCCACCGGGATCAGAGCCTGCCGAGGTGGTGGCTCTGTGACCTCTGGGAGAGCTGGCAGAGGAGCAGCGGCTGCTGCAGGAACTTCACCTGGCCCTGGACTGGGCATTAAGGCAGCCTCTGGTCCTAGTGGAGCAGTGGGCAGCTGGCGTGTCATCATCCAGTATGGAGGGGGGGGGGGGGGGGGGGGGTGGGGGGTGGGGGGGTGGGCAGGTCATCCTTGTCCAAATCCTTCCAGATCCCAGAGGGAGAAAGGGGATCGGCGTGTCCTCACCTGCCGGTCAGCATGGCTGAAACAGAACAGCACATGGTTCAAGACTGTTTCTCCCTAAAGTCCGTTCTGCCTTGATGGGCTTGATCAGGTGCGGATGAAAACACAGATGCGTTAAATATCCCACGTCCCAGGCCGTCTCCAGAAAAGCCAATTCATACTCACTTATGTATCCCCTTCCTTCTAGCCTGACAATTATGAGGGGGTCAAGAATTTCACAGCAGACAGGACACTTCCTGGGGGAGGGAAGAATATGAGCACACAAGGACCAAGTTTCTTCTCAAAAAATCCCCTCGAGATTGCTTGGTAATAATTTTCCCCAAGACAGCGTGGACACACCTCCTAAATGACCTTCACAAATTTCCTTCCTAAACCCTAACACGCTTGTTGACCTGTGTACCAAGCAATCGCTGCCTGCCTATTCCAGGCTCCTGTGGGTCTGTGCCCCTCCTAGTGCCTCCCAGGTGGGTGATCAGGCCCCCTCTTCCACCCTGTCAGGTAGGTTCCTCCTCACCTGAGTGCTAAGTTCCCCTGCTGCCGTCCACTACCTGCTAACATGAAAGGTCTGGGCATTGAGAAGCAAAATCCTTCCAGAAGGGCGAGGCGCCTTCCCCCTCTAGAAGATTCAAGTCAGAGTAGTCCCAAATGGGACTTGTCTCCTCAAAGTGAGGAGTTTCCTGGCCAATGCACCAAATGTTGTAGCCACGTGTTCCAGGAAACAAACTCATTCAAAAGGGCAATGCATATAGTGAGTGCAGTCTATTACACCAGTGGGCCCAAGGTAGAGTCTCCTCTTAACCAAGGACCCTGACCGGTTTTTGTGAAAACGTTATATACCCTAAGTGTACGTGCACAAACCCACCTCCCCAAATTCCCTGACTATCAAAGTTAACCCGTGATTCATATGCCTTAAGCCTAGGTAACAGGGGACAATTATCAATAGGCCTGTGGTCATACCCCAGTAAGCATAATAGAATGCATGATTCTATCCGGTTACACAGATAATTAGGGTATTCTTTTAGCGATGGGCTTCCCTGGTGGCTCAGAGGTTAAAGGGTCTGCCTGCAATGCAGGGGACCCGGGTTCAATCCCTCGGTCGGGAAGATCCCCTGGAGAAGGCAATGGCACCCCACTCCAGTATTCTTGTCTGGAGAATCCCATCGATGGAGGAGCCTGGTGGGCTACAGTCCACAGGGTTGCAAAGAGTCAGACACGACTGAATGACTTCACTTCACTTTAGCGATGGAGAGCCCTGGGGCTCTTCCTTCCGGGACCTGGTTTTCCAGTTGGTATGTTGTTTCCATAGATACTGGGCATATAGCTCAAAGTCCACAGTCCGGCTCAAGATGTAGTCCCGCTTTCAAGATAGAGCCTGTTCTGTTTACTCCTTCACCACAACTAAGGGTTTGTATGCTGAAAGTAAGATCCAGTGCAAGTCAAATAAACAAATAAAAATAAATGAAAGGTTTTCCTGGTGGCTCAATGTTAAAGAATCTGCCTGTCAAGGCAGTGGACACCGGTTTGATCCCTGGCCTGGGAAGATCCCACATGTCTCAGAGCATTCAAGCCCATGTCCCACGACTACTGAGCCTGTGCTCTAGAGGCCGGAAGCTACAGCTACTGAGCCCACGTGCTGCAACTACTGAAGCCCACATGCCCTAGAGCCCATGTTCCGCAACAATGAGAAGCCCTCAAAGAAGAGTAGCCCCTGCTCATCACAGCTAGAGAAAGCCCTCACAGCAACAAAGACCCAGCATGGCCAAAAATCAATAAGTAAATGAATATTAAACAAAGCAAAGTACCCAGCCACAGTCAAGGGGCAAGGAAGAGACATGGCCCACCCAAGGCCACTTCAAGGGTGTGGTGTGTAACTCTATCACAACAGAATGAAGCGTTGGGACCAGCCACCCAGTCTGTCACCCATGGAGAGCCTTTTGGGAAAAATACAAACTTCCAGAAACATAACAACAGAAAAAATATTATTTCTGTTTAATCCAGTGGAACACTTAGAAAATATCTACTCACAAAGCATCATCTGGAAGAGTTAAATATTGGACAAGGTCAAGTCCTTACCCTTAAGGGGCAGGAGACAAATTCCTACTTAACAAATGAAGATACAAGGAAATCTGAGATAAGTTCAAAAACAGAGATGGTAACAAAGCACTGTGGTTGCATCGGGGTAGCAGCAGTGAGTGGTGGGTGGGCAGGTAGGCAAGTTAGAATTCCAGATGAAATAGCATAAATGAGGTGTGCACCCTGAGTTCCCTGAACTTGTAGCTAAACCGGGGCAGGTGTGGCAAGAGGAGTCCCACAAAGGAAAGCTCAAAGGCTCCACATGAGTGACCATGGAACATGGGCATTACCTCCATTCCTTTCACCAAGCCCCCCAAAAATGGCAGTAAGGAATCTTTTGAGATTAAAATTTCACAAAAATAAGGAAGAAAAGATGACAGTGGATAAGTGCTGTCAACAGATTTTCAGAAGGCTGACCAGGGACAGCTTCCTGGAGACCGATGTGGTGCTGTGGAGAAAGCTGAAACCCAACTGTCTCAGGGGGTGGGAGAAGAAAGCTGGTTCGCACAAGAGGATCTCAGACAATTTTAGGAATCGTATGCAGCAGATACAGGAGAAGATGGAGGTGGGGGGAAGGGTAGTGCTAGCCAGTCCAAGTTCGTACTCCTCGCCACATGACAGGTCAATAACTGGAGAGATGAGTAGTCAGGGCAAGGAACAGAGACTTTATTTGGAAAGCCATCAGACTGAGAAGATGGTGGACTTGTGTCCCAAAGAACCATCTTCTTTGGGTTAGAATTCAGGCCACTTTTATACTAAGAAGGGAGGGGGGATGGCTGGTTGTTGCAGACTTCTTGGTGCAGGAATCCTTTGTTCTAGCAGTTGTCCAGGTACATCTGTTCACAATGTTCCTATCATCATCGTCTCTCGTCGTGTCCGACTCTCCCCCAACCCCACCCCCACCCCCCCCCTCCCCCCCCCCCGCCCCCCCCCCCCACCACCATCCCCCCCCCCCCCCCCAATGTTCCTATAAACCTCCAATAAGACAAGTGTTATTCTCTATTCTGCAACTTTTTATCTCTATATAAATGGAAAAGTGTTACCCCTTTAAAGGTCAGAGCTCTGAGAAAGGACTGTCGAGTACATTCCAGACTATAGGCAGCATGCTTTGACAGAAGGTGCAGACCCTGGAGAAGTTAGCACAGGCGATAGGGCACAACGGTTAGAGCTAGAGGAACAGACCCAACGTGGAATCAGGTTTGTTCATCTCTGTCACAGTAGAGCTGAAACACAAGAGGGTTGCCTGAGAGTCTGCACAGGAGCAGTTAGCATTTCAGATCTCCCACTCTATCCTGCACAGCCAGGCAACCAACCAGTCTTCATCATGACAGACCTGAAAGTTATTCCAGGTAAAATTGAACAAGAGATGTCTTGACTTCAAGGTGGCTGGGCATAGCCAAGAGCAGGACGGTGGCCAGATGAAGCAGCTGTGGGTGGTAGGAGTTCAGCCAGTAAACCCATCTGGCCTCAGTATTGTAAAGGGAAATAGTCACTTACAGAACGAGGGTCACCGTGCATCCTAGTTCACCCGAGACCATCCACGTTTACCCCCTTTATCACAAAGTGAGTATAGGTGGCTCCCTCTTTCATTCCCAAGAGTATTTCAGTTTGTCTGAGGACACAGGATCTCATCCCAGCCTTGAATGCATCTGTTTCAGTTCAGCCACTCAGTTGTGTCCAACTCTTTGCAACCCCATGGACTGCAGCACGACAGGCTTCCCTGTCCATCACCAACTCCCCGCACCTACTCAAACTCACGTCCCTCACATCGGTGATGCCATCCAACTATCTCATCCTCTGTTGTCCCTCTCTCCTTCTGCCTTCAGTCTTTCCCAGCATCAGGGTCTTTTCCAAGAATCAGTTCTTCGCATCAGGCAGCCAAGGTATTGGAGTTTCAGCTTCAGCATCAGTCCTTCCAATGCCTAAATCTAATCATATAAAAACATCCAGACAAACCCCAAATAAGAAACACTATTAATAAAAATAGACGGGAACGATATTTTTTAAAATGTTAGTATCATAAAAGATGAAGGGAGACCTGGAAACATTCCAAGTTAAAGGAGACGTGACATCCAAATGCATAGTGATCCTAGACTGGATCCTATACTGAGGAGAGAAGATGCTGCAGGATCACCTCTAGGTCCACTGGCAAAACTGGAAGATGGACAATAGATTAGAACTGAGCCAATATTGAATTTACTGAAGTTTATGACTACTCCACAGTCAAGTAAAATAATGTCTGTAGTCTTAGAAAATATCCTCTGAACTATTTGGGGGTAAAATGCATGATGTGTGCAACTTACCCTCAAATGATGGTTTAAAAATTACTTGTATAAATGTACACATAAACATAAATATTGACACATATAGACGGACTTCCCTGGAAGTCCAATGGGGCCCGGGTTCCATCCCTGATCCAGGAACTAGATCCCACATCCTGCAACTAAGAGTTCACATGCCACAACTAAAACTCACACACACCACAGCTAAGACCCAGCACAGCCTAATTAACTAATCAAATGTATGAAAAGAGAAAGGAAGTGGGGCATAATAGCAACAATAGTAAGCTGATAACTATTTGTAAAGGTAATAATAGTAATTAGTTACTATTCTTAATAGTTACTAATAATAGTATTAATTAGTATTAATTGTTACTAATACTAGTGACAATGAATCTGGATAAAAGGTATATGGGTGTTGTTTTTTTTTTTTTTTCTGTTTTTTTTTGTTATTATTTTTTTATTTTATTTCGGGAAGTTGTAGTAGGAAGGAGAGAGGGAGGGGGGCAGAGAAGTAGTAGTATTGAAAATATGAGAAAAAAATTTAATATTATGAACAGGAATATTGTTTATAAAACATGATGTGGAGGAGAAAAAAAAAAAAAGAAAAAAATAAGATGGGAAGGATAGACGGGAATCGCTTCTCCTCAAAAAAAGGGAAGGAGTAAATACCACAAACAGCTCGGAGTGGGGGAGGATCGACACCCAGAAAAGCAACTCACTGCCTTCTAAAGGAGGTAGGAAAGAATATAGAAGCCAGAGAGAGAAAAGAGGGAGGGCGGACCTCTGTCCGGGGAAGGGAGTCTTAAAAAGAGAAGTTTCCAAACACCAGGAAACACTCTCCCTGCGGAATCTGCGCCGAACCTGGGAAACACGGAGACTACATAACAGGGAGGAGAACAGTTGAGCAATTAGAACCCACAGACTGCGGGCCCTGCGGTAACTTCCGCAGCGGAAAAGCACCGCTGCAAACGCCCGCATCTGCCATTGGGGAGCCGGGGCTGGGCAGGGAGACGCCTTGGCCGTTCCCACGCGGGACGCTCCGCTGCCGGCGCTCCCCAGAGGGACGCTCCCCCGCGGGACTCTCCCCCACTGGACGCTCCCCCGCTGGCCACTCCCGTGCAGGCGTGCCCCCGCCCGCTGTGCCGGCGGCTCCCACGAGGGCCACCCCATCCCCTCCCCCACCCGCCCGCCCGCCATTCCCGTCGCCGACCCCTCCCCCTCTGCGGGCCTCAGTGCAGACTCGTTCGCCTGATTGTCTGGAGTGCTGCCTAACTGGAGTAGTTTGGGTCGGCAATCCAGATTGTGCAGCGCCGACCACACGAGTGGCGGGCCTTGGCCCAGAACACCGCCGAACCGTGCACAGAACAAAGAACTATACAGAACAACCACAGAGAAAGGGGCCTATAGATTTGAGAAATTTAAGCGGAACAAGGAACTAGCTGAAAATGAACTGAACCCACAACAATAATAGAGAAACTCTTATATATTGTTCTATTTTTCCCATCATTTTTCCTTTTTTTTTTCTTTTCTTTTTTTAATATATATATATTTTTTAAATTTTTATTATTTTTTAATTGGAAAAAGGAAAACAAAATTTTTTTTTCCCTTTTAATTTTTTTTTGTTGTTGTTTGTTTTGTTTCTTTTATTTTTTTATTATTATTATTTTTTTATCCTCTAGTACTTCTTTAATCTCCACGTTTAGATATAACTTTTGCGACCCTGTTTTTTTTTTTTTCCTTTTTCCTTTTTGTCCTTTGCTTTTTTCCTTTCCTTTTTTCTTTTCTTTACTGATTACTGACTAGATCTGTCTCTCTCCTTCACACTCCCTCCTTTTATCCTCCTGACCACCTCTGTCTCCTTCCTCCCTTTTTCCTTCTATGTATAATTCCGTGAACATCTCTGAGCAGTCCAGTTGTGGAATGCATTATAGAAGAAGAAGTTTTTGAGACTACTGTAAAAATAAGACCAATAACTGGAACCAGGAGGCTTAAGTCCATACCCTGATCCCACGAAACACTAATTGACAGGAGCTCATTAAAAGCCTCCATACCTACTCTGAAACCAAGCATCACACAAAGACCAGCAAGTTCCACAACAAGACATACCAAGCAAATTCCCAGAAAAACAAGAACACAGCCTGAGCTCCAATACACAGGCTACACAAAGCGACCCCAAAAGCATAGACATCTCATAACTCACTACTAGACACTCCACTGCACCCCAGAGAAAAGAAATCCAGCTCCACCCACCAGAACACCGATACAAGCTTCCATAAACAAGAAACCTCGACAAGCCACCGGTACAAACCCACATATAGTGCAGAAACGCCACAATAAAGAGAACCCACAGACTACCAGAATACAGTAAAGACGCCCCAAACTTAGCAATTTAAACAAGATGAAAAGACAGAAGAATTCCCAGCAGGTAAAGGAACAGGATAAAAGCCCACCAAACCAAACAAAAGAGGAAGAAATAGCGAACCTACCTGATAAAGAATTCGAATAATGATCGTGAAATTAATCCAAAATCTGGAAAGCAAAATGGAATCATGGATAAATAGTCTGGAGAAAAGCATTGAGAAGATGCAAGAAAGATTTAACAAGGACCTAGAAGAAATAAAAAAGAATCAACATATAATGAATAATGCAATAAATGAGATCCAAAACACTCTGGAGGCAACAAATAGTAGAATAACAGAGGCAGAAGATAGACTTAGCGAATTAGAAGATAGAATGGCAGAAATAAAGGAATCAGAGGAGAAAAAAGAAAAACGAATTAAAAGAAATGAGGACAATCTCAGAGACCTCCAGGACAATATTAAACGTTACAATATTAGAATCATAGGAGTCCCAGAAGAAGAAGACAAAAAGAAAGACCATGAGAAGATACTAGAGGAGATAATAGTTGAAAACTTCCCTAAAATGGGAAGGAAATAATCACTCAAGTCCAAGAAACCCAGAGAGTCCCAAATAGGATAAACCCAAGACGAAACACCCCAAGACACATATTAATCAAATTAACAAAGATCAAACACAAAGAACAAATATTAAAAGCAGCAAGGGAAAAACAACAAATAACACACAAGGGAATTCCCATAAGGATAACAGCTGATCTTTCAATAGAAACTCTCCAAGCCAGGAGGGAATGGCAAGACATACTTAAAGTGATGAAAGAAAAAGAACCTACAGCCCAGATTATTGTACCCAGCAAGGATCTCATTCAAATATGAAGGAGAAATCAAAACCTTTACAGACAAGCAAAAGCTGAGAGAATTCAGCACCACCAAACCAGCTCTCCAACAAATACTAAAGGACATTCTCTAGACAGGAAACACAAAAAGGATATATAAATTCAAACCCAAAACAACAAAGTAAATGGCAACGGGATCATATTTATCATTAATTACCTTAAATGTAAATGGGTTGAATGCCCCAACCAAAAGACAGAGACTGGCTGAATGGATACAAAAACAAGACCCCTCCATATGAATGAAACTAGAACACTTTCTAACACCATACACAAAAATAAACTCAAAATGGATTAAAGAGCTAAATGTAAGACCAGAAACCATAAAACTCCTAGAGGAAAACATAGGCAAAACACTCTCTGACTTACATCACAGCAGGATCCTCTATGACCCACCTCCCAGAATATTGGAAATAAAATCAAAAATGAACAAATGGGACCTAATCAAACTTAAAAAGCTTTTGCACAACAAAGGAAACTATAAGCAAGGTGAAAAGACAGCCTTCAGAATGGGAGAAAATAATAGCAAATGAAGCAACTGACAAACAACTAATCTCAAAAATATACAAGCAACTTCTACAGCTCAATTCCAGAAAAAATAAATGACCCAATCAAAAAATGGGCCAAAGAACTCAATAGACATTTCTCCAAAGAAGACATACAGATGGCTAACAAACACATGAAAAGATGCTCAATATCACTCATTATCAGAGAAATGCAAATCAAAACCACTATGAGATACCATTTCACGCCAATCAGTATGGCTGCTATCCAAAAGTCCCCAAGCAATAAATGCTGGAGAGGGTGCGGAGAGGGGGGACCCCTCTTGCATTGTTGGTGGGAATGCAAATTAGTACAGCCTTTTTGGAGAACTGTATGGATTTTCCACAAAAATTTCTTATTATTATTTTTTGTTATTCCACTCCCCCTCCTGTGGGTATATACCCAGAAAACCAGAATTGAAAGAGACACCTGTACCCCAATGTTCATAGCAGCACTGTTTGCAATAGCCAGAACGTGGAAGCAACCTAGATGTCCATCCACAGATGAATGGATAAGCAAGCTGTGGTACATATACACAATGGAATATTACTCAGCCATTAAAAAGAATACATTTGAATCAGTTCTAAGGAGGTGGATGGAACTGGAGCCTATTATACAGAGTGAAGTAAGCCAGAAACAAAAACACAAATACAGTATACTAACGCATATATATGGAATTTAGAAAGATGGTAAAAAATAACCCTATTTACGAGACAACAAAAGAGACACTGATGTATAGACCAGACTTTTGGACTCTGGGACCAGGAGAGGGTGAGATGATTGGGGAGAATAGCATTGAAATATGTATAATATTATATCTGAAATGTATTAATTGTTCAAACTAAACACTATCATGTTACAATTTGTTCATACTAGATGTTTGTAATGTTTCTGATAATCAATAAAAAGAGATTCTTGATTAAAAAAAAATAAAAAAAATAAAAATAATAAAAAAAAAAAAAAAAAAGAGGAGGAGATTAGGACACAAACAGGAAAAGTGAAAGTCGCTCAGTCGTGTCTGACTCTTTGTGACCCCACGGACGATATGATCCATGGAATTCTCCAGGCCAGAATACTGGAGTGGGCAGCCATCCCCTTCTCCAGGGGATCTTCCCAAGCCAGGGGTTGAACCCAGATCTCCTGCATTGCAGGCAGATTCTGTACCAGCTGAGCCACCAGGGAAATCCAGACAGGAACAGAGGGGGAACATCTCGTGTGAAGAAACCAGGAGAAAAACAGCCATCTACAAGCCAAGGAAAGAGGCCTCAGAAGAAACCACCCTGCTGACACCTTGATCTCAGACTTTTAACCTGCAGAACTGTGAGAAAATGAATTACTATTGTTGGAGCTGCCCAGGTCTGTGGGACTTTGTTATGGCAGCCCTGATAGGCTAAGAGGCTGCGGGAGCATTCTGATTCTATACAGTCTCCTTTGATAGTCTATCCTTTCCCAGGACATAGAGATGTGTGCCACAAGAGGGCCACGCTGCCCTGAGAGTGGACACCTGCCTCCTGGCCCCTAGGGCAATTGCAGTCAGCAGTGGGTGGGGGTGGGGGGAGGCTGGGTGCACAGATGCACAGCTTGAAGCCGTGCCACCAAACTGGAATAACAGGTCCTGCAGGAGAGGCTCTTACCGAGTAAAGTGGCCAACAACCCCAGAGTGAAAGTGCAAACCTCTGACTCCCAGGCCCTGCTCCTTAGACTGGCCTCCCCAACAGCTGTAGAGCAAGCTTGGCTGCCATATAAGTGATGTGTCACCGTGAAAGGTGACAATGGAGAGAGAAAGACACTCAAAAGCAAGGCTGTCTCTCCAACTGCACACGCACTGTGGATGCTACAGGCTTTCGGGAAAGTGAAGCCACAGGTTCTCTCACTGTCAAAGCCAGGAGGGTACTAAGCATCTACTTGCTTTCCTTCGGGTTCAGTACAGACACCGAAGCAAATATCCAGTGTGCTGACACATGTATTCCTTGCGGTTTTGGACTGATGGGACCGAAAAAGTATGACAACTAGATTCAGTGCATGAACTTGAATGGGATTCTAGACCAGAAAAAAACAAAAACACTACCATGAAACATTACTGTGATGCTTGATGAAATTCAAGTATGGAAAAATGGATTAGATAGTAATAGTATGTGTTAAACTGCCTAATTTTGATAATCATTCAATGGCATATGAGAAAAGGACCTTGTTCTCAGTAAATACATGCTGGTTTAAGGAATAATTAGGCACAATATCTAACTTACTGGCAGTGTTTCAGAAAACAAATAATACATATATGTATATACGATACAGGAGGGCATGGCAACCCACTCCAGTATTATTGTCTGGAGAATCCTCATGGACAGAGGAGCCTGGCCAGGTACAATCCATGGGGTCACAGAGTCGGATGTGACTGAGCAACTGAGCACAATATATGATACACACATATAAATCAATTCATAGAATAGTAAAACAAATGGAGAAAAATGTAAATAATTGGTGGATTTAGGTAAGGGGTATAGTAGGAGTACCCTGTACTATTTCTGCAACTTTTCTGTAAGTTTGAAATCATAAAAAAAAAAAAGAGAGTAAAAGCTGCCGTCCAAAATCCCAAACACCTGTGGAAAATGTGTGCTGAGAGTAGATGCTTCATAATGATAGCAAGAAAATGCAAAAATGCTCCTTTGATTCACCAGGATTTCATGGTAGGAGTTTAACACACGAATGACAAAGAGGTTTTGAAATATACCTAAGCTCACCTTCCCTGAGCACCAGACGATGGGGCACAGCCATGGAACATGATGGAGACCTTGTTACACCTACTTACGCGTCATCACTCTGGTTATGTGTGAGAAGTGGCCGTGTCCTTGACCCCAGGCATGCAGCAATGAGTCATTGTCCCAACAGGCAGCATTCTCAGGACCAAGTTTGGAGAGGTCTCTTTCACAGTTATAATTTCTTGTGGATTTCAATCCAGCCATGCTGTTCGTACTTCTGCTCTGTACTTCTCTTCAAGATATCATTAAATGGACCTACTGCCACATTCAAGTTGGGTCAGGGTACATCTGAACCACCCTCTTCTCTTCTAGGAGTAGGTTGTCCAGTGGTTTGATGTATCATCAAGCCACAGTTGGCCAAATGGCGTGCTCACTTTGCCCTAAAAGGAAGCTGTTCCAGACCCCGATTCGCACCACTTAGGAAATGGATCCCAAGGACTTAGACACAAACATCCATGAAGGCATTTCTATTAGGAATACACAGTCACAGATTTAAGCCTACATCTGGTGTATCCATTGTTTCTACGGGTTCATACTGCTTTCTTACGGATAACAAGAGGAACTGATTGAGCTATTTTACAAGAGATATTTTATCTTCCAAAGAGTACCAGCTTACCTTTGACCTGAAATTGGGAGGGATGCTATTCCAAGTTATATCTTTATTTATTACTCTTATAAACTTTTAATTTTTTTGGCCACACACAGCCTGTGGGACCTTCAGTTCCCTCAACCAGGGGTGGAACCCATACCCCCTCCAGTGGCCGCACAGTGTCTTAACCACTGGACCACTAGGGAAGTCCCAGCAATGATCTTTTTAAATATATGATTCATTTTTTCCATTTTTCCTATTGATGGTGGTCTCCAGGATGAATCCAGTTTCAATCAACATCCAGTGCTTTAGTCATTGGTTATACTGGAGACAAAGTGGTCTCTTTATCACTTTGAAGGCTGTTAGGCCTCCAAATTGGAGAACAGTTCCCTTAAGGAGAACTTTAACTACCTCAGAGTTTCTTTGTCCAGCTGAAATGTGCTTTCATCCATCCTGCAAAAGTGTCCACAAACACTAAGAAGCATCTGAAGTTTTCCGCAGCCCCTCTGCTTGCCAGTCCTCAGTGGGGCAGGTTCCTCTCTAGGACTGAGTTCCCGAGGGGCGAGGGGGTGTCTAGAGCAGGCTTTGGATTATTTTTTAGCACAAACCACACAATTCTGAGTGACTTGCTGGATGGTCCTTTGCAGATTAGGGCCCATTATATGCTTTGGAATCCTTGGTAAGGTAGCATCTCTCCCGTCCTGGGTTTTATTATGAAGGTGCCTCTGGAGAGTATCCAAGCCTCAGGGATCAAAACAATTCCTTCTGCACTGTATTTCCAGCCTGGCGAGGTGTGATCAAGAGTGAATTCCTTTCTTCAACCCCTCCCTTGTCCTTTCCTGAGTACACTGGCTGGGATTTTGACAGAGCTTAGGAAGACGTGACCCTCTCATGGCGTGATGACTGCCTTCTTTGCAGCATGGTTAGCTAACGGCTTGCCTTTTATTGTATGAGTTTTGCCTCTTTGGTGTCCTGGGAGGGGCATTATGGCCACTTGTGAGGGCTTATGGGCTGCCTCTGACAGTGACATGATTTCAGCAGTGTGATTTGTGTCCTTAGTATTTGAAGTAAGGAAGCCCCTCTATTTCCAGATTGCCTCATGTACATATACTGCAAAGAATGCAGAGTTAGGGTCTGTATATATGTTCAGCCACTTCCCTTCAGCAGCAGAGACAGTTCTTGTTAGAGCAATGATATCTGCCTTCTGGGCTGAGTTCCCTGAGGGCAGGTTTCACCTCAACACTTCTCTCTGGGGTATTTCTGCGTACCCAGAGCATCACCTGCCTGGTCCGTGAAGCTGCTCCCGTCAGTGAACACCTCCAACTCCGGCTCAGCCCAGGGTTGGTCCGTTAAGTCCGGTCTGCTAGAGGACACCAGCTCCGTGTTGTGTGGGCACTGATGCTCTGGGGGTTGTGTGGCTCCCATTGGGAGTAATGTGGCTGGATTCAGGGCTGAAGGGACCTGCCGTCTTACACTGGGATTGTCTAAAGAAAATAGCTTGGTACTTTCCCACTCTCCATAGTGAGGGGCTGCCCCAGAGTAAATTTCTCAGCTTCCTGAAGTCTGTCACAAGGAGCAACTACAGCTTAGAGGCAAAGGGACCATGCCTTACCAGGATGATCTAGCTGCTTTGAGAAGTAGGCAACAGGCTGAGGGATGTCTCCCAGAACCTGAACTAACACCCGAGACTTACCCTTGTCTTTCACAGACACACAACTTGAAAATTTTCCTCAGATGTGGTAGTCCAAAAGCATGGGCTGAGATTAACTTTGTTTTTATTGTTTCAAAGGCTCTCTTGTACTCTTTAGCCCCAGTAAGGGGTTTAAGATTGTGTCCTCTATGTGAATGGGAAAACGTTATACATCGGACGATCGGAGTCTTGAGAATGGGCTCTTGGGTATATTCCAGGCTATAGTCAATATTCTTTTACCAAAAGTGCAGAGCCCATAAGACTAAGCCCCAATGGCAGAGAACAAACCTCAGAGCTGAAGGAACTGATCCAACATGGAGTCAGGTCTGTTCTTCTCTTTCACAATAGGTTTCGCCTAAATCCAGAGAATGACCGATGGCAACCATGTGACTTGTTGGTTCATCTGGATAAGGCTCTGAGTGATGTGGGTGTTCCTGCTGCTCCACCCTCTGCTTCCTGCTCCCGGTTGATTTCAGCTGACTCCCACTGCTTCATTAATTTCAAACTTGTGTCGTCTGGCTTTCCTTCTCACCCTATAGATACCATCCTTTTCTTCATTTGTCTACATCCCTTGGTTTGGATACCAATATGTTCCTTTGCATCTCTTATACCTCAGCTCGTGCATATTAATTCATGAACATGGATGTTAAGACAGGTCTTCACACCCGAGCCCCCATGGCTGACCTGAGATACCTTCTGGCTAAGGCTCCACCTCTTGCCATCCTGGCTACCAGCAGCTCTTTGAGGGCGGAGTCATTGATATCAATGCTGTTCATTTTCCAAAGACTGTCACTGCCAGAGGATTGTCCCAGAGACCCACCTTCCACGCTTCTCCAGGCTGCTCTAAACCCCAAAGGGCTGGGCCTCCGGGGTTGCATAGCTTATCTTCCATGTCCTCTGATTTCCTGTGCAGTTTGGCAAACAGGAGTCACCAGCAGGAGGTCAGGGAGACCCCTTTCCTACCTCCCTCTTCTCCAAGCATGACCCCCACCTGTTCCTGCCAGTTGCTGGACCCCTCACCATGCTTGGTGGATTGATACCCTTAACCCTACCCAGAACTCTAGAAGTTGTCCCTTGATTAAATCCTCTCTAGCTAGACTGTTTGTGCCATTATTTCCTGCTAGATAGAGAAGAACCCTGATGGGTGTCTCATTCATCAATTAGTCGAGCTTCTGATTCAGAGTAGGTGTCTGATAAAAACCAATTAAAGAGCAAATGAATCTTAGATAGAAACTGGACATGAAAGACACATTTTTTGAATGTTGGGAGGTTCATGTTGAAACCTTAAAATGGGAAAGCTGAGTATTGCTGGGTATTCAATGATGAAGCACAAAGCTCTGACCAACAGCTGGACCTGAGGCCTGGCCCTTTCACCCCACATTTGCTGATGGGGCTGTTTCAAAGTCAGATTTAGTAGCAGCTCTCCCCTGTGATGGTTCTGTTCAAACTTTCATCTTTAGAGGAAATACACAAGGACAAAACAAAAATACATTACTTGTGGAAGAAAACAGTGCACCAGTCAGCAGAATGACTGCAGTTACAAGACACATTCAAAGGAAAAATTAATTCCTTGGAAAAGAGCTTTCTATTTTAAGAGGATGAAAAAAAAGAAGAGACGTCCTCAAGTGATACATAATGAAGACACTTCCCAGGCTCCTCCAAGGCTGTGGCTTTTCAGATGTAAACCTGAAACAAAACCCATCACCAAGGGTGGCATCCAGGCCACATTCTGGTTGCTTATTTTGTTCTGTGGTCAGTCTCTGCTGAACACGGTAGTTTAAACTCCAGCCACAGAGCTGCCGGCTGCCCCGGTCTCTAACATGCCTTGGACTGTCCTTGATGACCCTAACTTGGGTCGCAGTCCTCCCAGGGCACATTGCTTTTTTCCAGGCAACCTCAGTTTAGAGGTAACACACACACACAGTGGACCTGAAGATGCCACTTTGCCAGGATTTGCTACGTGAAGTCGAGGAGGGACCTCTAAGACCAATTCCAGGGCACCTCAGAGCTAACAAGCCAGTGGTCCCAAGCATGCATTTGAGGCTGCCTCTTAAGAGCTAATAAGACTCAACTGTTAGATTTTCAGGAATTTGAGGAGCAGGGGGACACCTCATTAGTAGCTTGAAATTAGCCAGATGGGACTGTTTACACCACAGTGTGGAACCCTATACCAAGGTCACGGGTGGTAAAGCCTTGTACCAAGGCCATAGATGTGGAGCCCTGTACCAAGGTCAACTCTGGACTGAGCCCATGGCAACTGTTGCCATGAATCCCTCCCCATCTAAATCAGTCAGCTCCCTGATTCCATCTTAGGTAAAAATACCCATCTTATTACCCACCTATAGCATCCTATATGCAGATATGCAGATACCTATACCTATACCTCAGATATGCAGATGACACCACCCTTATGGCAGAAAGTGAAGAGGAACTAAAAAGCCTCTTGATGAAAGTGAAAGTGGAGAGTGAAAAAGTTGGCTTAAAGCTCAACATCCAGAAAACGAAGATCATGGCATCCGGTCCCATCACTTCATGGGAAATAGATGGGGAAACAGTGGAAACAGTGTCAGACTTTCTTTTTCTGGGCTCCAAAATCACTGCAGATGGTGACTGCAGCCAATAAATTAAAAGACACTTACTCCTTGGAAGGAAAGTTATGACCAACCTAGATCACATATTCAAAAGCAGAGACATTACTTTGCCAACAAAGGTTCGCCTAGTCAAGGCTATGGTTTTTCCTGTGGTCATGTATAGATGTGAGAGTTGGACTGTGAAGAAGGCTGAGTGCTGAAGAATTGATGCTTTTGAACTGTGGTGTTGGAGAAGACTCTTGAGAGTCCCTTGGACTGCAAGGAGATCCAACCAGTCCATTCTGAAGGAGATCAGCCCTGGGATTTCTTTGGAAGAAATGATGCTAAAGCTGAAACTCCAGTACTTTGGCCACCTCATGAGAAGAGTTGACTCATTGGAGAAGACTCTGATGCTGGGAGGGATTGAGGGCAAGAGGAGAAGGGGACGACAGAGGATGAGATGGCTGGATGGCATCACTGACTCGATGGATGTGAGTCTGAGTGACCTCCGAGAGCTGGTGATGGACAGGGAGGCCTGGCGTGCTGCGATTCATGGGGTTGCAAAGAGTCAGACACAACTGAGCTACTGATCTGATCTGATCTAATAGCATCCTACCCAGTCACCTAATGCCACCCTTCCAGCAGGAATTTTGTCTTGAAGCTGTAAAAATTGATTACCAACCCATAAAAGTTGTTGGCTCTCGCTTGAGCCAGCCCAGAGTACTAACAGCGTCTCTCGCTCTAATAAACTCTATTCTGAAATACTCTGTCTGAAAATTCTTTTCCAACCCACTCACAGACCATGATGCACAGGTACTGGCAAACACCATAAAGACACTCAGGGCACGTGCCCCTTGAAAGTCAGGTGTTCAACATTTACTCTATCACATTACCTGTGAAATAATACAGATCCAGCTCTCCAGTCGGAGAAGGCAATGGCACCCCACTCCAGTACTCTTGCCTGGAAAATCCTGTGGATGGAGGAGCCTGGAAGGCTGCAGTCCATGGGGTCGCTGAGGGTTGGACACGACTGAGCAACTTCACTTTCACTTTTCACTTTCATGCATTGGAGAAGGAAATGGCAACCCACTCCAATGTTCTTGCCTGGAGAACCCCAGGGACAGGGCAGCCTGGTGGGTTGCCGTCTACGGGGTCGCACAGAGTCAGACACAACTGAAGCGACTTAGCAGCAGCAGCAGCAGCTCTCCAGTGACAGAAATTCATAGGGAGAAATTTTTAATGTCCTTTCTTCTGGCTCTGCCAGCTCAAAGAAGAGAATCAGTCTTCCCAAGTATGTAAAGTGGTACTCTAACTTGAAATGCTCAGTTTAAGAAACAATTAGACTCTATAGTCTGAGAAAATGGCTTGTTTTCATGTCAAGTTGGCTCAAGAAGTTTCTGAAAATTAATTTACAATAAATTGCCTTATAGAGTTAAAACAGCTTCCAAAATGTTATGGGGCCATTTAAAAAACTGAGGGAGTCAGCCAGTAAATTAAAGTGTAGCTCTATAAAGGAAGAAAAAGATTAATCTCAAAAATAATACAGGCCCAGCTGGAGGAATCAGTCTCTGTTTAGTGGAATGGTAGACAGCGATCCTTAGCTAATCTCGGGATTTTTTTTTCCCCCTGAAATAATGGCTGACCATTGGCTCTGTTGTTTTTGGCCAGATTTTCTACCCAAACAAGAATTTTGCAGCTGCAATGACATAACTTGGGAAACAATTTGATAACATTTGCTAGAAAACACACAACATTTGTTTTACTCTTCCTGAAGACCAACAGAGGGACTGAGAAGATAGCATAGTATTTTGCCTTGAAACAAAGAAAAACGTTAATAAGATCAGTGGCTGGAAGAATATTTCAGTTCAAATAAAGGTCATTCGCAGCCTGTGAAATGCTGTCTTTCAAACCAGTAATGAACATGCCTCACACAACCAGCTAACATCCTGGGTCCATTCAATTGGTTATTAGGGCATAAATGGAAACCCTTATCATATGATAAATTGGAAGCTTGGTAGCTAGCTTCGACAAAAACAGCAGGAATGGTGATTAGCTAAAAAACAGACTTAAGTTTTAGAAAAACCAGGAGAAAAATTATTGTTGTGGTTGGGGGAAAAAAAAAAAAGCAGCTTGCAGTGACTCAGATTTCAGTTGGATGGTAAGAAAATGTAAAAACAAAAACTGTAACAGCTCATCTATCAGCAAAATGCCCTCCCAAAGCTGACTGAATACTCACGTGCTTCATCCCTAAGCTGGAGATGATATTAGTTCCCAAAAGATGTTGTTAGGGTTAAGTGATGTGCTTACAATAGTTGTTACTGTTTAGTGGCTAGGTCATGCCCAACTCTTTGCAACCCACATGGACTGCAGCCTGCCAGCCTTCTCTGTTCATGGGATTCCCCAGGCAAGAATACTGGAGTGGGTTGCCATTTCCTCCTCCAGGAGATATTCCTGACCCAGGGATCGAACCTGTATCTCCTGTGTTGCAGGTAGATTCTTTACCACTGACCCACTAGGGAAGCCCTTTTGTGCTTACAATGGTAAGTTCTTAATAAATATTAGCCATTATTGTTTGCATGTAGCTGAGTTACTTTAAGCATTTGTCTTGGCTTGGAGTCCCCCAAAAGCAGACCCTGAGGCAAAGATTCAAATACAAGTATCATTGGCATTCTGCGTCCACAGTTCCACCAACTGCAAATTTAAAATATTTGGGGGAAAAACTGGAAGGAATTGCCTGGTGGTCCAAGTGGTTAAGATTTTGTGCTTTCACTATTGTGGGGGGCCGGCTCAATCCCTGGTTGGGGAACTAAGATCCTGAAAGCCTTGCCACATATATCATGAAAAATTATATATATTTATATAGAAAAATTTTACACACATATGAAAAAAATTCCAGGAAGTTCCAAAGAGCAAATCTTGAATTTGTCCACGTTCAGGCAACTATTTACACAGCATTTATATTGCATTTACCACTATTTACATAGCATTCTATTAGCTATTATAAGTAATCTGGGGATGACAGAGAATGTAAGAGAGAATGTGCATAGCTTGTATGCAAATACGACACCATTTTATAGAGACTTGAGTGTTTGGGGAAGGGGGTCCTGGAACTGACCCCCCATGTATATTGAGGGGTGACTGTAGTGTACTGGGGAGAGGGTCCTGAGGCACCAGTAGATGCTTCTGAAGAAGAGGGATAGAGAGAGAAGGCAGCAAGTTATGAGGATGTTCCCACAATGACCACGGAGGACAAATGGAGCTCAGTGTGACTGTGTGCTCCAGGATACTGAGCAGGACCCCCAGAAAGACACCCCACCGAGGGGTGGGGGGGGGTGGAGGTGGGCCTGGCAGAGCTTCTAGAATCCGCATCCTTGTTTTCTGATCATTAAATGAGCTGAAGTTCCTCTACATATTCAGTGGGTCGACCCTATAGTGATAATAATGCAACAAAACAACTGTGTTCATTCTCTGCTGGTTTTAATGGAGATACTAAGATAGGAAATAAATTATGTAACTTAAAAACATGTATTCTGGAGAAGGAAATGGCAACCCACTCCAGTATTCCTGTCTGGAGAATCCCATGGATGGAGGAGCCTGATAGGCTACAATGCATGGGGTTGCAAAGAGTCAGACACGACTGAGCAACTTCACTTTCACTTTCAAAAACAAGTATAAGTTTCCATCAAGTCAATGCAGCATTGAGAATAATATGTGAAGTTTAAACTCCAACTCTGCCTTGAATTGCTTAACATTTCCTCAATACTTATCACCTGAAGCTAGAAAGTGTGGCTAATATTTTTTCACATTGCTGTGGAATTGCTAAGTTTTCATGAAAAAGGGGGAAAAAAAAATCCCTGTTTCCCCCCAAATCACCAAACTTTAACAGATGCAATAACATGCTTTCCCAGTAACTGAAACCACTCAAGTTTTTAGGAAAAATAACATATTAAGTTCCCAGGACTCCCCTGGTGGTCTAGTGGTTAAGACTTTGCCTTCCAATGCAGGGGGTGAGGGTTCAATCCCTGTTCAGGGAGCTAGGATCCCATACGCCTCTGGGGGCCAAAAAAACAAAACATAAAACAGAGGTAATTTTGCAACAAATTCAGTAAAGACTTTAAAAATGGTCCATATCAAAAAATCTTTAAAAAAAAACAACAAAACTTTCCCATGCATCCAGGAAAAGGTTCAGATACTAGAGTGATATTAACACTTATGAACTCCATTCCTAAATTGAGAAATTTATGTTACGTAATCTGATCATTTGTGTCTTTTTCATGTGAAAAGAGGAAAGTAGCTGACATTTCCAAAATAAATAACTGCCTCAGAGAAAAAGAATGAATGATTTGGCCACATAAAATACACTCTTTTGTGCTACAAAAAACCCAAAAAACACCCAAACAAAAAACCTAACGGCAACAACCCCAAAACAATGTTAGAGGCTAATCAAAAACAGGGGGAAAGTTTGCATAGTAGATAAATGACAAAGTATATAAAGATTACAAATCAATCAAAAAGGACAAATATCTAACAGAAAAGCAGACGAAGATCAAAAGCAGTTGAGAATTTTTTCTGTTACAGAGTCTGACCATTTGTGATATTTTCAAATGAAAAGGAAAATCATATATAAATGGCCTAGGTTTCTAAAGGAAATAAGTATAGAGTTTGATATGGAATGTTAAAGTATAAGGAGGAAGGTTCATGCTCAAAAATATGAAAAGATGTTCAAGCTCATTATTCATCAAATATTGCAAATTTAAAATGAGAAAGTGGCACCTCCCAACAAATTGGTGAAGGTTAGAAAGATCATTGAGACTTACCTAACACTGAAGTGGGGCCAGGGACCCAGACATCCTTACACTGTTCCTAGGAATGCAACATTTCTAGATGGCAAACTGACAACATGCTTCATATTTCTTTAGATAGCTCAGGAATTTCGACCGAGCAAATTCTACTCACAGGAATTCAGCCTAAGGAAATAATTGGACAAGTGTCTGAACATATTCTCAACAGATGCTGTGTCTGTCATGGCTTTCCAGAGAAACAGGACTAATATATATATATTTAGAGAGAGAGAGATGGATCTATTTTAAGGAACTGGCTTATGCCATTGTGAGGGCTGGAAGGCTGGCAACTCTTCATCTAAGAGTTGAAGTGCAGTCTTGAGTTTGAAATCCATCAAGGCAGGTCAGTAGGCTGGCAATTCAGGAAGGATTGCTACTGTTACAGCCTTGAGGCGAATTCCTTCTCCCGAAACCTCAGTTTTTGATGTTACAGCCTTTAGCTGATTGGATGATGTCCATCCAAATCAGTAATCTGCTTTACTCAGAGCCAACTGATGACAAGTGTTAACCACATAATTTTATTATATGGAGTTGGTGATGGACAGGGAGGCCTGGCGTGCTGCAATTCATGGGGTCGCAAAGAGTCGGACACGACTGAGCGACTGATCTGATCTGATCTGACATCTACAAAATACCTTCACATCTACACCTTGACGAGTACTGAACAAGCAATGGGCACCGCAGCCGAGCCTCAGAGACACATAAAGTTAACCATCAAGACTGGTCAAGACTGACTTTACAGATTAATCAGATCAGATCAGATCAGATCAGTCGCTCAGTCGTGTCCGACTCTTTGCGACCCCATGAATTACAGCACGCCAGGCCTCCCTGTCCATCACCAACTCCCAGAGGTCACTCAGACTCACATTCATCGAGTCAGTGATGCCATCCAGCCATCTCATCCTCTGTCGTCCCCTTCTCCTCCTGCCCCCAATCCCTCCCAGCATCAGAGTCTTCTCCAATGAGTCAACTCTTCGCATGAGGTGGGCAAAATACTGGAGTTTCAGCTTGAGCATCATTCCTTCCAAAGAAATCCCAGGGATGATCTCCTTCAGAATGGACTGGTTGGATCTCCTTGCAGTCCAAGGGACTCTCAAGAGTCTTCTCCAACACCACAGTTCAAAAGCATCAATTCTTCGGCGCTCAGCCTTCTTCACAGTCCAGCTCTCACATCCATACATGACCACAGGAAAGACCATAGCCTTGACTAGGCGAACCTTTGTTGGCAAAGTGATGACTCTGCTTTTGAATATGCTATCTAGGTTGGTTATAACTTTCCTTCCAAGGAGTAAGCATCTTTTAATTTTATGGCTGCAGTCACCATCTGCAGTGATTTTGGAGCCCAGAAAAAGAAAGTCTGACACTGTTTCCACTGTTTCTCCATCTATTTCCCATGTAGTGATGGGACCAGATGCCGTGATCTTCGTTTTCTGAATGTTGAGCTTTAAGCCAACCTTTTCACTCTCCACTTTTACTTTCATCAAGAGGCTTTCGAGTTCTTCTTCACTTTCTGCCATAAGGGTGGTGTCATCTGCATATCTGAGGTTATTGATATGTTTCCCAGCAATCTTGATTCCAACTTGTGTTTCTTCCAGTCCAGCATTTCTCATGATGTACTCTGCATATAAGTTAAATAAACAGGGTGACAATATACAGCCTTGACGTACTCCTTTTCCTATTTGGAACCAGTCTGTTGTTCCATGACCAGTTCTAACTGTTGCTTCCTGTCCTGCATACAGATTTCTCAAGAGGCAGATTAGGTGGTCTCGTATTCCCATCTCTTTCAGAATTTTCCACAGTTTATTGTGATCTACACAGTCAAAGGCTTTGGCATAGTCAATAAAGCACAGATTAATAGGAGTCAACAAAAGACACTCTTAGTCCAACACCCCATTTTCCCTTCTTGCGTCTCCTCACTAACATTTGGGTGTTGACCACATGCCCTTACTTTTCTTTTTAATTTTTAATGGAGTATAGTTGACTTACAATGTTGTTATTAATAGTTTCAGGCATACAGTACAGCGAATCAGTTATACATGTACATTTATCTACTCTTTTTTAGGTCATTACAGAGTATTGAGTAGAGTTTCCTGTGCTATATAGTAGGTCCTTATTAGTTATCTATTGTATATATAATAGTGTGTATATGTCAATCCAATCTCCCAGTTTATCTCTCCCCCTTACCCAGTGGTAACCGTAAGTTTGTTTTCTACATCTGCAACTCTGTCTCTGCTTTGTAGATAAGTTCATTTGTACCCTTTTAAGTGCCTGATGAACTATGGACTGAGGTTCGTGACATTGTACAGGAGACAGGGATCAAGACCATCCCCATGGAAAAGAAATGCAAAAAAGCAAAATGGCTGTCTAGGGAGGCCTTGCAAATAGCTGTGAAAAGAAGAGAAGTGAAAAGCAAAGGAGAAAAGGAAAGATATAAACATCTGAATGCAGAGCTCCAAAGAATAGCAAGAAGAGATAAGAAAGCCTTCTTCAGCAATCAATGAAAAGACATAGAGGAAAACAACAGAATGGGAAAGACTAGGGACCTATTCAAGAAAATCAGAGATACCAAAGGAACATTTCAAGATATTAAGAAGAGGTGGCAAGAATACACAGAAGAACTGTACAAAAAAGAGCTTCACGACCCAGATAATCATGATGGTGTGATCACTGACCTAGAGCCAGACATCCTGGAATGTGAAGTCAAGTGGGCCTTAGAAAGCATCACTATGAACAAAGCTAGTGGAGGTGATGGAATTCCAGTGGAGCTATTCTAAATCCTGAAAGATGATGCTGTGAAAGTGCTGCACTCAACATGCCAGCAAATTTGGAAAACTCAGCAGTGGTCACAAGATTAGAAAAGGTCAGTTTTCATCCCAATCCCAAAGAAAGGCAATGCCAAAGAGTGCTCAAACTACCGCACAATTGCACTCATCTCACACGCTAGTAAAGTAATGCTCAAAATTCTCCAAGCTAGGCTTCAGCAATATGTGAACCGTGAACTTCCTGATGTTCAAGCTGGTTTTAGAAAAGGCAGAGGAACCAGAGATCAAATTGCCAACATCCGCTGGATCATGGAAAAAGCAAGAGAGTTCCAGAAAAACATCTATTTCTGCTTTATTGACTATGCCAAAGCCTTTGATTGTGTGGATCACAATAAACTGTGGAAAATTCTGAGAGAGATGGGAATACCAGACCACCTGATCTGCCTCTTGAGAAATCTGTATGCAGGTCAGGAAGCAACAGTTAGAACTAGTCATGGAACAACAGACTGGTTCCAAATAGGAAAAGGAGTACGTCAAGGCTGTATATTGTCACCCTGCTTATTTAACTTATATGCAGAGTACATCATGAGAAAGGCTGGACTGGAAGAAACACAAGCTGGAATCAAGATTGCTGGGAGACATATCAATAACCTCAGATATGCAGATGACACCACCCTTATGGCAGAAAGTGAAGAAGAACTCAAAAGCCTCTTGATGAAAGTGAAAGTGGAGAGTGAAAAGGTTGGCTTAAAGCTCAACATTCAGAAAACGAAGATCACGGCATCTGGTCCCATCACTACATGGGAAATAGATGGAGAAACAGTGGAAACAGTGTCAGACTTTCTTTTTCTGGGCTCCAAAATCACTGCAGATGGTGACTGCAGCCATGAAATTAAAAGATGCTTACTCCTTGGAAGGAAAGTTATGACCATCCTAGATAGCATATTCAAAAGCAGAGACATCACTTTGCCAACAAAGGTTCGCCTAGTCAAGGCTATGGTCTTTCCTGTGGTCATGTATGGATGTGAGAGCTGGACTGTGAAGAAGGCTGAGCGCCGAAGAATTGATGCTTTTGAACTGTGGTGTTGGAGAAGACTCTTGAGAGTCCCTGGACTGCAAGGAGATCCAACCAGTCCATTCTGAAGGAGATCATCCCTGGGATTTCTTTGGAAGGAATGATGCTCAAGCTGAAACTCCAGTATTTTGCCCACCTCATGCGAAGAGTTGACTCATTGGAGAAGACTCTGATGCTGGGAGGGATTGGGGGCAGGAGGAGAAGGGGACGACAGAGGATGAGATGGCTGGATGGCATCACTGACTCGATGAATGTGAGTCTGAGTGACCTCTGGGAGTTGGTGATGGACAGGGAGGCCTGGCGTGCTGTGATTCATGGGGTCGCAAAGAGTCGGACACGACTGAGCGACTAATCTGATCTGATCTGAATAGATTCCACAAAAAAGTGATATCACATGATATTTGTCTTTGTCTTCACTCAGTATGATAATTTCTCGGTCCATTCATTTTGCTGTAAATGGTGTAATTTCATTCTTTTACATGGCTGAGTAGTATTCCATTGTCTATATGTGCCACATCTTCTTTATCCATTCCTCTGTCCATGGACATTTAGGTTGCTACCATGAACCACTCTTTCTTAGGTCCAAGATACCACATGCTTCTGGATTTCCCATGTCTTTATTCCTTCTTAGCCTCTTGAAGATATCCTCTTCAAATTCGTATCTTTGAATTATTGGGGCCCTTGCATCCAGATACATGGAATAGGCACCCAACAATAGCTTAACCAAATACAGTGGGGTGTAGAGGCAGGCAGCTTAGGGCTGGCTTGCTGCTGCTGCTAAGTCGCATCAGTCGCGTCTGACTCTGTGTGACCCCATAGACGGCAGCCCACCAGGCTCCACCGTCCCTGGGATTCTCTAGGCAAGAACACTTGAGTGGGTTGCCATTTCCTTTCCAATGCATAAAAGTGAAAAGTGAAAGTGAAGTCACTCAGTCGTGTCTGACTTTAAGGGACCCCATGGACTATAGCCTACCAGGCTCCTCCATCCATGGGATTTCCCAGGCAAGAGTGCTAAAGTGGGGTGCCATTGCCTTCTCCAGGGCTGGCTTGGTGGACCCCAAGTCCTTCCCACTCTTATTCTGCTGACCATGGGGCTCTGGTGCCCATGCTCACAAGATACTGCTGCCCTCTAGCAGTGTCTACACCCACAGGGTCTACACCAGCAGTGTCTCCCTACCAACTCTTTGGAATCAGATTCATTTATTTATTCAACAGGTGTTCTTCACAACCTACGATGTACCAACACTCTTCTGGCACTGAGATGACAGAAGTGAAAAAATATATAATGATCCTTGTTCTTGGGGAGCTTATATTCAAATGACGGAAACAGAAAGTAAAGAAGATAAACAGGTGAAACCTGCCCTGTGTCAGATGGTGGTGGGTAACATGGAGAAAAATAAAACTGGGAACTGCGGCTTCTTGCTGTGCATTTTCACCGGTCACACACAGGTTTAGGGGTGGGGTGGACCCAACATTTTTCAGGGAACCTATTTAGCCATACTGGGTCTCTTTTAGCCTTGCTCAATGGCACTCCACTCCAGTACTCTTGCCTGGAAAATCCCATGGATGGAGGAGCCTGGAAGGCAGCAGTCCATGGGGTCACTGAGGGTCGGACACAACTGAGCGACTTCACTTTCACTTTTCACTTTCATGCACTGGAGAAGGAAATGGCAACCCACTCCAGTGTTCTTGCCTGGAGAATCCAAGGGACGGGGGGAGCCTGGAGGGCTGCCGGTCGCAGAGAGTCAGACACAAATGAAGTGATTTAGCAGCTTAGTAGCGGAAGCCTTGGGTACTCTCTACTCTTTTTATATGTATATATTTTTATCTCTGAATTTATAAAAGTCCCCAAAGTGGGTAAAACCACTCCCAGTGACTGGTTTAGAAGGTGTGTTAAGAAATGGAGAGGCTCAGAGCTCAACCTCATTGTTTAAGACCCACCTCCCTACAATCCTCTGAAGGTTTTTACCTGAGTCCTTTCTGCCTCTCCAGAGCTCTTTCCCTTCACATGGACCTTGGACATAATTTCTTGGACGTGACTAGAGAGACTCCCAGGCAATTAGATCAGTATTAACCAGCTCTAACGGAAGTGTGCGGACATGCTTCTCCTACAGTTTCCCCCTATTTTAAAAAAAGGAATATAAAATTTGTTTTTATCTTTAGAATTAAATAATATTAAAATAAAAAAAAACATTAAAAAGCAGAGGGGACAGGACGGCTGGGGTGTGTGTGGTAACTTCAGACAGGGTAGTCAGGGAAGGCCTCTCGGAGGCGGTGACATCTTAGCTGAGAACTCAGAGAAGTGATAGGCAACGATCGGGGTGTCTTCCCTGTACAGGGGTACTCACTAATGATAGAATATGATGCTGATCATGGCTTTGAAAAATCATAGGAATGCAAAGCTATATCTATCGAAAGATCAGTGGTGTGTGTGTGTGTGTGTGGTTGTGTAAGTGTACAAACTGGAAGATACATTCTAAACCAATGCGAGAGCTTCATCTTGGTAAGGGGCAAAGAACTGCAGGAGAGAGAAACTGAAATTATGTGTTTTTTGTTTTTTTTTTTTAATGAGAGAAACTACTCCAGGTAATTTGTATAATTAAATTTTTTTTTTTTTAAATCACCTTCTAAAATGACTGGCTTAAGGCAATGGGGCAATGAGTAGGGAACATTTTCTTTCTAATACATTTTCAGAACTAAAAAAGTAAGCCTGCATTTTTAAAAAACCAGGAAAAAATGCAACAAGGTGATTTCTGACCTGTATTTATTGTTACTGTCCTTTGGCCCAGCCAGCAGATGACCAAGGGAAGCTCTTGTCAGACTGCCTTCTTCCCACAGTGTCTGGCTCTGTGCTACCAGCATCACCATGGATAGCTACGGGCACTCCTGCCACAACCTCAAGGGTGGAAAGAGCTTCCCCCCAGCAGGTGACCACTTATTAATATAAGATGATAGAGAAGCAAAGAGAGAAAGAATGCAATGGGCTGGGCCTCCGGAAGGCAAAGTCCCAGATCTTCAGCACCCATAACCAGCCTGGGGCTCATCTGCCTGATAACCTGGTTTTCATAGTTTCCCCCCTCCGGGAAACTGGAGATAAGCTTCCTGGACACCGGGGCAAAGGGTAGTCGGATGCAGTGTTTGGTTGCCCTCTTGCCATGGTCCAGGCTGGTCAATGGCTTCCCTACCAGAGCACAGATAAAGTCACTTTATCACGTCTCTGTCCTCTGACCTCCCTTACAAATCGCTCCAGGTTCTCTGTCCTGCAAGTCTGCATCAATCCCACCATGGTCTCCTCTTCCCAAGGAAGCCTTCGTGCTGACCTTGCAGATGGACAGACATGTCTTTTCAGATCTGTGGCCTTGTCCTGGGTCCCTGGTTCAGAACCCTCACATGCTTGACAGTCATTAGTCCATTTTCTCTGAGGCATAGAAATGTAGCCTGAGCTTTTTCTCACTGTTTTGAATTTTGGTAGCACCAAATGGCTTCACTTTGTTTCTTCATGCTATGCTATGCTATGCCATGCTATGCTATGCTATGCTATGCTATGCTAAGTTGCTTCAGTCGTATCCAACTCTGTGCGACCCAATAGACGGCAGCCCACCAGGCTCCCCCGTCCCTGGGATTCTCCAGGCAAGAACATAGCTCCTCCTTATTATGGATTTATGATGACTCCAGACTGTAAAGTGTGTGTGTATGTGGAAAGCCAGTCCTGAATAACACTGTTGTTGTTCTTGCTTTTAGTCTCTAAATTGTGTCTGACTCTTTGTGACCCCATGGTCTGCAGCCCACCAGGCTCCTCTGTCCATGGGATTTCCCAGGCAAGTATACTGGAGTGGGTTGCCATTTTCTTCTCCGGGGATCTTCCCAACCCAGGGATCAAACCCGATGCTCCTGCATGTCCTGCACTGCAGGCAGATTGTTTACCACTGAGCCACCAGAGAAGCATCCCTGAAGAACACTGCTAGTAAGTAAAGCTGCTCTGTTAATAAACTTACTTTGGTGCCATACGATAAAGCAGCTGAAAGGAAGATTTAAGCTACTTATTACCAGGTTTTGGTAAGCTGTGACATCAGCCTTTGCACTGGGTATGAATATTTGTATACTTTCTTTAGAAAATATAGAGAAGTGAATTACTACCCACTCCAGTGTTCTTGCCTGAAGAATCCCATGGACAGAGGAGCCTGGTGGGCTTCAATCCACGGGATCGCACAGAGTCCGACACAACTGAGGGACTAACGCTGTAGAAGATCAAATCAGCTGATGGAAGTTACATAATGCTGACTTTGTTTCACGAGAAATGAAAATCCTACTAAGGAGTCCCACCATTATTTACGGCTCAGACTTCTAAGTTTTCCCTGAAACAAGTTGGCATTCTGGATTCCCAACATTCTTCCCAGAAGGCTTCATTGCTTCTACACTGAGAGTTGGAGGAATTTTTACTCAGGAAGGAAAATATTTTTCTTTTCTGAGAGGAAAACATTTCCAACTGTACCCGCATCAATTTTTATGGTTGGTAAAGTATTTTCATTATATTAGTCAGAAACAGTCAAGCCTAAAGTACAAAACCAAAGGTATCTGAAATAGCTTCCTAGTCAGGAAGGTGTCGCAACAGCTCAGTTTTTGGACTCAGGAAAAACACACGAGGTCGTGGCTGGCCAGGAAGGCCACCTCACAACAGGGCTGACTCTTCTTCTCTGAAAGCTTGGAAGTGGAGTCCCAGTTTATTTGTTGACTGCACTGTTCTTGTTTCTTGTAACCATAGAGTCTGGTTTGGTTGAGTGTTTCTTCTGTCAAGGCTCCTGCCGAGCCAATATTTATCATTTTAGAAATTTCCGTGAGTCATAAAATAAACCCGAACTCCGCTGTACCTTCTATGGGTACTTTTTTGCTAGAATTATTTAAAATACAAGGGGAAAAAATGCTGGAATCCAACACAGCATTTACCAGCCCATATACACACTTTCTTCTGCATTGAGGGTCCCAAAGCCATTTAAGGTGTGCAGCCTGCTGCCTGGACCCTTCCTGCTCACCAATTCAGAGCCCTGGCTGGGGGGTGGCAGGGAGAGATGGGCAGGAGGGAAGGGGGGCGGGCTGGGGCTGGGAAACAGAGGAAACTGGAGTTTAAAGCCAGGAAGTGACTCACTGGCTCATAGCACGAGAAATACAAATGAGCAAGTGATTCCTTCCAGCTCCAGCATGGAAAACCTTGCCAGGGGACCACCTCTCAATGACTGAGCCTGAATTTACTGACCAAAAAAATAAAAATAAACAAATGACTGTATGATGTGACATGTCAGCCTCTCACTGACATAGATGAGTATGTGACATTAATGCTATTTTCTCCCTTTGTGCCACTCAGCTCCCTCCCCCCAGGTGTGGCTGCCTGAGAGAAGCCCATGAGGCCACCACCTGGACAATTATAACAACCTGTTGATTTTGCTGTAAAAATAGGCCCCGTGTCAAGAGCCCAAGGCCCAGAGTTTCTCAACAAAAATTCAAGGGTCTGCCTTAGTAACACTAGAACAGGATATACTCTACAAATGGCTGATATTGCACCAGATGCTCAATAAATCTTCTTTTTAGTGCAGGCATCACATTTTTGAGCTAAAGAAGTTAATCAATATCTTCAGTTTGCAGGTGAAGATAAGGAAGCCTGAAGAGGGGCACTGTGCAAGGGGTTACACGGCCAGTCACAGCTGGAGCTGGCGACAATGGTATCAAACACCGCATTGAGAGATTGATGGCAGAAATATTGGTGTCTTACAGTAAAAGACCCTTGAATGTCACATCACAACTATGGTCCCTCAGCTGTTTCCCGTGTGGGAGCTGTCATAGAGCCTGCCGCAAGCTCCTCACTGGGCAGACCTGGGTATCTTTGGATGAATTATCAGCTGGCATCCTTCTTCCCATTCCCAAAGGAAGGGAAAACTAGGAAGCACAGCAGAGCATCCCCTCGGGGTTGGGGGGGGGGGGAGTCACATTTATATCTATCTAGGTATTGGCACCCCACCCCAGTACTTTTGCCTGGAGGATCCCATGGACGGAGGATCCTGGTGGGCTCCAGTCCATGGGGTCACTAAGAGTCGGACACAACTGAGCGACTTCACTTTCACTTTTCACTTTCATTCATTGGAGAAGGAAATGGCAACCCCCTCCAGTATTCTTGCCTGGAGAATCCCAGGGACGGGGGAGCCTGGTGAGCTTCTGTCTATGGGGTTGCACAGAGTCGGACACGACTGAAGCGACTTAGCAGCAGCAGCAGCAGGTATCTTGGTCTGTGGAGTCTAACATTTTGGTATAAAGGCTTGGTGTTCTTTCCTTCCAAACATCAATCTCTGAGCGTCCCCTCTGGACTCGTGTTCCCCAACCTCAGTAAGAAATCATGTTGGGAACAAATGCTTTCTTCGTCTCTCTCCAGATGCCTTGCTCATTAAGCTCCAGTAACATCTCCCTGCTATGATCTGCCCCATCAGTGGGAGTTTGAGAATTCCCAAGAGATCCTGGGCAGCGTTTATCTTGGCATCAATCTGTTCGCACTCGTGATCTCCTTGTGGCAGGGCCCATGACTTATTCATCTTGTTCCTGGTGGCAACACGGCCACAGCTGGCAAAGAGTAGGATCCCAGTTGTCAAATCTAACTGAAAAAAATTGCAAAGTGGTGTCCTGCTGTGAATGCAATGTTTTGCCTCCAAACACAAACTCATTTTTTAACACCTCTTTTTCATATGAGAAATTCGGGTGGTGAAAACAGATGGGATGGTGCAAACATCCTTTCAAAAGGCCGGTCTGCTAAGACTCCTACTCAGTTGGTGTGCGTTAGACTGAACCATAAGAAAGTTCTGTTTTTCTAAGTCAGAGGTAGTTGAGTGTTGCCCATTTTCTTTGTTTAGACTAACAGAAGTGAAAAGACTATAACTGCAGATACATTGCTTTTTACTTTTCACCAGACTCTTGAAGGCAATGTATAGGCCAAGAGGGATGAAAACTCACTGATCAGAATAATTGTGTGACATTCTACCCCATTTTCTCTAGTAGTACACTATCACCGGAAAAACACATGTCATAGGTGTTCAAATTTTATGTTATATAGCAGTATATGACTTTAAGGATTAACAGAGAAATCGATAGTGTTACCATGTGGGACTATCCTGTTCCCATGAATACACAACAATATATTTAGTGCTTTTCTAAAATAGGCCCTTGGGGCTGCCTGGACCCGCAGAACTAGGCTACAGTAAAGGACTGCCCAGAATGCCATTTGCCTTGGTTTGTATACCCCCCACCCCCTGTGGTATTTAGGAAGCAGCAAAAGGTCCCCAGTTCTCTTGTTGGCACTACTGGGAGTGATGTCATGTGGCCTGATGATAATAAACAGATGACTTACTCCTCTGGGCTCCTAAAGACTATCTCCGCCCCTCACCACATCTGTAGAACAGGACTAACAATTGTTTCTACCTGCGGCCATCACCACTGTCACCTCCCAACAGCCATGTTCCCTTCTTCCTCAGGAAAGGAACCCCAGCTTCTTAGCCAAGTCCACTGCTGCTCAAAGAAAAGACCACACTTCCAGACTCCCTTGTAGCCATAGGACTGAGTTCTTGTTGGTGAGATAAAAGGAGAAGCCCTGCCTGGCACTTCTGGGAAGTTTCTTTAGAAGGCAGAGGTAGATGTCACATTTCTACTTCTGCCCTTAAGGAGCCTGGAGGCTGCCACTCTGTCCTAACCACAAGTCAGAAGCTGAACAGACTACTCTCCTTGGATCTGTAAGAGAGAGAACTGGGGCAAACCGCTGCCCCTCAAACTGGAGACAGACAGGAAAACACAGGGAGCTGTGGCTTCCAGATCAGAAACTCACAAGGGGAAACCGCCGTGGGAACCAGTGCTGGGTGGGAAGCTCTGAACTGTGATGGACACGTTGCTGGAGGCTCAGGGTGGACAAGTCTGACAGTGAAAAACTCCAGAGAGACTCAGTGGCAGGGGAACCCCTGCACCCTCTGTTTACCTCCTGGAGCTCCACCAGATTCCCACAGTAAATACCAGAGAGAAATTCCCTCCTGCCTGCAGTTGGGGATGGGGAAAGGAGCCACTCTGAAATCCTTCAGAGCAGCGGTCCCCAACCTTTTGGGCACCAGGGACCAGTTTCATGGAAGGCAATTTTTTTCCATGGATTGGGGAGATTTGAGGGTGCTTCAGCACACTACATTTCTCATGCACTTTATTTCTATTATTATTACATCAGCTCCACCTCAGATCATCAGGCATTAGATCCCCAAGGTTGAAGCAGACCCTTGCTCCAGAGCATTTTGTTCTTCTTTTTTAAAACATTTATTTATTTGGCTGCATTGGGTCTTATTTGCAGCATGCAGCGCAGGGGCTTCTCTCTAGTTGCCTTGCGGCATGTGGGATTCCAGTTTCCTGACCAGGGATCGAATCCAAGTCCCCTGCACTGGAAGATAGATTTCTAACCAATGGACCACCAGGGAAGTCCCACTTTGTTCTTCTTAACAAGGCCTGCCCTCAGGGTAAACTAGTTAACCAGACCCTAACCAATCAGGATTGTACTGAAGTCTAACCCCTCTGGGTTAGGGAAATACCTAATGACACAGTTGAGCTAGAGAACAGAGCAACAAAATCCTCAAAACCAAAAAGGAAAAAGAACTAAGACTGAAAAATACAGAACAGATAATTCAAGGACAGAGGGACAACAGCAAAAGGTGACTTACAGGTAATGGGAAAACCAGAAGAAGAAAAAGAGAAAGGAATAGAAGAAACAATCAGATCAGATCAGATCAGTCGCTCAGTCCTGTCCGACTCTTCGCGACCCCATGAACCGCAGAAGAAACAATCAGATCAGATCAGTCGCTCAGTCGTGTCCGACTCTTTGCGACCCCATGAACCGCAGCACGCCAGGCCTCCCTGTCCATCACCAGCTCCCAGAGGTCACTCAGACTCGCATCCATCGAGTCAGTGATGCCATCCAGCCATCTCATCCTCTGTCGTCCCCTTCTCCTCCTGCCCTCAATCCCTCCCAGCATCAGAGTCTTCTCCAATGAGTCAACTCTTCGCATGAGGTGGCCAAAATACTGAGTTTCAGCTTTAGCATCATTCCTTCTAAAGAAATTCCAGGATTGATCTCCTTCAGAATGGACCGGCTGGATCTTCTTGCAGTCCAAGGGACTCTCAAGAGTCTTCTCCAACACCACAGTTCAAAAGCATCAACTCTTCGGCGCTCAGCCTTCTTCACAGTCCAGCTCTCACATCCATACATGACCACAGGAAAGACCATAGCCTTGACTAGGCGAACCTTTGTTGGCAAAGTGATGTCTCTGCTTTTGAATATGCTATCTAGGTTGGTCATAACTTTCCTTCCAAGGAGTAAGCGTCTTTTAATTTCATGGCTGCAGTCACCATCTGCAGTGATTTTGGAGCCCAGAAAAGCAAAGTCTGACACTGTTTCCACTGTTTCCCCATCTATTTCCCATGCAGTGATGGGACCAGATGCCATGATCTTCGTTTTCTGAATGTTGAGCTTTAAGCCAACCTTTTCACTCTCCACTTTCACTTTCATCAAGAGGCTTTTAGCCCCTCTTCACTTTCTGCCATAAGAGTGGTGTCATCTGCATATCTGAGGTTATTGATATTTCTCCCGGCAATCTTGATTCCAACTTCTGTTTCTTCCAGTCCAGCATTTCTCATGATGTACTCTGCATATAAGTTAAATAAACATGGTGACAATATGCAGCCTTGACGTACTCCTTTTCCTATTTGGAACCAGTCTGTTGTTCCATGACCAGTTCTAACTGTTGCTTCCTGACCTGCATACAGATTTCTTAAGAGGCAGATCAGGTGGTCTGGTATTCCCATCTCTTTCAGAATTTTCCATAGTTTATTGTGATCCACACAGTCAAAGGCTTTGGCATAGTCAATAAAGCAGAAATAGATGTTTTTCTGGAACTCTCTTGCTTTTTCCATGATCCAGCGGATGTTGGCAATTTGATCTCTGGTTCCTCTGCCTTTTCTAAAACCAGCTTGAACATCAGGAAGTTCACGGTTCACATATTGCTGAAGCCTGGCTTGGAGAATTTTGAGCATTACTTTACTAGCGTGTGAGACTGTACCTGTCCTTAGTTAAGGCATGTGGGATCTAGTTCCGCAACCAGGGATTGAACCCGGGGCCCCCTGCATTGGGAGTGTGAAGTCTTAGCCACTGGACCACCAGGGAAGTGCAGAAGAAACAATAGAGACTGAGAATTTCCCCTAATTATTTTCACCAAACCACAGACCCAGAAAGCTAAGAAAACACCAAGTGAGATGAATAACAAAAAAACAAAACCAAAAACCTACATCTAGGTCTATCATTTTCAACTTACAGAATATCAAAGACAAAAAAAAAAAACACTGAAAGAAGCAAGGAGGATAAATCTTATCTATAGAGGAAGAAAGGTAAGAATTACTTTTCCCATAAAACTCATTCAAGCAAAAAGAGGGTAAAGGGAAATATGTAAAAGTGTTGAGAGAAAAAAGCCCACCAACCTCAAATTCTGTATCTTGCAAAATTATCCTTCAAAAGGGAAAGAGAAGGGATTCCCTGGCAGTCCAGTGGTTGACTCTGCACTTTTTCACTGCTGAGGGTCTGGGTTCAATCCCTGGTTAGAGAACTAAGATCCTGCAAGCCATGAGACACAGCCAAAAAAGAAAAGAAAAAAGTGAAGGAGAAATAGACTTTCTCAGACTAACAGAATTTAAGAGAACCTGTTGCCAGTAGATCTGCCTTGAAAGAAATGTTACTAGAAATTCTTTAACAAGAAGGTATAGAATAGAGGTCAGGAACTTGGATCTATATGAAGAAAGAACATCAAAGAAGTGAAGGGAAAATAAAAGGTTTTATTTCTCTTATTCTTAATTTGATCTAACGATTGTCGGAAATAATAGCAACAATGTATTCAATTAAACATGCTTTTGTATATATCATATGCATGCCTATCTATGAGTATCTACAGATGAGATGAATCACAGGAATAATGAAAGAAGCAAAGGGCAGCAGGATTGTTACTGCCAGGTGCTCGGTGTGGCTTTACTTGAAAGTAGACCTCACTATGGGTCTTGAGGATCAGTACCATGTGAATCACCTGGGGCATATGAGACCCCACTTCTAAACACCTGAACTTGCATTTTAACAATGTCTTCAGGTGGTCTGGATGCTTATGAAGATTTGAGAAGTGATGAACTGTGGTACTAAAGAAGGACCCTCTCTCTCTCTCTCTTTTTTTTTAATTTTAATCTTTTAACACCAAAAAATATTTTGTATTGGGGCATAGCCAATTAAGAATGTTGTGGTAGTTTCAGGTGAACAGTGAAGGGACTCCGCCATACGAATACGTGTATCCTTTCTCCCCCAAACCCCCCACGCATCCAGGCAGGCACATCATCACATCGAGCAGAGTTCCCTGTGCTATACAGTAGGTCTTTGCTAGTTATCCATTTTCAATACAGCAGTATGTACATGACCATCCCAAAGTCCCTAACTATCCCTTCCCCCGGCAACCATAAGTTCATTTTCTAAGTCTGTGAGTCTCTTTCTGTTTTGTAAGTAAGTTCATTTGTATCACTTAAGAAGGACCCACTCTTGATCCCTTGGAAAGTGGTCAGAGATCTCCAGACTCCTGGAAACATTCCAGGATGAGACTGGCAGGCCCGTGATCATGATAGAGTATGAAGAGTTCTGGAATGAGAAGTTCAGTTGGGAAGGAAATTGGGAAATTTGCAAGATGTGGTAGACAGGACAGAAAAGGTAGGCTGAGGCCAGAGGCAGGAGGGCCGGACTGACCTGCTTAGATTTCTGGAAGAAGTCATAGAAAATTTTAAGCATTAAAGAAACAGGATCAGATTCTTATTTCTGGACCGAACTCTGGTGGCAGCATGGAGGACAAAACACATGAGAGAGGCCGGAGCAGGCCTGACTTGTGTCCTTAAATGAACACGATTCAGTTTGGAACTAGAAAGGAAGTCTTCGAGGACTCAGAGGTGGAGGGTGACTCCAAGTCTCAGGCCAACAGGGTTCCAGACACAGGTTCCAGTTGCAGGTGGATACAGGTGGGTTCCTTCCTCCCAAAGTGCTAATATCCAACAGCCACATCAGCATCACCCAAGAATACTTAGAAATTCCTGGGTCTCCCTGGAGAAGGAAATGGCAACCCACTCCAGTATCAGAGAATCCCATGGACAGAGGAGCCTGGTGGGCTACAGTCCACGGGGTCACAAAGTCGGACACGACTGAGTGACTTCACACACTCACACACACGTTTTCTTGAATAAAAATTAACCATGTTTATATTCTGCAAAAAATAAAAAAAAAAAAAAAGAAATTCCTGGGTCTCACCTGAGACATACTATCAAGAAATTCTGGGGTAGGGCACACAAATCTGATTTTAAGTTCTCTTTCACGTTGAAAACCACTGCTCTAACCTGCCAAAAATTCTGTAGTACATGCTAAGGCTTAAAATTTGCCACTTTAAAAAACTTTTCCTTAAAAACAAAACAAACAAAAAAACAACAGTAATGAGAAATGGGTTTCTATGCTGAGTGGACAGAATAAAAAGCCACATATAATCTAGACCTTATATGCTGCTGCTGCTGCTGCTGCTGCTAAGTCGCGTCAGTCGTGTCCGACTCTGTGCCACCCATAGACGGCAGCCCACCAGGCTCCCCCGTCCCTGGGATTCTCCAGGCAAGAACACTGGAGTGGGTTGCCATTTCTTCTCCAATGCATGAAAGTGAAAAGTGAAAGTGAAGTCGCTCAGTCGTGTCTGACTCCTAGCGACCCCATGGACTGCAGCCTACCAGGCTCCTCTGTCCATGGGATTTTCCAGGCAAAAGTACTGGAGTGGGGTGCCATTGCCTTCTCCGAGACCTTATATAGTGCCCAGGAAAAACAAAAAGCGTATTGATTATCTTGTCCAAAACTCTAACATTGGGAGAATTAAAATAGTTCTGGTAGAGGCCTGCTGGGGCTTCTCTTGTGGCTCAATGATAATGAATCTGCCTGCCAATGCAAGACGTGCGGGAGCCTCGGGTTTGATCCCTGGGTTGGTAACGACATGACTGAGCGACTAAGCATAGCACAGCACATAGCTTCCCTGGTGGCTTAGATGGTGAAGAATACGCCTATAACCCAGGAGACCTGGGTTCAATCCCTGGGTCAGGAAGATCCCCTGGAGCTGGCAATGGCTACCCCTTCCAGTATTTTTGCCTGGAGAATCCCATGGATAGAAGAGGCTACTGGGCTATAGTCCATGGGGTCGCAAACAGTCCGTGGCGACTGAGCACAAAGCACATAGGATAGGCGTGTTATGCTCTGGGGAGCCTAAATTAAGTAAAACGTCATCATGCCGGTTGTAAATTCTCTGTTCCCTTTATCCTCCACTGAAACGCCCTCAGAAAAAAACGCTGGGATTCCTTCTGGCCCTCTGAAAAGTGTGTTTCTGATGCAACTGCCCATGAAACAAATGCAATCCCAAATTAAAAAACCCCCAAAGCCTGGCAGTGCGGCCGGCGCCACCCTCCCTAGGCGAGCAGGCCGTTTCTAGCCGCACCCTGCGGGCGGCAAGGCCTTCCTTCCCCGCGCTGTTCCCTAAGATAAATAAATCGCTCCTTGGTTTTTTTTTTCCCAGACCTGAAATTAGCGGTGACTCAGAGCACTCAGGGCTGCCACAGTCGCCTTGGGAAGGAGGAAAAATGCGCAGACTTTACCCCTCGCCCGAGGGCCTGACGTGCCGGGGCTGGGCCAATCACTGGAGATTGGCGGGAATCGCACCAAAGTAGGTAAAAAAATGCGGGACGCGCCCCCCATGAGGCCGGCGCCGGGCTCCAGCGTGCCCTCCCTGCGGTCTCCTCCGCCGCGGGCCCCGCCCCTCTGCCTTCCTCGGCCCTCAGGCCCCGCCCCTCGGCCCTCCTAGGCAACCCCCCCCCTCCGCCCCGTCCCGCCCCTCGCTGCGGCGCACACCTGGCCAGGTGGCTACTTCCATGTAAGGACAACGGCAGCGCAGTGGGCGGGGCCCCCACGTGTCCCCGCCCCTCGCTCAAGCTCCGCCTCCTCCTCCGAGCTTGGGGAGGACCTCGTCCGCGCCCCTAATTGATGAGGGGTACTGGGTCCACCCGCCCCGTCTCCGGAAGCTGAGGAGGACCCCGCCTGCCCGGAGTCAGAGGAGGCTGGGGGTTGGAGGTGGGGGAGTGGGGCGGGTCCGCGGGGACGGGCGTTGCCAGGCCGGCCGGTTGCCTAGCAACGGTGGGCAGCGCGTGACGTGCGCAGCCGCGTCGGGGCCCGCGGCGCCCGCCCACCCCCGGGAGGCTCGCCCGGGCTGCGGTGAAGAGGACGCTCCGTAGACTCGGCGCCGGCCGGCTCCCTCTCCGCGCTCTGCGACCGCCGCGGCGAATATGGTGAGCAGGGTTCTGGGGCGCCGCGAGGTCGGGGTGGCAGGGGAGGGAAGAAGAGACCCCGGCTTCCGCCGCCGCGATCCGCTGGGCCGCGCGCCGGGGCGACTCGCCGGCCGCCACATTCTTGTTGTCGCCGCCGCCGCGAGGCCTCCCGCGCGACCTCGGCAGCCCAGCCGGGGCCGATCCCCCGGCGCCCCGGCTTCGCCGCCAGGGCCCGCCTGCCCTCCCTCCAGTGGGGGCCTCGTCGGCGCTGTTTTGGCCGAGGCCGGGCGCGGGCGGTCAGCGACTCCGGTGGTTTCGGCCCGGTAGGTCTGTGCACCTAGGGAAAGGAATGAGGCCTTGATTGAGACACTTGGGGCGGGGGAGGGGGGGCGCGGGATGACCACCTGGCCTGACCCTGGTGATTCCGAACCTGGCCTGTGGCATTTGACTGCTGCCCCCGACGGTTCGGTCCGCGTCCCTCCCGTCCGGCCGGGCGGTGGCCTGTCTGGCTTCCCCGTGTGGTCACAGATTTTCTTTTACCTGCAGACAGGTTGGTTCTGCCAGCCCTTGGCGTACAGCGGGGGTGGCCCTGACGCTGGGATGCTAATAAAAATAAATGAAAAAGCTTTGTCAAGTCTATCAATTTATCCGAGTTGCTTAAAAGTAAACAGATGTTCCACATATTCTAGATGTTGGACCTTTTGCTTAATGTACCTATTCCCCCCCCCCCCCCCAAAGTAGCATTCTAGTTTGCTGTAGAACCGTGGTATTAATTGGACAACCAAGTAAAACATTTAGTCATTTTCTTTAGTCCGCGCACACTGTTACCATTTTTGGTCAATGATTTGCAGGCGAAGGCTTACCAGACTTTGCTAGAAATATTACACTGTTACTGCATCTGTCTGCCTGAAAGTAGCTAGTACCAGTTCATCTGCATACAAAATGTTTTCACTGAGTAACAGTTTGGGTTTTCTTAAGGTATTCTTTCATAGTTATGCCGAGTGGCTCATTAGTGGAAGAAAAAAGATTAACCAGTAGTTTCTTGATGACTGAGAATACGGAGTAGGAATTTGCTGTTAGATTTTTGATTCTTCTTTGGTTTAATTCTGTGAGCTACAGAGAGGATCAGCATCTTACAACTTTTTAACTGCTTTAAGATTATACTACTTTATATATTACTCTACACTAAAAGACTTCATCCAACGGCTTTGAGTTTTCATCAATTTAAGACCATCCACTCCAGTGAAAGTGCTTTGAATCAGATTGGAGCCTGCTTTAGTGCCTTCTGATACGACATAACTTCATTTTCTGTTTGAAAAAAGAATCAAGCCTTTAATTTAGTTAAATGCTTGAATTTTAAAGCTTAACTTCATTTCTGTACATTCAAATAAAATGAACAGTCGGTTTTATTTATGGCTCAAGAGGAGGAGAAATAAAAATTAATCAAAATGGGTAGAGTCTGAATACATTTCAAACTTAGGAAGAATTTATGAACTACTCTTGTTTGGATGCTTTCAATGTGAGTTCAAAATGCAGATGACTATTTCTATTTTTTTAATTGTGTAGTTGATTTACAATGTGTTAATTTCTGCTGCCCAGAAAAGTGCTTCAGTTGTACATATATATATCATATATATACACATGTATACATTCTCTTTTTAAATATTATTTTCCACTGTGGTTTGTCACAGGATATTTGAATATGATTTATTTTGCTATACAGTAGGACCTTGTTGGTTATCCATTCTCTGTATAGTAGTTTCCATCTGCTAGCCCCAAACTCCCACTCCATCCCTCCCCTAACCCCCTCCCCCTTCACAACCATGAATTGAATTTGAATTTGTTCTCTGTGTCTGAGACTCTTCTGTAGATAGGTTTATTTGTGTAGATGACTGTTTTTAAAGGTTACTCTTCGATTTAGGCTTATGAGCACAAGAGCATCCTCCCTTCAATCCAGCTGTTAAAGAATGTAGTGAAGATTGAAAAGATTGAAAGTTATTCCAGACTATAGCACTTTACCTCTGTGTTTGAAACTATTTAGATCTGTTGGTAAGATGCTTGCTTCCAAGTTTCTTAGCTTTTTTTTGGGTGGGGATTAAATATTAACTGCTGATGAGTTTGTTCTACATTAACAAAATCACTTCCTGGTACTCACTAACTTCTAGAAGCACTTGGGAATAAAGTAACTTGAAACCAACTCCAAAAATCACCCTGGGCACTTTAAAATGAGATTTCATGTTTGCATAGTCTCACTTTACAGTGCCAAAAAAAAAAAAAAAAAAGACAAAAAACACCCCATAAGCCTGCCCTTCACAGGAACCATATACACACTCCAAACAAAACTTCGGGTGTGTGTGTGTACTGGGTGTGCCAGCTTCCTCATACGAAGATTATTTACTAGCCTATCATCAAATTCCTAGGGTTATCTGCTGAGTAGTTCTTCCTGTTGGGTATGGATTGACACATCACAGGAGACTGGCCTAGCTACTCTTGTGACAATGTAAATGCATTTACAGCATAGCTGGGTGGCTCTCTGGCCAGTCAGTGTAGTCTTGCCCCCAAAACAGTAAAGGTCTGCATGATAATCTCACCCTTCAGTCGCTCAGTTGTGTCTGACTCTTTGTGACCCCATGGACTGCAGCACGACAGGCATCCCTGCTCATCACCACCAACCACCTCCTGGAGTTCACTCAAACTCATGTCCATTGAGTCAGTGATGCCAACCAACCGTCTCATCCTCTGTCGTCCCCTTCTCCTCCTGCCTCTTTCCCAGCATCAGGGTCTTTTCAAATGAGTCAGTCAGTTCTTCTGTCAGGTGGCCAACGTATTGGAGTTTCAGCTTCAACATTAGTCCTTCCAATGAATATTCAGGACTGATTTCCTTTAGGATGGACTGGTTGGATCTCCTTACAGTCCAAGGGACTCTCAAGAGTCTTCTCCAAAAGCACAGTTCAAAAGCATCAATTCTTCCTTAACCTCACCCTGATCAGAACTCGGCTCTAACAAACTGAGCTGTTGGCTCAGAATGAATTATAAGTGTATCCTGCCACCTGATGATTAGCAAAAATGTTTTTACTTACAGCCATCCAGTAGAAAAGGCTAGTCATGTATTATTCCTATGCCTGTTTAACATATTTGAAAACAGTCTATAAAGGATTAATTGACTTGGGGCCTTTTCTGCTCCATATCTGGTTTTAAGATAATTTAAAAATTAATTTTGAAACATTTTAAGCAGGAAGGTACACAGAATTAACAGTTTCCTTTGTACAAAAGAAGATTAACTTTTTGCCATATTTCAGGTTTTTATTAGGTAAATTATACATCTTCATCCCATTTCCTTTCCTCCCTAGAGGTAACGTCTCCTTGTCAAATAAGTAATACACTTACTGGCCAATTAAGGAGATGATTTTTGCAGGCTATTGTGATTGAGAGAACATTAATTAAAATGAGGAACATCTGCAAGAAAAAGAAACCTGGGGCTGATAAACTGAGGAGTCTTGAGAAAGCCTGGGGGTGGGTCTTAATCTCGGGGTAAGCAAGGGCAGGGTCATTTTGTTACCCTGAGCACAAAATGATGGGAGTGGATTTCTTAATCATCTCCGCTTTCCAGGAGCACAGGGCGCAGGTACAGTTCAACATGGTCACCTGCAGCTGATTCATTTGATTCTCGTTGATGTTCCGCAGTTTGAGCTGTACATGTGTGTATCTGTATTATGTTTCCTTGATGTATTTTTAGTTTTTATATAAATGTTACCATGCTTTACGCATCCTTTTACAACTTTGAGAAAAAGAGCTTTGTGAGGTTTAGTTCTAGTTTGCATCCCATCAGCCAGTTTCTCTATTTCTTTTCATTACTTGGCATTATGTGACTTTGAAAACCAATCCAATAGGTGTGAAATGGGTTCTCATTCTTTTAATTTGCGTTTCTCTCATTAGCAATAGCTGAGTATATTTTCATTTTTTACATGCATACATTCTTAGTGGGCCTGACATTGTTTAAATACTCCTCATGTCTTCATCTCAGCTCATTTGTGGATCCATAAAGTAAATCCAGCCTTAAAAGAATATTAATGAGACATTGTCAGAACCAGCCTTGCGTAATGAAGACTGATGTCCCTCATCTCTGGCACCTGCTTTTCTTTAAGCTCAATACTCTTAATTCTAACCAGCTGCCCTTGTGAGGCTCTGGTAGTGGTAGAATGATCCAGAAGAGAGTTCCATGTTTGACTGGGTGTGGAGATTAACATCCTCTGCTTTATCCGTATCCTTTTCTTTCTTTTTTCCTAGGCAGTATATTTAGCCAAGATATTTTAAAAAGAAAACAAACAGGGGGATAGATGGAAAATCTACTTTCTGCTCAATTTTGCTGTGAACCTAAAACGTCTCTTAAAAAAAAGTTTATTAAAAAAAATAAAGCAAAAATAACCATTATCGTTTTTCACAAATAGAACTGGTTTAAGTCAAAATGATGTTTTTAGTATATAGGAAGACTAAACATTTGTGTTTTTTATGAAAATGTAGCTATTTCAGTAATAATTGAGCTGAACTCAATTTGAAATTTTAAAAAAAATTGAAACTCTTTAAAAACTGTTTTAAAATGTACATTGTTTTTATCTACAGAGTAAGGCTCTAGTCTGAATAGCCAGGTCAAGTCTCTGTTGGACTCTCTGGTATTTGCATACCTAAATAATGCTTGTCATTTCAGCATCTTGAGCTTCCTACCCACATAGCATAATATTCCTCTCCAGGTTGTCCATGAGAGATATACCCAAAGATTTGTATTATACATGGCACTAAGAAATGTTTTAATTCATTTTTCTTCTGTCCCTGCCTCCTTGCCTCAGTGTTACAAGTGAGTTTTCACTTGGAATTGTCCTTCTAAAAGTTGTCCCCTATTCATTTTGCTTGAAATTTTACATTGGGAGAAGCATAGAAGAAGAGACGTCAGATTGGTCCATCTCAGTAATGCTTTGACAGACTTGTTGCTTAATTCATCATGGACTCTTCTATACAAGGACTGCATAGAGTTGCTGCTGCTGCTGCTAAGTCACTTCAGTCGTGTCCGGACTCTGTGCAAACCCATAGACGGCAGCCCACCAAGCTCCCCTGTCCCTGGGATTCTCCAGGCAAGAACACTGGAGTGGGTTGCCATTTCCTTCTCCAGTGCATGAAGGTGAAAAGTGAAAGTGAAGTTGCTCAGTCGTGTCCAACTCTGTGTGACCCCATAGACGGCAGTCCACCAGGCTCCTCCATCCATGGGATTTTCCAGGCAAGAGTACTGGAGTGGGATGCCATTGCCTTCTCCGGCATAGAGTTGAGTGATCTTTAACTCTTTTAAGATTGCCTTCTAGTAGCTGACATTGTAATGCTTATGTGCTCTTTACCCTATGTCATGATGTGTCTGCTATGTTAAAACTGGAGAATCTATTTTTTGGTAGATCTTTAAAAAATAGCTGATTTCAAAATTCTTAAAATTCATATTTTAATTTGTAGTGTGAAATAACGAGACTTTGGCTTTATTTATTTTTGACTTGACAAGTTGCATCAAAGAACTCTTACACTGTTACAACAAGGTTTAGGATGAGTGCTTGAAAGATGGAAACTTCAGTGCATACTATAGCAGTAAATTTTAAAACTAATTTATCTTTGTGTTTGTGCTTTTGAATCGCGTTAAGGAAAGACTGTTTACTCCTTTCAACATTTTTGCATTACTTTATAGGTTGTTGCTACTCTTTGTCTTATCACAGAAAAGAAAGATGAATTTTCTACCTATATTCCTATCTTGATCTGTTTTCAGGAGACTGCCAACTTGTAAATGTAATTAGTGTTTATTTTTTAATTGTTTCATGTAGCCCATTTTTGCTCATAGTTTTTTTTTTTTTTTTGGTAGTAATAGAGCTGAAAGTAAAGCATGGGCAAATATGGGTAAAACTTCTCTAGGTTGCTAGGGAGCAGTCTTATAAGTCAGTTGTCGAAGCTCTGAGGAATTCTCAAATTTCTGTGTTGAGAATGTTTTAAGTCATCTTTAGACCAGTGTTGTTGAATAGAAATAAAATGTGAATTACTTACGTATTTAAATTTTCCAGTAGCCCCATTAGAAAAGTAAAAAGAAAAGATGAAATATATCTGAAATATGTCAACATTTAATCAATGTAAAAATGAGACATTTTACATTCTTTTCTCATACAAATTGTTTGAAATTATATTTTTATATTCAATACCTCTCAATTCAGACCCTCAGTTTTCATTGGACACATTTGGTATATATTTAGATATAAACTTTACAGTTGAAAAAGTAGATTCACATACCTAAGTTGCTCCAAGCTTATTTAGTTTTCCAGTAATGGAATGGATAATTGATTTTAAATTTTAAGTTAATTAAAGAAAGTAAAAGTTAAGTCACTCATTTGTGTCTGACTCTTTGTGACCCCATGGACTGTAAACCTGGCATGCTCCTCTGTCCATGAGATTTTCCAGGCAAGAATACTGGAGTAGGTTGCCATTTTGTTCTCCAGGGGATCTTCCCGACCCAGGTATCAAACCCACGTCTCCTTCATTGCAGACAGACTTCTTACCGTCTGAGCCACCAGAGAAGTCCCTAAGTTAATTAAAGTGAAATACGATTAGAAATGCAGTTCCTTGCCACACTGGCCACGTTTAATGGACTCAATAAACCACATGTAGCGGCTAGTGGCTACCTTGATGGACCAGTGTCAGACTTTGTGGATTGGCCTATTTAATTTGTAAGGGGAAGTTAATGTGGATACCAGCACTTTTGTTAATTCTCTGCATGTTTGCATATGGCTGTGCTGAGATAGCACTGTTACTGATTGCACTGTTTTATGGGACTTGTTAAGATATTTTGTGGAACTGGACCCTTGAGCTCCATAAGATAGGATTTGTGTGTTTCAATAGCACAAAGTCTCTGCTAGTAGGCCCGCAACAGATGTTGCTGAATGAAAGTGAATGAGAGGACATTCTTCGTTATGATGGGGCAGATTCCCATAGAGATGGATTGCTTTAATTTTTATGCTTGTTTTTCTTCCTTACCTTTTTTTTAAAAAATACAATGGAAATTGAGTTTTAAGTACCTTCTCTTTGTATAGTGTTATAATGTAATTTGAGTCTTATAGTGAAAATCCTTTGAGATAGATAAGGCAAGTATGGTCCAGAGTGGCAGCTTTGATATAATTCTGGCATACAAAAGCCCCCTCAGCAGTGCCAGTTCCCTTCTCTTAAAAAAAATGATATTTGATGCTCACTGAGGCATCCTGAACCATAGAAAAGCACTTGAAAGCTTAACAAATGAAAGAACAAGAAGTAATGCTGTCTCAGATAACTTATAAGTATTTACTGTGTGTCGGGCATTGTGTTACTGTATCTCACTCATCCTTACAGCAGCCCAGGGAAGGGGTATTGTATCATAGCTGTGAGACTACACCGGGTCTGGCTGTCTAGGTGTTTTGACTCTTGCCACTTATTAACTATATGACCTTAGACACATGACTGACTGTGCTGTGTCTCCAGTTCATCATGCTTCCAGATGGGGATGGTAATAGTACCTGCCATCACAGCATTCTGGGTGAGGTGTATATGTAATAAACTAAAGCATACCAGGCACATGGTTAAGTGCTGCTTATCAGCTTTGGCTGCTGCTGCTGCTAAGTCGCTTCAGTTGTGTCCGACTCTTAGCGACCCCATGGACTGCAGCCTACCAGTCTCCTCCATCCATGGATTTTCCAGGCAAGAGTACTGGAGTGGGGTGCCATTGCCTTCTCCGCAGCATTGGCTAAAATAGTAATATTAAACCACCTTTGATCCAAATTACACGGATAGTCTCATTTCTTTATATTCTGATTACACTAGTGCATACTTAAGTAATTGTAGATGAAATACAAACAGTGGGTGAGTGCATTAGAACATGTCTTTTTAATTGTTCTTTAAATTCATGTTATTTTGCTTGGAATCATTATTCATGATCATTTTTTTATGATCAACTTTTTAATTTGACTTTTCAGGTGCCTTTGATTCTAAATATAAAAAAGCTTGTCTTCCACTCATATTTTTCCTGAAGTAATTAAGGGAGCTTGAAACACAGTTCTTCTTGGCCCTCAAGGTTTACGATGGAAGTGGAAGTGTTAGTCGTGCAGTCATATCCAGCTCTTTGCAACTCCATGGACTGTAGCCCACCAGGCTCCTCTGTCCATGGGATTCTCCAGGCAAGAATACTGGAGTGGGTTGCCATTTCCTTCTCCAGGAGATCTTCCCAGCACAGGGATCAAACACAGGTGTCCTGCATAGCAGGCAGACTCTACCATCTGAGCCACCAGCGAAGCCCCAAGGTTTACAACATCAACAGTTTATTCAGTAAATACTTAAGAAATTATATGCCAAGAACTGACCTCACACTTAGCATGCAGTTCTGGGTAGAGGGGGATTGTGTGTGTGTTAGGCAGAGGATGTTGATAAAGATACCAGGGTTAAGGTGGTGTGTCGTTGTGGTTTTGTTTCCTTGACATTGAACACCTGTTTATGTGCCTCTTGGCCATTTGTATGTCTTTGAAAAAAAAAAAAAACGTGTATTCAGAGCCTATGCCCGTTTTTTAATTGATTTTTTTGTTGTTCCTGAATTGTATGAGTGAGTTCTTTACATATTTTAGATACTAACCCCTTATCAGGTACATGATTTGCAAATATTTTCTCCCAGGAGTTCAATTGGATGGTTTCCTTTGTTGTGCAGAAGTCTCTTCATTGATATAGTTGCACTTACTTTTTGCTTTTGTTGCTTTTTTTCTTGTAGTCAGATCAAAATAATCATCACCAAGACCTATGTCAGAGTTCGCCATCTGTGTTTTCTTTTAGGAGAGTCACCATTTCAGATCTTACATTCAAGTCTTTAATCCATTTTTTGAGTCATTTTCCTTATGTTTTAAGATTATTTTGCACATGACTGTCTACTTTTCCCAGCACCATTTGTTAAAGCACGTCCTTTCCCATTGTACAGTTGACCCTTGAATAGCACCAGTTTGGGTCCACTTAGCCACGGATTTTTTTCAATAAATGTGTGCTGCGGTACTATACAATGTGTGGTTGGTTGCATCCACCAATGTGAAACCACGGATTCAGAGGGCTGACTGCAAAATTATATGCTTCTTTTTAGCTGCACCGAGGGTCGGGCCCCCTAACTCCCAAGGTATTCAAGGGTCAACTGTATATTCTTGGTTCTTTTGAGATAAATTAATTGACTATATATACATTAGAATATCAGTTATAAGAAAGAAATGTTAATAACAGATGTGGGTGAGGATGTGAAGAAAAGGGAACCCTTGTGCACTGTTGATGGGAATGTAAATTGGTGCAGTCATTATGGGAATCGGGCTTTCCTGGTAGCTCAGACGGTAAGGTGTCTGCCTGCCATGTGGGTTAGGTCGGTGAGTCAGGAAGATCCCCTCAAAAAGGAAATGGCAACCCACTCCAGTATTCTTGCCTGGAGAATCCCATGGACGGAGGAGCCTGGGAGGTTATAGTCCATGGGGTTGCAAAGAGTTGGACACGACTAAGTGACTTCACTTTCTTTCTTTCTTTTCTTTTTTTCATTATGGAAATCAATGTGGAGATTCCTCCAAAAGTTCAAAAAGAACTACCATATGATCCACTTCTGGGTATTTATCCAAAGGAATAAAAGATGTATGCAAGCCCTTGTTCATTGCAGCATTCTTTACAATGGACAAGACATAGAAGCTGCCCGTGTTCATTGAGGGATGAGTGGATAAAGAAAATGTGGCATATATATGTGCACTTATAAATAACATAAGTGTAATATTACTGTAAAAAAATATTACTGTAAAACATCTTTTTAGATGTTTTACCACTTGCAACAACAAGTTGCGTGGAGCTTGAAGGCAACAAGCTAAGTGAAGTAAGTCAGAGAAAGACAGATACCATATGATCTCAATTATATAGGGAGTCTAAAGAAAAACCCACACTCACAGATAAGAGAACAAGCTGATGGTTGCCACAGAGGGTGGTGAGTGAAATGGGTGAACGTGATCTAAAGACACAAACCTCCAGTGTCCCTGGGATGTCATGAACAGCTTGGCAACTATAATTAATAATACTTACTGAATATTTGAAACTTGCTAAAAGAATAAATCCGTAAAAGTTCTTATCACAAGAAAAAAAGATTGTAAGTTTATGTTGATGGAAGTTAAGCAGACTTACGGGGACTGTTTCACAGTGTATACAAATACTGAATCATTACATTGTACTGTACACCTGAAATTAACAACAGTTTATCAATTATAGCGCAAAAAATATCTTTCAGTTTCACCATCTTCACAAGTACTTTCATGGATCCTTGATGTGATATGCAGTGAGTTGTCACTTATAAAATGATGTAAAATTTTTCCTTCTGTAAAAGTTTTTTTTTTGTCAATCAGTTATGAGGAACCTAAAAAACAAATATAAATTTTTGCAAACAGCATTCAGAGGACTTAAGTTTTGTGTCTTTAGGAAAAAGACAAGAATAGCATGTCTCATCAGGAAAAAAACTGTCTAAGGGAGATCAATGGAAATTGCCAGAAGTTTTTTAAAGTAAAAGTGAAATCGCTCAGTCATCTTCCAATCTTTGCGACCCCAGGGACTGTAGCCCGCCAGGCTCCTCCAGCCATGGGATTTTCCAGACAAGAGTACTGGAGTGGGTTGCCATTTCCTTCTCCAGGATATCTTCCCAACCCAGGGATCGAATCAGGGTCTCCCACACTGCGGGCAGACTCTTTACCATCTGAGCCACAGGGAAAAGGAAATTTAGAAAGGAAATTCCTTTTTTTAAAGGAAATTTAAAACAAAAATTATTTATGTGGCTGTGCTGGATCCAAGTTGCAGCATGTAGGCTCTAGTTCCCTGACCAGGCATGGAACCCAGACTCCCTGCTTTGGGAGTGAAGAGTCTCAACCTCTGAACCCCTGAAGTTCTGCTTAAAAGTTTTTTGCTTTTTTTTTTTTCCCTTCAGGAGACCCTAAAGTTTTGAGATACAATCTTTTCATTGGTGTAAGAATTGTACTATAAAGGATAAGGAAAAACATCTTGAAGGGCATTTCATAAAAATGGAATAATAATTTTTCAGAACCTAATCAAGTAGATGATATTTCTTAGGTAGAATAGTTAGTTCTGCCCCTTAAGGAGTGCAGTCTAGAGAAAGTTGGTCACGTCCTTGGTGATGCTGTGCTAGGAATGATTATCCTCTGCATTGGCACATGGAAACCTTGAGTCACTCGGGTTCAGATGGTGGTTGAGGAACCAGGTAAGCCTTGAGGGACCAGGTAAGCCCTTGACTTCCCAGAGGAGATGCCTGAGCTGAGCCCTAGAGGCTTTGCCAGAGGAGAGGAGGAAAGTAAAGCACCACTTGTGCGTGTGGTGCATTCAGGGAGTCACAGTTGTGCCTGACGGCAGTTACGTGGTAGGTGTCTGGGAGAAGTGGGAAAGGAGACTTGAAAGATACGGCATAAAGGACTCGCGTGGCGTGGGTTTAATCCTGAAGGAAATCAGACGCTTGAAAGAGAACAGGGAAGACCTAGGACTGTGTGCCAGTGTGCTCACTGCTGCGTGGTGTCCCCCTCCCACTCTTCTGTCTGCGTTTTGGGAGTGGGTAGGAGGGGGAATGGGGACTTTTATTTTCTCTGTCAGGTTTATTGTTACCTTTTTTATTGTTGTTTTTAAATTTTTTGTTAATTTTATTTATTTTATTGTTGTTGTTAGGTTTTATTTCTCTGTCCAGTTTGTTATTGTTCCTCCCCACCCTCTCTGACTCCCTGCCTCCCAGGTGGGGTGAGGAACCTGTTAACCCTAGTCAGATTGTCTGTATGAGTGCAGGCAATCCAAGCAAGAGAGATTGATTATTTTTTAGCACTGGGCTTTTATTATGTCTAGTCTACTTTGGTGTTGAAATAATTTTTCTGTAAGATTTGTTTTTCTGGTGGGGTTATGGCTGGTGGTTCAGAGAATTTAGGTTTTTGAAGGAGAGGTGTTTCTCCCCCCCACCCCAACTAAGTAAGGTGTATCCATAAAGTCATTTTTGTGCACCTCTGAACTTTACCATATAGCTGGTAGAGTTGCTGTTTGATCTGCATAGACTGTCTCAAGGACATGGTTTGTTTTGCTGTGAGGTGAAGAAGGACTTCTACAAGTGGTAATTGGCTATCAATTTAACGCTGTTTGGTCGCCCTGGTTTGGGGGAATGAACCAGTGAGTTAGGTCAGGGAGTTAACTTGGAACGTTTTCTGGATCACTTATCACTTAACAGTCTTTGTAGTGACTGTTTAAATGACAGAGTGGCCATCCCTCAGGGTGATGTGGCCTTGGGAGACAGGCTCTCCCACATCGAGATCCTACGGGCACCTACCTATCTTGGCTAGTGGGGCAGGAACTTAACTAGCTCCTTCTTGCGCCCTTGGTCAGGCCCCCATGAGCAAGGCACAATATATAAAACCATCTTCAGCAGCTCTGGACAGTTTGGACTTACCAAGGGATAGAGGATACTGTGTGTTCACTGGTCTGATCTGTACTCACTGGGCAGGGACAGACTGTAGGACAGAAACTGTTAGCTCACCCCACAGGTCCAAGTTTTCATCCTTGTGAATTGTGGTTTACTGATATAGGTCAGGTTTATAAGTTTTAAATTATCTGGTTGTTTTGACTTTTTCCAAATTAACACACAGAATACACCCCTCTCAGAGAGTCTATTATCTAAATTCACCCCCAAGGTTGCCTCCTCACCTCCAGCAGTAGTTGGCTATAATTGTTAAACTCCAGTTGAAATCCTGACCCTTGGAGGCATTATTTTACTGCCTAGTACAGTAACTGAGGTTCCTGATGATATGAGGCATCCATAAAGCTAAATAGTTTTTCCAAGACAGAAAAATGACATAATAAGCTTTATAAATTTGTTTACCCAAAATGTACTATTTTAGTATGTATTAATTTTTTGTATGTTGTTTTATATTAAGCTATTTAAAGTCCTCAGTTGCATCAGCCATAGTTCACATGCTCAGTCACCCCGTGTGGTAGTGGCTGCTGTGTTGAACAGTGCAGATGGGGAACATTTGTGTCATCACAGAAGATGCTGTGGCTCAGCCCGGCTCTCTGGAACAGTGGACTGCAGAGTCAGAGATGCATGGTCAGGCTTCAGGGCTTGGAGGTAGAGTGACACCTACACATGGCCACCTGTTTTCCTGTTTTCAGCGTGTTAACTGAACCAGAAAGACTCTTCTTTTGACCCTCGCCAGAATTCCTGGGATGTGGGGTGGCGGCAGAGTGGCATTCAGGAGACCTGGGGACCTAAATGCTTCTCAGACTTTCATTCGTATTTATTTGAACATTCAGTGGCATTTTGGTAGGGAGATAGAGGTATGTGTTAAGCACCCTTCTTGACCCAGAATCTGTGAGGCTTTTAAACCTTACATGTAAAAATGTCCCTGACATACTTGTCACCCTCATTTGTTATCTCAACATTATTGCTCCGAGGCACTGGTTGTAGTAGGCAGAAGCCTAAATATTTTGTAGTCAGTAATTTTCTGTTTCTCCTGGCCCTTGTACAAGGATAGTGTAGGTAAAGGATATTCATGAACCCATTTAAAACTCCCCAGTTCCTTTGATTAGCATTTATGCTGGGTGTTAAGAGTTGGCAGGTTGAGAAACGATGTAATTAATGCCTTTTTTTCTGCCAGGTTTTTGTAATTTGAAATTGTATTTGTCTGCTATGCAGTATCCTACTTTGAAATATTTCAGACTCTCTCAGCTTAGAGAAATAATTTTTTAAAATATAATAATTTTCGGAGATAAGACAGTAGCTTTTATTCCTGTTTTCTCCAGTGAGGGCTTTGTTAGGTATAGCTGACATCAAGTTTGGAGCCAGTCAGGCGTCCTCCTTGCGTTCGGTGGTGTAGGCATAGACCACTGTGATATTTTGGGGAAAGATGGGCTGCTGTGAACCATCACATTTTAGCGGGTTCAATTGTTTACAGTAATTGAATCAGAAACTTGAGCTTCTTTCAAAGCTTACCACCCTTCCACTAGAATGGAGAGAATTGATGTTTTAAATGTGTTCACTCATCTGCAACTTTAAAATATCCGGTGTTTTACAGTCTTTGTAGCTTTTCCTTCCCTCTCTGTTAGTAAAGATAAGTTTTTAAAAAGAAGTGTACACTGAGTGGATGTTGAGTATAAAAGGCAGTGCCTCCATGTGTTCATTTAGTCTCTGAGTTTTACAGAAGCTCTTCTAGAGATGACTCAGGTTTGAGATCCGTTTCAGACGATAAAGAATCCACCTGCAATGCAAGAGACCTGGGTTCAGTCCCTGGGTTGGGAAGATCCTCTGGAGGAGGGCATGGCAAGCCACTCCAATATCCTTGCCTGGAGAATCCCCATGTACAGAGGAGCCCGGTGGGCTAAGCACTCCCAAGCTTCAAGAACAAGTTAAAACTGGTAGCCACATGAGATAAATACAGTGAAGTTAATCATTTAACAGCAACTATTTTGACATGGGGGTGGAGTTCTAAGAGCAACTGCTAATTCTCCAGTGGTCACTGATACAGAACAGAGAGAAACTCAAATCGTGGATAACATATCTTTTTAAGGTAATCACAAGGCTCTTGTAATAGCAGATCTATTTTTGCTCTCAAGATTTTCTTTCCTAACTGCAGCAGATTTTGGTCCTATTTCAGAGTATCCTTTAAAGGTCTTTATTGTTAAAACTTTGCAGTTGAATAAAAATAACTCTCTAGAAATAAATTTTTTCTTTTTTTTTTTTTTGCCTTGCTAGACAGCATGTGGAATCTTAGTTCCCCAACCAGGGATTGAACCGGTACTCCCTGCAGTAGAAGCACGGAGTCTTAACCCCTGGACCACCAGAGAAATTTAGAATCCCAACTGAGCTTGGTTTTCCTTTTAAAAAAAAAAAAAATAGACTTTGGATTTTTTTTTTGACAGCTTAGCAGTTAATATGTTAATAATTAACATTTTAGAAAAATACTGAAAACTGATACTTATGGGAGAGGATCTTTTCTGTTAGGTAAAAACACAGTAAACAAGTGATAGTGTGTATCAGGGTTACACCTGTTTTGAAGATTCCTTATAATGTCTTTTTGTGGTAACAAATCCAGGGGACTTACTACTCATAGGAATTATTAATCATTATGATAGATGAACCATATTTCAGAATAATTGGCTTCTTTTCTTTACTGCTGTGTCTTCTGTTTGAAACACCATGTGGAGAAGGGACCCCTTTAGGCTTTACAAGGAGACTGTATTCCCAACAATGCTTTGACTTTGGGCCTATTAGTTTTTGTAATATACTCTTGTCTCTACTGCTTCATTACAAAAATTAAACTTGTAGGCAGAGAAGTAAAATAGTAATGAGTGCTAAGATTTTATCATGTTTCTTGAAACTTAAAGCAACAGTGTAGCGATCTTCGCCTGGAGTTTATTGGACATGTAAGAATCTCAGAGTCTGCCCCAGATACTCTGAATCAGAATCTGCACAATCTGCATTTTAACAGGATCCCCAGGTGATAATACTGATCTAATAAGTCAGCTGCTGCTGCTACTGCTAAGTCACTTCAGTCGTGTCCGACTCTGTGACCCCATAGACGGCAGCCCACAGGCTTCCCCATCTCTGGGATTCTCCAGGCAAGAACACTGGAGTGGGTTGCCATTTCCTTCTCCAATGCATGAAAGTGAAAAGTGAAAGTGAAGTTGCTCAGTCATGTCCAACTGTAGCTACCCCATGGACTGCAGCCTACCAGGCTCCTCCATCCATGGGATTTTCTAGGCAAAAGTACTGGAGTGGGGTGCCATTGCCTTCTCAGAATAAGTCAGCTAAGGAACTCATTTACTTCGGATATGTTAAGTGACACACCCGAGGTGATGCAGCTTGTTGTGCGGAAGCTTTGGTGGAGCTGTTGCTCTCATAATTCTGATACTTTAATTTCAAGTTAGCTTCTTTTGGCCTCCAAAAAGTTAGTAAACTATAGTTACTAAAGGATTAGTTTTCCTTTTTTCCATCAGTCTTTACCCCAGCTTTGCAGTTGGCTCCCTGTCGCCTGCTGATGGAATGCGGAAGAAGAGCTCTGCTGGGGCCCCGACCCCGTGGGGGGTGCGGGTGGGGGGCCGGAGGGGGGTGAGGGCAGAGCCGGTCGGGCTGGAGGAGTGGTTCCCTTGCCTTCTCAGTCGACCCTTGTGGTTTTTGTTTTAGTTTAGCTTCATAAGAGTCATTATCAGAGGTCTAGGGACCAGTTGTTTATTCTTCCATACCAAATATATTCCAAGTATACGCTAAGTAAACCAAGGTCTAACACATTGAAGCATATTTTATTCATTACGATTGAATCAAATAAACCTGTTGCCTTGTGCATTTTTTAAATTACTTTCAAGGGCAAAAGCTGGTGTTAGAGCGTTAACTCGTCACAAAGAGATTGTACTTGTATAACGTCCGGTTAGAGAAGATGAGTGTTTTGTGATGTTAGTCAGCCTCCTGCTGACTAAACACTTGATTCTGACTCACTCCTTCCGACCCTCCCTTCCCAGCCAGGGTGTGGTGCACAGGTGACTGTCACCTTCACCGTGTCCGCCTACCCTCCTCCATGCGTGCTTCGCCTTTCCCTGGTGAGGTCTTCATCAGTTCTTGCCTTGCTGACAGAATCAGCCTTGCAGGTGACGTTCTTGCCACAGTTCTCTTCCTGCTTGGTTGTCTTATGCGTCTCTTCATTATTTTCCAAAAGCGCAGCTCCGGTCACCTTTATGTTGAAAATAGCCAGTGCCTCCCCCTCCCCCTGCCCATCCCCATCTCAGTCCCCTCTTCTCGTGTTGTGCACGCTAGGTCCTGTTAGTCAGGAACTGTCTTTTCATCCTTCCAGTCCCTCAGAAAGAGTGACCCACGAGAGTGGAAACGCACCGTGACTTATCTGTGTCCCCACCTCACCCCTAGTTTGCCTGCTATAAACGCCCTTCTGTTGGAGTTTATCAAGGAATAATGAGTGTTTTACCCCGTCTTCCTTCGTCTTCTCCATCGGTGCATGTCCTTGAGAATCTGATTCATCTTTGATTTCAAGGGAATATAAAAGTGAAGAAGACAGACTTAAGAGTGTTAAGGCACTTACCACCCCTTTGGGGAAACAGTCAAGTAATCTTACAGACAAGACCTGAAACTGTAGTGAGTGTCATGGGTTAGAGACCCATGGAAGTATGTGGTAGTGGTTTTAACTCAACTTGGTTTTAGAGAATTGATCTGAGGTATAAAGAGTGAATGAGGCAGAGAAGGGTAAAAAATCAAAATAAAGATTCTTAACTTGCTTTACATAGATGACTGTGATGACTAGAACAATATTTCTCCTAAAGCAGTAACAGAAGGTTTAAGAAAGTAGTTTTTAGAAGTGGGAAAGTGATATTGTGCAACTTCTGAGGTAATTTTCTGACCTTAATTTTCTGTATCTATGTGGATCAGATTAGTTAGGACTGAAGTGAATATGGTTAGATTTGGATTAGATTAGGTGGGATTGAGGTGAATTATGGCTTCCCAGGTGGCTCAGACAGTAAAGAATCTGCCTGTGATTCAGGAGACCTGGGTTCAGTCCCTAAATTGGGAAGATCCCGTGGAGAGGGGAATGGCTACTTACTCCAGTATTCTTACCAGGAGAATCTCACGGACAAAAGAGCTTGGTGGGCTACAGTCCATGGGACCACAAAGCATGGGACACAACTGAGCAACTGACACGTTAACTTTAGTGATTGGATGTGGATTAGATTAGGTGGGATTGTGGTTCAGTTGCTCAGCCATGTCCGACTTTTATAATGAATGAATGATTAAATGGCTCAGTTACCTTAATACTAAGTAACTGCTAGGATCTTTGTGTATTTTAACCCCAGAATTCTTACATGCAGTTTTAAGTAACAGCTTTATTGAGAGTCAGTTCATAGATCATAAAGTACAATTCACAGATTTTCAGTTTATCTCCAGAGTTGTGCACCCATCACCAGTGTCAAATTCCAGAACATTCTGTCTCTACAGAAAGAGGCTCCGTAGTCACTCTCCATTCCCTCTCCCACCACTCATCTACTGTCCCTGGATTTGCCTGCTCTGAACATTTTATGAAAATAGAATTGTGAGATATGTGGCCTCTTACATCTGGTCTTTCATTTGTTCAGTTGCTCAGTCGTGTCTGATTATTTGCAACCCCATGGACTGTATCCTGCCTGGCTTCCCTGTCCTTCACAGTCTCCCGGAATTTGCTCAAACTCATGTGTATGGAGTGATGTCATCCAACCATCTCATCCTCTGTCACCCCCTTCTCCTCCTGCCCTCAATTTTTCCCAGCATCAGGGTCTTTTCCAATGAGTCGACTCGACTCCTCACGTCAGGGGGCTAAAGTATTGGAGCTTTAACATCAGTCCTTCCAGTGAATATTCAGGGTTGATTTCCTGTAGGACTGATTAGTTTGGTCTCCTTGGTGTCCAAGGGACTCTAAAGAGTCTTCTTCAGCACCCCAGTTCAGTCTTTGACTTAGCATAATCTTTTTCAAGGTACAGTTTGAAGTGTAGCAGGTGTCAGCATTCATTGTTATGGTGAGTGATATTCCATTGTATGGATATGCCACATTTTGTTTATCTGTTCACCAGCTGATAAACATTGGGTTCTTTATACTTTTTGGCTGTTTGGAATACTGCTGCCATGAACTTTCAGGAACAGATTTTTGTATGGACATTCACTTCCTTTGTATATACAACTAAGAGTGGCATTGCTGCTGCTGCTGCTGCTGCTCAGTCGCTTCAGTCGTGTCCGACTCTGTGCAACCCCATAGACGGCAGCCCACCAGGCTCTGCCGTCCCTGGGATTCTCCAGGCAGGAACACTGGAGTGGGTTGCCAATATTGCCTTCTCCACTGTGTGAAAGTGAAGTCGCTCAGTCACGTCCGACTTGTAGCAACCCCATGGACTACAGCCCACCAGGCTCCTCCATCCGTGGGATTTTCTAGGCAAGAGTACTAGAGTGGCTTCCCATTGCCTTCTCCGAGAGTGGCACTGCTGGGTGTTAACTCCATGCTTAATGTTTTGAGGAACTGCAAGACGGTTTCCTGAAGCATCTGTGCTGTTTGACAGGTTCTTTCAGCAATGTTTAAGGGCCCTGTTCTGTCAACAGCCTCACGAAGATTTATCATTGTCATCTTTTTTGTTAACAGCCATCCTAGTGTGTGTGCAGTATTTTTTCATTATGGTTTTGACTTTATGGCACTTTCTTAATGATGTTTCCTAGTAATGTTGAGTATTTTTTCCAAGTGCTTCTTGGCCATTTTTAAATTTTCTTTAAAGAAATGTCTATTCAGATCGCTTGCCCATTTTTAAATTGGGTTGTCTTTTTTATTTTAACTGTGGTTATAAGGTTTCTTTTTATATTCTAGATACAAATTTCTTATTGGATGTATTGTTTGCAAATATTTTTTCCTAGTGTGCGGGTTATTTTTTCATCTCACATGCATTTTAACTTCTTAAAAAACTTGATGTTAATTTTGGGTATCATTAACAATTGTATTGTTCAGTAGTTAAATTACATTGTTTACAATTCTTGTTTTAGAAAAGCTAACATGCAAACCAAAGTAGTTAATGAAGCTTGCTGCTACTGCTGCTGCTAAGTCGCTTCAGTTGTGTCCGACTCTGTGCGATCCCGTAGACGGCAGCCCACCAGGCTCCCTTCCCTGGGATTCTCCAGGCAAGAACACTGGACTGGGTTGCCATTTCCTTCTCCAATGCAGGAAAGTGAAAAGTGAAAGTGAAGTTGCTCAGTCGTGTCCAACTCTTCGCGACCCCATGGACTGGAGCCTACCAGGCACCTCCATCCATGGGATTTTCCAGGCGAGAGTACTGGAGTGGGGTGCCATTGTCTTCTCCTTAATGAAGCATAAAAAATTGTAAATAAAGTTAATGAGAATAGCACATTCCTTAAGATCTAAACCCAGTTTTAGATCTTCTGTTACCAACATCTTGTGTGACCACTTCTTCATTTGAGGATAGCAAATATAATATGATAAAAGATGTGTGTGTGTGTGTGTGTGTGTGTGTGTTCTGGTCAGTATAATCCTGAATTAATCCCAAATTAAGTTATTCTCTTTGTTATAGCAGTGAATATCTACTTTTAATTAAGATAAAATTAACATGTAACATGTAAGCTTAGAGTTTACAGGGTGTTGATGTTTGATACAGTTATGTATTGCAATACAGATATCACTGTTAGTTAGATAATACTTGTATCACATCACATAAATATTTCTTTATTTGTTGTGTAAATAGTTAAGGTCTAGTCTCCTAGCAATCTTCCTTATTCTAATTTTAATTTAAAAGTTGGCGAGTTTTTAAGTGAAATTTTAAAGGTATGTGACTGATACATTACTGGATATTAGTCATAATTTTGACATGAGAATAGAACAAAAACCTTTAAAATATTCTTATATTAGCAAAGGGTATGCTGTAGAAGTGGAGTTTTCCCAACCCAGCCACTCTGACCATCTGTTATTCGTTAAGAAAAGAATTTCGGAGGGGGTGTTAACACCTGAACTGGAGAGATAACTACCCACAGTCTGGGCTCTGAGCAACCTCTGTGAGAAAAAACTAGTCTAGCAGCACAGGAAGCTCTGTCTTCCAGGTTCTAGGGTCAGAGGAGCTGCTGTGGCCACATCTTCCCTTACTCCCACGTAATGTGATGAACGGCTTTGTACGTGTCATCTTTTTAAAGTTTAATGACTGAGATTAGTGTTTGCAGCTCAGATTTTCTAGTCTTCCTGGTAGATGACGTGTAAGTGCATACCCATCCATAGCCAGAAGTCATAGTGTGTTTATTTGGCATGATAAAGGTTGTACCCCTTTATGGTGTTCTTTTCTTCTCACTCTAGGCCTCAGGAGTGCAAGTTGCCGATGAAGTATGTCGCATTTTTTATGACATGAAAGTTCGGAAGTGCTCCACGCCAGAAGAAATCAAGAAAAGAAAGAAGGCTGTCATCTTCTGTCTCAGTGCAGACAAAAAGTGTATCATCGTGGAGGAAGGCAAAGAGATCTTGGTGGGAGATGTTGGTGTCACCATAACCGATCCTTTCAAGCATTTTGTGGGGATGCTTCCTGAAAAAGATTGTCGCTATGCTCTGTATGATGCAAGCTTTGAAACAAAGGAATCCAGAAAAGAGGAATTGATGTTTTTCCTGTGGTAAGCATTGTTAAAAATATCAAGCTTTCATAAACTCAGAGTTAATCTCTTGTTGTCAGCTTAGCTCCTCTCCAGAGTCTTCAACACACTGTGCCCAGAGCCAGCCTTCTTCCCAATTGATTTGTGCTTTTGAAGCAGGTGCGGTCGTCATCTCCGATTGGGATTTGTTCTTTGTCCACACTCTCCAGGAGGGTAGCTGCTGGCCTCTTGGGGCTATTGACATGAGACAAAATCAGAAGTTCGGCTTTAGTTTGAGTCGCCACATTTCAGATGCCCAGTAGTCACGTGTGATGAGTGGCCGCCTCGTTAGGCAGCGCTGAGACAGAACATTCCCATCACTGCAGAAAGCTCTGTCAACAGTGCTGTTTTACACAGCGGGAAAGAACTGTAGAGCTATTTACATGGCCTTTTTCTTGAAAGGCTGTTTAAATTATTCTGGTCTTTTCAAGTAAATTCGTACTTGAGATTAAGTTTGACTTGAAAGTCACCCTGATCCTCACTTAATCATATTACTGTGTATCCCATGATACGGAATTGCCACATAGTGAGAATCTCTCCAGCTTCTAAAGGGGCAGGTGGTAATGGCTTGTGATTTGGGGAGCGAGGGTGGGCCCTGTGGGTCCTCTTGATCCTTTGGCCTGAGCTGGGCAAGGCAAGCAGGGGTTTAGCTCTTAGCTGTGTGCCAGGGGACTGGGAGATCAGAGCATTCTGGTTTCAAGGGATATGACTCTAGGCCACCCCCAGTCCACTGCGGCCCTCGGCTGAACCTGGGGAAACAGATGCCATGGGCTTGCAGAGATGCCTTAGAGTTACAGACGTGAGGTCATACTGGGCTCTTACCATGGAGCAGGCCTGGTAGCCACAGACACGTGCTTAAAGCTAATACTATTAACACTGAGCATGTTGAATGAAAGTGCATCTGTTAAAATTCTTTTTCTGCTGTATGCCAGGTGTTGTGTTAGGGCTGGGAAAGTAGCTGTGAAAAAAGCAGGGAGAGCCCTGGCCCCTCTGGAATTTACTCTGAGCCGCAGATACGGCAGGTAAAAGTTTAAGCTTTTAAATTGGTGAATATTTCCTTTATTTGCACTATTTTTATCCTGGTTTTTTATCCCTTTTTTCCCCCACTAAGCAAATGATACATCCTCATTAAAGAACATTTGGGAAATGAATGAAGAAGAGAAAATTCCAGTGTTAGTGCTGTGTTTTATTTTGCATTGTTACTTTTTAAAAGATAAAACCTTATTTTAGGAGTTTCCTGTAAAAGGCTCTGTTTAGGGCCCAGGGAATGGTTCGTAAAGTATTTTAAAGATCTGGTTAGAGTAAAATGAGAACAGCTAAAGCTTTTTTTGTCCCTGACCTATTTTGCATAAGAAAAGTTCCCACTTAATTTTGTAGCTCACGTATCTGAGGTCCATGTTGTGGCTTTGCCACCCTCTGTGGACCCTAGAGTTGGGACGAATGCACATCTTGTTCCCAAGAATAGACTTTGCCTGCTGTTGGCAGGCATCAGACTAGGTGAGGGCCACACAGGTCCGTGGTGTTCATGACTGTTGATGTCCTGGAAATGTGGCCACTAAATGGAGTTGTTAAGTGCTTAAAAGTGTTTAACTACACTCCTTTTACCCTTTGGTGTCATGTGGTGTAGAATGCAGGCGGGCCTGAGGTTCGGTGGTGCAGTGAGAAATAATGCATATGTGGATGTGCAGTTTGAGGAGATGAGATTTTTCTGTGGGTTGTTAATATATCTGTTGCTTTTCACTATTGCTGCTAACGAATGTGGTAAAGCGTATGCCGTATTTTTTCAAGAGGGAGAGGCACTGAAAAATTTGTGAATGTAACGTAATAGTAATATTAGCAAGACATCATTATCGCTGAACTTCCATTAAGCTTAGAAGAAAAAATCTTTGTGCTGTGTTTTGTGACGCTAGACCAAGATGGAAAATAGGCGCACACGGTCAGAGTTTGCTGCTGGAGTGTACCTGGGCGCGGTGGCCGGGAGGGCAGTGCGGGGACTTGGACTTCACTCACATTCTTCTCCCGAAAACCTGAAGCAAAAATTGGGAGCATTTCTTAATTCTGGGTGGCAGATACTTGATTCACAGATCATTCTCTATACTTTCCTGTATTTTGAAAGTTTTTCCCACCAGAAATAGTTAAAAAACCTCTCACGAAGATGGTGGTTATTAGCCTGAACTCAATCCTTTATTGATAAAAATGATTAAAAAGTTATTTTCAAGAAGACAATTGATAACACAGTGAATTATCCAGTGTTGTTTATTTTCACCCCATTAACTGAATCTGATCATTGGTCCCTGACTTTTTTCCTTGGTCAGCGCAAGTTGCTCTATGTATGCACATCCAGCACAGTCTCGGAGCGGAACTGGAAAACTGTGCAGTTAGAAAAGTTCTCCCAGAAGGCTGAGCGCCCTCCCCCATCTGATGCGGTTGTGTAACGCGATGTTAGTTGTGCTTTCTCTAAACTGGTTTTCTTCTTTTTGGGCCCCTCTCCTCTCCAGGGCACCAGAACTAGCTCCTCTGAAGAGTAAAATGATCTATGCGAGCTCCAAGGATGCCATCAAAAAGAAGTTCCAAGGTAAGGTCTAGCCTCCGCCAGGTGTCAGGGGTGTGGCAAGCCAAGGAGTGGGGTTTCGTTTCAGAGCGGCGGGGGGCCTTCCTCTCCTGTGTTGGCAAACCTCCACACAGAGCGAAGGGCACTGCTTCTTTTGTGTGGAAACCCAGAGACAGAGCCGGCTCTCAGCAGGTGTGTGTGTGGGGCGTCTCTGCCCTCCTGCAGGTCCTTGGACCAGGAAGCCTGTACCTGATATTCTGCCCTCTCAACTGTGTGTGTGTGTGTGTGTGTGTGTGTCTTGTTCAGTCTGGTTTGAAACTAGTTTCAGACGTTGCCAAGTTTCTCTCAGGGCAGGTGGAGACAAATTGGTTTACATCGGTCATAGTAAGTGATAAATCTACTGTTGCCTCTGAACGTAGCCAAGTAGCAAAAAGGACGTGTTCATAAATGGAAAGGGATGCTCTTATTGCTGGCTTTTCTTTGGAATGGTATGATTTTTAGGTTATTGACTCACCTGTGTCCAAAGGAGACTGGCCAGGGCTGGCCTGTTATATGTGATTTGCCGCTGGGTCACAGGGATCCTGAGAAGATGGCCTGGACCTGCTTTCTGTCTCCAACCAGGTGGAGATGCTGGTATGATGGACAGAGCATGGGGCCAGTGCCCGTAGCCCACTGAGGGCTAAGCTTGTCATCTAACTGCTGTGTGGCTCGGCCCAGACCGCATAACCTCTGTGGGCCTGGGTCCTCCCAGTTGAGAGTGGGAAGGTGCCCACCTTCCTGCTGTGACTGGCTCCAAACCGCTGGGAGAGCCAAGGTCACAAGGACTTGACCCACAGTCATGTTCATTTGGTTTCACTGTGACTGGTATTCTTGCAGTAGGGCAGATTTGCCTTAGCTTGTTTTATTTGGGAAAACAAAATTCTCACTTTCTTCCCTGAAACCTGGTGCTGCCTCATTGCGTCCCTGCCTGGCTCCGCACGTGCTTGTTTGGTGTGGGGTGTGTCCCGGCTCCGTGTCGCCTTCCCGGAGAGGAGCTGCTCCGTGGACACGCTCTGGTGACTCGCAAGGCATCCCCCTCCTGCCCTTCTCCACAGCGAAAGCATCGCTGGCTTTCTCCCAGCAGTCCCACGTGGTCTAGAAGTTGCCCCACTGTGCTAAAAGCAGCTCAAGAAACAGTCTCAAAACTACGGAAAACTAGAAAACAAGGCAGCTGTTCAGAAGCGAGCAGCTGTTTGCAGAGCCTCTGCTGTACACGGGACTCCCGGTGCTGTGCGCTGTCCTCCCGAGAAGGCCATCACTAGGCCGTCTCTGAGAGAGCTGCCCGGATGTGGGGCGTGCAGCCACCAGAGGGCTGCTTTCTGGGCAGAATGATCCCCTTTGTGCTCTTATTCCTCAATCCAGCCGGCTAAATCAAAGTGTCAAATTCATGTATTAACGTACGTTTCAAAAACCAAGAAAAAGGATTCCTACTCCTGCTTTTTAACTTTTTTGTGAAAACAGCCTACCTATGGAAAGCATACATGAAGCATGGTTGTCTCCTGATCTGATGACCAGCATCCCAGCCTCACTGCTGCCCCTCCCTGCCTCCTGCTCCTAACAGCACAGAGTAATTCTGGCTGATTTTGTTATGTGAGTGGAAGCATCTAGAATGTGCGCTACTAGGTCTGGCGCCTCTCTGTCAGCACCAGTTCGAGTCTCTCCGGTGCCCGTGCTTTCAGATGACTCATCGCCGTACTTGCCCACGGTTTGCTCTGCCACAGCCGTCCCACCCCTGTTTGAACCGGCCTTTTAAAACAGTTGCTGTGTTAAAGAAATAGGTTAACTGCTGCCATAACTAAACATAATTGTTTTCTTTCCTCCCTAGGCATAAAACACGAATGTCAAGCAAATGGGCCAGAAGACCTCAATCGGGCTTGTATTGCTGAAAAGCTAGGTGGATCCCTAATTGTAGCTTTTGAAGGATGCCCTGTGTAGACCATCATCTGGTGCCACAAATCGAAAGCTTCTGTGTTTAATGTTATCCTCTTGCTATGTATAAGTAAAGCAGGTAATGTTCAGGCTAGGGACTCACTGAAGGGGAGCTGTCTTGTCATTTGTGGGGGTAAACTATTCTATGAACATGTGCAAATGGCCCTAAATAAATCTACACTCTAAAACTTCATTGGTGTGAAATTAACTTCTTACTGGCCAAATGCCTGTTTGGATGAGTTGGCTTGTTATAAACATTTTTGTTAAAGCTCATGATTTTTAATATCTAATAGTGCAGTTCACAAACCAGTAGGCGGCCACATGAAGAGAATTACTGCATCTTTGTTAACCTCAGCGGGTATTTACTTTTTTCTTTTTTGCTTAGAGATTTGGTCATAATCTGGTTGTAATTTTGGCCCAAATTTATTTTTATTCTTTATTTAGAAATAAATTCTAAATTTATTCTTTATTCTGTTAAGCTAAACTGAATCATGGAAAGTAGTTCTCTTCACAATGTGTAAGAGCACTGAAGTACTAACTTGGTAATCGATTCTACTGGATGCATGGTAGAGACTGCCTTGAAAGGTGTAGGCTTCGAACCAGTGCTGACCTTGCAGAGCGCTCTTGCAGCCCATAGTTGGCAGAGGAAGCCATTCCTGAACCTGGGGCCACTCACTCACAGGGCTGGTCGGGAGGCTGTTCTGAGAGTGGCCATGCACCCTGGATTCAGGAGAGTGTGCACCATCTTATAACAGCGAATTGTAAAGCAGATCTGGGCTCCAGCATAACCCACTTTGTTAATGAAAAACGGTGAGGGTGGTGTATTGACAGACTGCGACTCTGTGCTGTCTTTAACTAATGTCTCCTTCAGAACTTTGTTGCTTCTGGTATAATAAAGTATGGAAGAATGTTACTTTTACTCTAGGGCCTGGGAGAACTTTCTCTCCTAGAGTAGCTTGCAACTATACATGCAGTGTGGAGCAGGTATGATGGACAACACGGGAAGCCACGCTGAGCACCCCTGGAAGTGACTGTCCTTCACATCACAGGCATAACACTGAACACCTAGAGATGCACAAACAGTGGAATTTAGAAGTAGCAGTACTGGCTTTATGTAATAAAGGAAGCATTTTTAACTTCTCTCCTGTGTAATTATTCGTTCGTGACTTGGGAATAAAGGATTTTGCCTTCCACATGTGTGGTTAGGTGGGGAGGCTTGGCTATTTCAGACAATTACAGTTAAGGTCACAGCTCCTTCCTCCTCTGATTGATGAAAAGGTTGGTATATATTTGGAAGTTGTTCTCTTATTCCAAATGTTTATCTAAATGCCAGGCTGTTTCCTCTTGTTTGGGAGCCAAAAAAAGGTTATGCTTTGATCAAAATACATTTTTCCAGATTATCTAGAAAACGGTGCTGGCTACTGGTTACATACAGGCTGCTTGTCATTCTTTCATCCTAAATTACTGCAAAGCAGTGCTCTCAGTGACTGTATTGATAGGCGCCCGAGAAGCACTGCAGGCCCCAGACGGCCCTGGTGAAGAATCAGCCTTGTAGGCAGAGCCACGAGGTTCAGGAGGAGACAGTCTTTTCTGTGGTTTCACCTTGTGACGTTTGGAGCCGCTTGTATGAGCACCTGCCTCCGTGCAGGTATGTGTGTGGGGTGCTATGGGGAAGGTTTCGAGCAGTGCCCTGGGGTGTGACATGTAAATAGCTCCCGGCACTCAGCTCCAGAAATTGGGAAATGCTTATAATCACTTACCTCTCTGTCAAGGAGCTTCTAGATTCCTGAGGTTGGGGCCCTAGATTCTCGTTCACCAGCACTACAGGTAACTCTTGCAAAATGAGAGTCTTGGACCTCAGCTGACCCTGGTGAGGAATAAAACTGCAGGTATTCTCTGCTTCCAGCACATTTACACTTTTACAGGTGTTCACACATTGCAGAAGAGTGGGTGGAAACCTGACTCAGGGTTCATTGAAGGACTGCTCTTCTGCCCCGAGGCAGCGGCAGCAGATACCACCACTGACTTAGAGCTAACAGACATTTAGAGCTGGGCTGTGAAGTTAGTTATTCCGAGGATATTAATCTCAGAGAAAACCATGAACACTAACTCGGGTGGAAAGATGGGGCTTGGTCAAGTGGGTCCCTTTCCTAGAGCCCCTCTCCCCTCAAGAGTACAGCTGGTCCACGCGCACATGTGTGGCTTCCGCTCTTTACCAGCTCGTCCTTGGACTCTCAGAGCCTGAATGGGCCTGACAGACATGTTGATTTGTCACGATTTGGGGTATTTCCAAAATGTGGAAGCCATCTCCAGACCAAGTTCCAGCTGCGCTGGGGCTGGAAGAACGGTCACTACGTGGCTGGGGAGGGGCACTGAAGGGGGACTTACTGAGCCATGCCTCAGCCAGTCCAGAGAGGTAAAGTAACTTGTCCAAGGTCATACAGCACTCGGGTCTTTTTTTTTTTTTTAATCCCCCTAAGCTATTCCCATCACACCCCTGGTGAGTTATTTGTAAAATCTGGAATTCTGAGTTAGATTTTGTTCCATTTGAGGCGGGAAGGAAAACAACTCTTCTTTTAGGCTCCGCGTCCTATTAGGCATTTGTGGAGCACGTCTGGTGGTTTCACTGCCCAAAGGCCAGGCATTCCAGGGGTTGTGCATTTTATTGACCCCTCCCACGCAGGTGACCAGAAGTAGTCCAAAAAACTATAATGGGGCTTCCAGATCTAGAGGGGCTGCTAATGGGCAGCGAGACCCTGAGCTTCAGGTCAACCCCGGGAGCCTCTGAATTTGGATGTTTTCAGAGCTCCCAGCTCTTCTGTCACCTGGGGTCTGGGGTAGGTGGCTGCCTCTCCATGCCCCCATCTACTCTGACCGCCTCCCCCATCTTCCTGAGCCTGAAGTTGGACCTGGCCCCTGGACAGCAAGGTCCTGCAGGCTCCCCCTGCTGGCCGGGAGCTGCTGCTGCCAGGCCTCTGGCTGCTGGGCCAGTGGTTGGCAGGTGCGGAGGCCCTCACCCTGCCCATCCCCAGACCTGGATGCTGGAGCCCTCCAGGCGGTCTGAGGATGGAGCCCACAGGCAGCAGCTTGGCACCCCTAGGGTTTTTGAGCCTGGCTTCCCCAGAGTTTGACTCATTGGAGAAGACTCTGATGCTGGGAGGGATTGGGGGCAGGAGGAGAAGGGGACGACAGAGGATGAGATGGCTGGATGGCATCACTGACTCGATGGATGTGAGTCTGAGTGACCTCTGGGAGTTGGTGATGGACAGGGAGGCCTGGTGTGCTGCGATTCATGGGGTCGCAAAGAGTCGGACACGACTGAGCGACTGATCTGATCCCCAGAGGTGACCCCGTTCCTTGAGCCTCAGTTTAGTCACTCAGTTATGTCCAGCTCTTTGCCGACACCACGGGTTGTATGTAGCCTGCCAGGCTCTTCTGTCCATGGGATTCTCCAGGCAAGAATACTGGAGTGGGTTACCATTCCCTTCAGGGGATTTTCTCGATCCAGAGATTGAACTTGGGTCTCACCCAAGTGAGCGCAGGCAGAATCTTTACCATCTGAGCCACCAGGGGAGCCCTGCCTAAGGGTCCCCAGCTTTTCACCTGCGTGGTGGGGGAGGGGAGCTTAGTGGAAATGCAGACTATAGAGGACCTGTAGGAGGTCCTGCAGGTGACCTGGTTCAGGACACAAGGGCAGCTGTTCACCAGAAAACGGCCCTGAACCACTGCCCTCGGGTGAAGGTTTCTATGTGTGGATGAGTCGTGAGCCCTGCCGGGAGTTGGGAGCTCACAGGGGTGTGGGATGAGGGGCTGCTGGTCACGGCTTCCACAGTCACAAGCCTCCCTTCCAGCCAAGGCAAGGCCCCAGGCCTCCAGACTTCAGCAGGTATTAGAGGCCGCCTTTCCCCAGGTGAGCCGCTCCCACTTCCTGGGGGTTCGCTGCAGGATGGGGGAGGTGCCCCTTCCACGAGCACTTGAGATGTCACATGAGAACCAAGCCTGTGGCCTGACAGGCATCATCAGTCACTTTTTCCTGCTGAGGCTTCTGGCCAGAACCCTTGGCCTGTGTCCCCCGGCCCTTGAGATTCCTTTCTCCACTTAAGCCGCCTGCAGGGGTCTCGAACAGGTAGGTCTCATCTCCCCTCCTGGGAAACCTCAGTGGCTCCGGTGCCCTGCTCATCCAGACCCCTTGCCTTCATGACCAGCTCCACGGGGCCCTCTCACCCACCCTCCTGGCCCCTCATCCCATTTTTCTGCACCCTGTCCCCTCGGCCCTGACCCCTCCTCCCTCCTGGCAAACTCCAGGTCCTGCTCTGTCTCTGGGGAACCATCCTAGAATTTCCAGCACCAAGATCCCAACACAGTCACCACACGTAAGTGCCCCTCAGCAGTCAGGTGGCCCACGGACCAAGCGCCCCCTGCAAGCCAGCACCTGGTTTTGGTCATGCAGCCTGGGGTCAGCACTGCCCAGCCCCTGGCCGCTACTTGTGTATGTGGCCGAAGGCAGCTAGAGGAACCTTCCCTCACTGAGGTCTTGAGGTGCTGGTGACAACCACCCTGGAGGGAGTCAAACCCAGCCTGGAGGTATGGGATGCCGAGGCTCTCAGGCAGGGGTGAGACCCCCCTCCCTCCCATCTGGGTGCACCTGCCGTCCAGGTGCTTGTCTTCCCTCAGCCACACTCAGCCCATTAGACCCGTCTCCCAGGCTTCTGAGTCTTGGGGCTGAGCTGGAAGTACCACCGAGACCCCTGGGGGCTGCTTCAGTTCAGCTTCTGTTTCTGGGTTGATGCAACCACTCCTGTGACCCTGCCTCTAAATACACTTTTGGCTTAAATTCCAGGTTCCTTACGAAGCCCAACTCACTTCTTGACCAGACTCAGATCCCCGAAAACATGAGCGTCCAAGGATCATGGCAAGTTAAGCTGGGTGCCCTGTCTCCAGCCCTCCTGAGGAGTGGATGTTTGCCCGGGTCCAGCCAGAAGGATAGAGAGTCCCTTGTTCACTCCTGGAACTCACTTCACACTATGGCCTGGGCCATCCGCAGCCCTGCTCCTCAGGGTGGGGACCAGTCCGTGCATCCATCAGGCCACCAGGTATCTCAGGCCCTGCTCCCTCACCCTGCCCAATGGGCACTGGGGGACCAGAAACCACACTCATTCTCTCCTAGGAGGAGCCCCCAAGGAAGACGGGACGAGACCAGAGTGCCGGGCGACACGCGGGTTTTAATGGCATTAACACCCAGGAGTCACGCGTCGGTTCTGGGGGCAGCATCTTCCAGGGACTGGGGCTGCTGCCTCGCTGGCTGTGACCTTCCAGTCTGCTCTGCAGCCTTAGGGACTCAGCACCAGAACCACCCAACCCCCAACCCCGCGAAAGACACAATTGCACTGACTGACATACAGACCCCGGGCCCGCCTCCCAGAACAAGCCCTGGGTCTGTCGCACAGCTGACGAGGGCTTTGGCATCTGCTGGCTGGTGGTCCAGGGCCAGGCCAGGGAGATAGTGTTTCTCAAATGTGACAAAGGTTCTTCTTGTACAAACTGGGTCTGGAAGATCTACTTCTGGTGCTAAGAAACTCTTGTCTTTATGGCTTCTCAGAGCTACCAAAGTTGGGCCCGGATAACGCTGTGTCGGTTGGTTTATTTGTAAGGAATGTGTAAGGCATTTTGGTAAGTTGAACAGTAATTTCTTTTTCTGCAGGAGACTCAGACAGAAGTGCCTTCCTTTGAGCTGCCGTCCTCCTGTGGACAGAGGGTGAAGGGGAGAGGCTGGCCGGTGGGGGCGCACTCACCCCGGCTCCTAACCCACCCTAACTACGGCCTGCAGTCCAACACCAGAGTGGCCTGGGGCTGCAGGAGACACCGAGGGCTTGGCAGGGGCCCAAGGGCAGCTTTCAGGAATCTCTGTTCTCACCCCTCCAGCCCGAGTCCACGTCTCCTCCTTGCTGGCCTTCCCCAGGGTCCTGGGCACCCCCACCTGCTGCCCCTCGGGGTCGGCGCTCACTGGTCTGTCCAGCCGCTCCTGCAGCTTCTGCACCGTGTCCTTGTCTTTCACCAGCTGTTCCTGGGTCATCTTCAGAAGCTCCTGCAGCTTGGTGGCCGCACGTCCTAGGTCACCAGTTAACTTCTTCTCTTTCTCTAGCCTCTCCTGTGGTTGGAGGGTTGAAGGGGATCAGCTCACACATGACATGCAGCAGGACGGCCCCCCTGGCTGTGCCTGTGGGGCCACACTAGGCCCAGGAGGACACGGTCTCCTGACCACAATCAGGAGTGTCTCCACAGGGCTGTTCGAAGCTGTAGCCCCTGGGGTCATATGCTGGCTGCTGAGCACTGGCCTTAAGTTCTACTTGATCCAACTGTCTGTGATACTGGAGGCTCAGGAATACTCCCCCACCTCACCTTCCCCTAAACTAGGGTGGACTATGCCCAAGGGGCCTCCAGGGACAACAGGGAACGTGGGGTGATGGCGCCCCAGTACCTTCAGCTGTGCAGCCTCCTCCACCTCTGAAGACCCAAGGGCGCTGGTGCAACGGAGCTTCTCCAACTCCGCCTGCAGCTGACTCGCCATGAGCTGAGCCTGGGGGGATTGGTGGGCGGGGGGGGGGGGGGGTCAGGACCCATACAGAAGGCAAGTGACAGGGTGTGTAGTGACAGTCCCCCAGGTGGGCTGCGGCTGGCCCAGCCCTGGCACCCTGACCCACAAGGGCCCTGACAGACAACTGTCAGCCGAGCAGCACCCTGACCTCCTCAAACTCGGCTGTGAGTTTCTGCCGCCGCATCTGCTCATCCCCCAGCAGGGCTTCCGTCCGTTCCAGCTGCGTCTTCAGCTGCAGGCAAACACGTTTGGAATCTGGGGCAGGCAGGACCCTTTTAGGCACCCAGGGCCCCCCACCCTGCCCTGCCATGGACACGGGGGGTGGCCTGGGCCCTAGAGCGGGTCCTGACTCCCCTGGGGGAGGCAGGGACCAGCCGCTGGGGAAGGGAGCTGGGTGATGGGGGAGAGATGCCGATGGGATGCAGGGTCCTATGGTGAGACCCCAGGACAGAGAACCTCAGCCCTGTGCGAGCCCTGGCCCAGGAGGCCATCCCACCCTGAGGCCACCACCACCATGGGAAGGCTGTTGACAGCCGGCTAGATCAGGGGTCCGGAGGGTGAGTGCCCCACCAGACACTCCAGCCCTCGCCCTTCCTTCCACTCTGAGTCTCTTCAGAAGCGGGGTGTCTAGGCAGAGCGGGGCTGGTGATCAGCGAGCTTCGGGGCTGCTGTCCCCGCCCCGCACTGGGTGGAGGAGCCCGCGCAGCGTCAGTGACCAACACCCGGCTTGCCCCCCTAACCTCGGCGGGGTCCTCCTCTGCTCGGGGGGCCTCGGCCACATCACCATCCTCCACATGGCTCTTCATCTCACTCAGCTGCTGCCTGACCTGGAACAGGGAGGCTGGGTTTGTGTTGAGGCATGGCTGGATGCACTCAGCTCCCCAGGAGGACTGCAGGCGCTCTCGGCAGCCACGGCCCCTCGGGGGACCTGCTCTGATGAGCATGGCCTGTGTGGGCTCCCCTGCAGGTTCTTGGTGGGGCAGGAGGCCAGCACCAAGACCCTTTGCCAGAGTCAAACTGCAGCTGAGGGACCAAGACTGGCCTTGTACACACACTCCACTCACTTCAAGGCCAGTGGCATGGAGCCCAGCGACTCCCAGGGGATGTGGTACATGCGAGACTGAGGTGCGCAAAGCAAGGGAGGGGACCTCCCAGGCCACACTGTGGTCCCAGCAGCCACAGGTCCAGGGTCAAGCAAATGTGCCAGCAGCCCCCTCCACGTCCCCTCTGACTGGGCGTAGGAACATGCATACCCAGCCCCCACAGCGCAAGCAGTCACACCATGGCCACTCACCAGGGCGAGCTCGTCGCTTTGTTTCTGGGCTTCACTTTTGGCCACATCCAGCTGAGACTGGGATTCTAATAAGAGCTGCCTCAACTGAGAAAACAGAGCCGGGTGGTGGGAGAAAAGAAAAGAGGACCAGTTCTTGTGAGCACCTCTCAGGGAACCCAATACATGCAGGCACCTGCCCCAGGAACCTGCAGGGGAGGGCAGGAGGAGGCAGCCTCCAGCAGCTTCTGCTCTTTTTAAGACTTGGGAAGCATGGCGTTCAGGACATGGCTTCTCCCTGGCCTTCATAAGTTATGGAGTGTCTTACAAAGCAAAGGCAGAAGTCTGAGATCACACCAGAATCGGGGTGCTGAGCTTGTCCTCTTTGCTGCCTGAACGTGAAGCCCTGTCACGTTTAAATGCCTGCCCATAAGGATGTTGTCGCTGCACCAGGTGGAGGAATTCCCGCACTGCCAGGCTGGCCGGCCTCACCCCATCCTCCCTGAGGGGCTGCTGGGGACAGGACTCACCCCCGCCACCTCCTGGGCATAGCTCTGGCACTCGGCGCTGGCAGCCGCCACGTGCTTCTCCAGCTCGGCCTCCAGGCGCCAGGTGTGCTCCCTTACCTGGACAGGATGTACGTCAGAGGCCGCAAACGGGTGGGATGAGAAAGGGACGACCACGGGGATCAGGGCTGGCCGGCCGGGGGACAGGGGCTGGAGGGGTCCTCTGCGGCCTTACGGTTCCAGGAGGTTCCCAGAGCCAGACCCTTGACATGGTGCCACACATAGGCACCCCGGGACAGGATGAGCTCTCAGGCCTAGAGATTTACTTGCAAGGTCGGTGCTGGGGGACCTGCTCCAAGGCCAGGGTTGATGGACGAGCACGGCCAGGCCATCCCGCACCCTCCTCCCACAGTTCCTGAGGCCACGGCAGAAGCCACAGTGCACCACCCTGGGCATGCTGCCTCCAGCCACCCCGAGGTCGCAACTGCTCATTAAGGAAAAGCAGGGACACGTGGACCAGGAAGGAAAATGACCCCAGGAGCCTCTGTCAGAGGACGGTACTCTCTGCCCAGAGCCCCCACGCACCTGATCAGAACTTTCGAGTTCCCCTTTGAGCTTCTCGACAACCTCTTCGAGATGTTTCACGGTGACCCGTGACTACAAAGCACAAGGAAGGGGCAGTCAAGCATGAGCCCTGGGGGATCTGGTCGGGGACGCGCGGCCACGGCGCCTCACAGCTGTCCCAGGACCCACCCCAGGAAGCCCATAGTGCCCCTGCCCCACAAAGAGTGATCGGCCCCTCTTCCTAGGGCTGGGGTCTCCTAGAGACCAGGATTAGCTGTCGAGTCTTTCTGCGACCACACTTCATGTGGCGTCACCAAAACTTGACTCCCCAAGTGACCCAGATGACCCTGCGAGCATCCCCCTAGCACCGATGGCATTCCGCCCTGGCAGCCTGGCTCGGGCAGGCAGACCCTGGGTGCCTCAGGCACCGTACCTCCTGGAGCTCCTCCTCCGCAGCGCTCACCCGGGCCTTCCACACCTGTTCCTCCTCCTCCACGCTCTTCTGCAGTGCCTTGAGCATGGCCTCCTGTTGAGGCAGCTGTGAGCATGGCCTGCAGACCCCACATACATCCCCCGGCTCCCTCCCTACCCCAGTGGCCACCCTGTTCAGATCCCAGCCCTGCTGGCCACGCAGCAGGGAAGGGGCGGCCCTGGAGCGGGGCTCCCCCAGCCAGCATGCAGAAGACAGAGCCGTTGGGACTTTCATCTCTGATGGGTCTGCGGCAGGTGGGCCTCAGCACCGGGGGCCTAGGGCAAGGGCTGGGCTCCTGGGGTCATAGGAGAGCCAATCACTCCCATCCCGCCTCAGACTCGCCCCAGACCTTCGCCCTGAGCACCCCTCTTCGCCATTCAGCCACAGGAACAGAGCCCAGAGGGGGGCTGTGCCCACCCAAGGTCACAGAGCCAGCGACCCAGTCGGGCCCCTCAACCGCTGGGCTTCCCCGCCGGGCCTCACCGTCTCGGCCAGGATGCTGCGGTACTGGTCACACTCGGCCTGCAGGCCACTCTGCGTCTCCTCCGCCTCCCTCAGCTTGGCAGCCAAGTCCTGAGGGCGGAGGCAGAATGGGAGGAGTGAGGGGGGGCTGGTGAGCCAAAGCCTGACAACCTGCTCCAGGCACCCCAGGGGGACAGGCCAGGCTGTGAGGCTGGACGGCTGTCCGTGCTCACCGAGGGCTCCGGGCTCGCCTGTGGCCGCTTCAACACCTCCAAACAAGCACTCTCTTTGAGCTCCTGCAACCACTCGGCATAACTCTGCAACAGAAATGTTTTGCAGTTGGGCGGGATGCACCCCTCCATGGGTGGGGGGACCCAGAGGAGCCACCCCACATCTTACCTGGTTGGTGGAGGTGGAGAGCCCCGGGAGCAGGGCCAGCAGGGCCTCCTTGGTCTGGGCCTCCGTCAGGCTGAGTTGCTTCTCTGATTCCTCCTGTGAGGAGTCCAGGCAGGGGTTGGGGGGAAGTGCGGTGGTCAGCCTGGGTGCTCAGGGGAACCGTTCAGACAAGATGTCAGGGCATAAGAGCAATACGAACAAAGTCCACGCAGACAGACCAAGCTTGGGGCCCCCGTGGCCTTGGAGGGCAAGGCCCAGCTGAGAAGCAGCACAAAGAATTCACTGTTCCCCACTTCTCTGGGGGAAACAGGTGGGAGGGTGGGCAGAGAGCACATAAGAAGAGGCAGGGCTGGGCCCCAGATGGACTCCAGAGCTGGTGTGAGCCCAGGGCTGCCCTGCCCGCGGCTGCAAGCTCTGCTGACCAGCTTGACTGACGCCAGCCCGGAGCTCACACTGACCTTGGCCTGAGTCAGGGACCGCAGCTTCTCCTCACAGCTCTTCTCGGCTGAGGCCAGAGCCTCCATGGCCTTCCAGTTCTTCTCTCGGAGGTCCTGGGAGAAGAGGGGCATGGTCAACAGCCAGGCTGGTCTCTGCAGGGCAGGCAACCCCTCCTGACCTGCCTCCAGATCCCACAGGGCATGCTGGGCAGCACTGGCACCTGATGGTTCGGGGTGACCCGGTGCCTTTTAGAGAGACTTGTCTGCGGGGCTGGGGGTAGGGAAAGGAGGGCAGTCACTGGCTCCTCAGAGAAGAGCTTCCCGCCACCCAGAGGCCAACTCTGGCCCAGCCAGGCCTCGGGAGGCACAGGCAGAGGCTCTGGGAGACGGCCTGGGCCAGGATGCGGCCGAGGCCCCTGCAGACGTGCCCTGTCCACACGGCAGGCAGCCCATCCCCATCCACACGGCAGGCGCCCCAGCCCCGCACTCACGTTGTTCTTCGCCTTCTGCTGCTCCACTGCCTCCCTGAGCTCCGTGGCCTCCTTCTCCAGGCACCACACCTGTGACTCCAGTTCCATGAGGCTGGGGACAGACAGCAGGTCACTGTCTGGCTCTGAAGGCCTGCAGCCCCCACAGGGCCTGTCTCGGGGCCCCTCCTTGTCCCAGGCACCCAGGGGCACACATGGGGTCTGGGATGAGGGCCAGGCCCCTCCCTCACAAGGCACAGGCTTCAGAGGAGCCTGGGCAAGTGCCCAGGCCCCTTCCCCGAGAGCCAAGGGCCCAGAGGCCACCAGAGTTCCACTTGGGGACACAGCTGCTTGGACAGGAGAGGTCAGAGCAGCCGCCTGGCCAGTGCCGGTACAGGCCCTGGACCGTTGCTTTTTGGGGTGTTATTTTTTCTGCTAAGGGCTTCCTTGATAGCTCAGCTGGTAAAGAATCCACCTGCAAAGCAGGACACCTCAGTTCTATTCCTGGGTCAGAAGATCCCCTGGAGAAGGGAAAGGCTATCCACTCCAGTATTCTGGCCTGGAGAATTCCATGGACTATACAGTCCAAGAGGTCGCAAAGAGTCAGACACAACTGAACGACTTTCACTTCACTTCTTCTGCTGCCTGGTCCTGTTCTGTCCCACAGCCTGAGGCCCTGGCCCTTCCCTACGGCGACATCTGGCCTTCGAGAGATGCGGCTGGGCCTCCTGGAGGACACCAGGCAGCACCATCGCTCGCAGTCCATCAGGAACATTCCTGCTCTTGGTGGTGCCCAGCAGGCCCTGGCTCCCTGCCGCAACCACCCTGTGTCCAAAACCTGGCTCTGCCAGGTCCCGAAGGCTCCCCCTCAGTCCTGCACCCGGGCTCTGAGACATTGGCCTGAGAAGACCCCAGACACCAGGGGAGCAGGCAGGACAGCGGCCCCACTTCTTCACGCTTCTCTCCAGACTCAAGGCCATGTGGTTCTGCCTGCCCCCGTCACCCAGATAGCTCGGGGTGGACACTCTAGAACATCTCTGGCTGTCCTGAGAAAGAGGCTGCAAATGGACACTTTAACATGTCATCTTTTGAGTTTCGATTTAGAACAGGACAGGAAGGCACTAGTGCTGACCTGAAGTAGCACAACCAGGACCGCTTGGGGTCAGGAAGGAAGTCCCTCCGAGGACGCCCCCGGTGGGAACATGTGTTCTGATTTTCTCACCAGGGGCCACAGTGAACAGCTTTTTGAGGACCTCATTCTAAGTACAGTTTGCACCCAGCCTTGAAGATGGCTGTTGTGGACTTCTAAGATGCTAGTTTCAGGCCACAGAACCTGACCCCACCCTCAAAGCACCACTGGGACCCCTCACAGCTTCTCTGTCAAGCCGCCGGCATTCTGCAGCAGCTGGCCCCCTGCAAATTCTGCAAGAGCGCCCCCAAGGAGGAAGACACAGCTGGTGGGTGACGAGGACACGCTGACAGTTACCCCACTTGGTGGCCACTGCCCGAGGTACGTTCCAGAATGTATGGGGTTGGATCACTCACCTCCACCCCAGAAACAGGATGGCCTGGCCTAGTCACAACTTCCAGATAAACAGTCTGAGAAGAAAATTTTTAAAAACCCTTCATTCTGTCAAACATCTGCAGGATGCAAAATACTAGAATAGACCCTATTTACAACATGACCTAAGTACCTAGAAATTAGCTGTGTGGTCCAAGAATCTGATCCCTAAAATACAAGAACAAAACGCTAAATAAACACAACCTCTCTACCCCCACAAATGCCATGAGGAACAAAGTTGCCCTGAGCTGTCTGGAAAGGCACATGGAGAGGGTTTGCTTCTGAGTCTCCAGCAAGGCGTTGTGGGGCCTCCGAGAGGCCAGCTTCCTTCCCCAGCCTTCAGACCTGAAGCCGGGAATGCGGGCCATGGCCTGGAGGCATCAGGGAGATGACCCACTGATGGCAGCAGCCAGAACAAGGGAGCCTGGTCAGCAGACAGCCCAGGACAAGGCCAACCGCCTACACAGGGACGGACAACATCGCCAGGCCTCACCCCACATGGCTGCCCTGAGGGCCCCTGGCCACAGCAGCCAGGACCACCCCGTGAGCCCGCAGGCAGCTGTTGAGGGACACACACTCAGAGATGATGGTCGCACCAAGGGATCCAGCCCCCCAGCCTGGGGCTGGCCGCCGACATCACCCAGCACCAGCCCCCGTGTCTGGTCAGCTGGGACCCTGCACCACGGCCAGAGCTGTGCCAAGGTCTGGGCAACCTCCCAGGTTCTCCACTCGGGCAGCGTGACCCATTTTCTGTTTGAGTTATGACTTCAAGCCCTAAACATGTCTTCAAGCCGTAGACATGGAGAGAAACCCCCAACCAGCCAGTCCTTCCCGTCCAGAGATGGATGGAAAGATGAATGGATGGACAACAGAAGGCCCGGCCACTCTCCCCACAGGCTGGGTCCTGCCCTCTTTCCTGCTCCCCATAGGCACTGGAGGAGGGGTGGGGAAGACAGGGCTTCTCAGGGGTCCTCCCCGGGATCCCACACCCAGGCTGGGCCCCCAACCCCTCTTACCGGGCCTGCTGCTGGTCGGCCTCCACTCGACTGGCCTGGAACAAGAGAAGAGGCCATGGTCACCAGGACACATGCCTTGGATGGCAGGTCGTCCCATGGGGGGGCCCCGTGGGGTGGGTGGAGGGACCCCGGGAGAGGGCTGCTGACCTGAGCGTCCTGGGCCTGGCTGGCCTCCAGCAGGGCCTCGATGGAGCGGATCCTCTCCGTGAGCTGCGAGTTCTGCGCCCGGGCCTCGTCCAGCTGCCCATGGAGACCACGCAGCTCCTCACACTTGCCCCTCACCTCGGCCTCAGAGGACTGCAGCTTGCCATGCAGCTCTGCAGAAGGGGTGGCAGGTGGGTCAGGGGTGGGGGGTTGCTGACACAGACACTCCCAGGCTGCCCAGCACACGCCCGTGGGCTCAAGACACACGCCACACCCAGGGCAGCCCACCAGCTAGCTGGTGGAGAGTCACCGCCAGGCTTCTGCACACCGGGGGACAACAAAGCGCCCCCACCACTTGGCAATGATGGGATTTGAATGGGTGTCTGCTGCAGAGTCTAAACTCTGCTCCTGGGAGATCGGCTCACGTTGCTGAGACAAGAGCAGAGGCTCCTGGCGTGTCCTCTCCCCTTCGTGACCTCCACAACATTCCTCCATGGCTCAGAATGCCAGCCACGTTCGTCTGACTCTGCACAGCCCCTGGCCCAGGGCTCGCCCCACACGCACGGGGCTCTGCTGAGGGTGTCCTCCTCCCCACCCCTCACTGAGACCTGGGGATCCATGTCCATTGCTGGCCCAATCCCCTGGCACCTCTGTGGCTGCCTGACCTAGCCCTGGTCCCTGGGCCATTCTGCCCCTCAGTCCTTTCCTGGCCAGAGCCGGAGCATCCGGAAGGGCAAGTGGGGTCGGTCCCGCCAACCCCACCCACACATCCAGCCCTCATCACTCCACAGGATGGTCACCCAGGCCCGCCTGTCTGCCCCCACACTGGCCACTACTGCCATCTCCAACCTTGCACACCGACCTCCTCGGTCTGTTTCTTGTACAGTCCAAGTTCAAGTTTGTCCCCATTCCTCAGGGGCTCTGTGTCAGCCACTTCTGCCCTTTCCTGGCTTTTGTGAGGCAGGCCTCTTCCAGTCACCCAGACCTTTCTCCCCAGAGGCCTTCCCTGACCACCTGAAGCCACACCAGGCCCATCACAGCAGGGAGCAGCAGCCTAGAACCCTGAGCCATCCCAGCCTATAACCTGTTTTTGTCAATAGAGCTTTCCTGGCCCATGGCCAAGCCTGTCTGTTCTGGGCTGTGCGGGCACTGTGGCAGCAGAGCTGAGCAGCTGTGACAAACACCATCTGGCCTACAAAGCCAAGATCACTACTGAGTGGCCCTTCACAGACACAGCTGGCCGCTTCTAGGACCTGCTGCAGGTCACAGCGGCCACTTGGAAGTCTGTCGAGCACAAGGCTGTGCGACCTGATCAATGGACCGCCTGCCCTGCCTCTCCAGGGGCCCTCAGTGCCCTGGGGGTCTCACCACCTCCTGAGGGGACAGGTGCCCTGAGAGCACAGGGGACCATGGCCCACTTCTAGACCTGGCCCTGGGCCTTACTGAGCTGGAGGAAGGAGAAGGCCAGCAGTGGCCTTCGTGGCTGCATCTTCCACCCGAGCCCACCTCCCATATCCAGCCCCTCCATGGCCAGTCCTCCAGACCCCAGGCCTGACCCCAAGCACCCCCATGTTTCCCCCGACAGGTGCAAGAGTCTAGAGTCTCAGGTGCTCTTGCCCCGTGGGGCCCCCCGACCGCCCTCACCGGCCATCTGCTGCTGCTGCTCCCGGGCCTTCTCGGCGTCTGCCCGGAGGCTGGCGTGGCTGCTCTGCGCGCGGCACAGCTCCCGGCTGACCTCGTCCAGGCGCTTCTGCAGGGCCTCCTCGCTCTCCTTGTGAGATGTCTGGGGACCAGCCGAGGGAAGGGGGCCATGAGGGTGTGAGCGGGAGGCTTGGACTCTCTCGGCTCTGCCATCTAGAGCTCTTCACTCCCTGCTGCCCCGCACGGACGAAGCAGAAAAGCTGCCTGGATATCCATGTCAGTTCACCCTCTAGACAAGGCCAGGGAGCCATCCTGACCCCTGAAGAGTGGGCACCATGGAAGACGCTGCAGGTGAGACCAACAGTCGCCCCATTTTCACCTGAGTGGGACCTGAGAATGGTCACAGCTGCTGAGCGTTTCTGGGCAAGGTGCTGTCGAGGCGCCCATGTGTCAGCAGGGTGAGTCCCAGCCACCCCAAGACACAGGTACCACCATCACACCCACGTTACAGGTGGAAAGACCAGGGCCTCGGGGTTAACACTGTGGGGACTCTGTGTGACCGAGGATGGCAAGACTGAGTGGGAGGAGATGCGCAGAGCCTGAGGCTTCCTGACAAGAGTGACGATGACAACTTGGTACCAGAGTGGTGGCTCCAGCCCTGGGAGCATCAGGACCACCCGAGGGCTTTCAGAGCACACGCACCAGGCCCTCCCCAGGGGTCCTAGTCCCATCTCACTGCTCAGGTCAGACCCACTTTACACCAAACTATCCACCTCAATTCCACCCAAACAATCCCCCCATTTATCTGTGCCTGTGCTGGGTCCCCTGCGCACACAGCAGTCTCAAAAAACTTCTAGTCCTTTCCGTGACATAGTCCAACGGGCTACAGCCGAGCTTCAGTGACTGAGCAGAAATAGGAGCCAAGTCGTGTGGGTCTCCCGGGTTCGTGTGTTCTCCCCGAGAAGTCACACACAGAGAGGGGTGACGGCTGCCCCGAGACAGGCCGGCTGGGGGATGTGGGGCTCATTTGACCTACGGGGAGCTGCCTGGTGCCCTGTGGGGGTTCCTTCCTTCAGGGAACGGGTGTTCCCCTGGGTAACTATGAGCTCCCAGGCCACACTCAGGGCTGAGAAGGAAGAAGCCCCACCGGGTGCTGAAGCCAGAGGCTGTGCGGGGACCTGTGATGATACAGGGTGGGTGACTGCCTGGGGGCTCGTGTCCTGGCTCCGAGTGAACTGGGGGGCCTTGCTTAACTCTTTGCTTCCCATTCCTTTCTGGAGAAATGGCACATAATACCAGTATCTACCCCATGGGGTTACAAGGAAAATTAGCTGAGAATTAACGCTGGTGCGTGTTTAGAACAAATGCCAAGCACGTAGATAGCGTCCACTTGACGCTGACCAGGCATCACCAGTAACAAGACCAAGGCTGAGGGTTCCAGTCCCAGCCCTGCCTGGGTCTCCGGCGGCCAGAGTCACAGCTGAGGACAGACGACCCCAGGTGGCCGGATGGGCCAGGCGGAGAGGCTTGGTGGGCGGGATGCACGGGCACGAGGGGGGCCGCCGCCCCTCACCTGCAACTGCAGGACCTGTTTCTCCACGGCGGCTGCCTTGGCCTCCAGGGCCTTGCGCTGCTGCTCCTCCTGCCGCGCGGCCTCTGACTTCTCCACCAGCTCCTTGCTGACCTTGCCCAGCTCCTGCCGGAGCTTGGCCAGCTCTGCATTCTGCCTGCAAGACAGTCACCAGCCCCCGGAATGACGGACAGGAGAGGGCTGAGTCGGCTCCCATGTACCCTGAGAGCTGCCCAGGGTGATGGGGACAGAGGGCCCTGAGCCCATCCTCCGGGGCCCTGGCTCTCTCTTAAGTTGCTGCCCGAGTCTTGGACCCCACCCTGCTGAAGCCCCTCTGTATCATTAGCCACGTGGGGTGAGATGGTCAAAAATGGTATTTCACAAGCAGGGTGGGTGGCTCAGCGAGAGCAAGGAGCAACAGGGGCCTGAAAGCCGCCCACAGAGCCGACAGCAGCAGCTGACTCCTCATGGCTGATCCGGGCCCAGACGAGCCCTGGGAGACAGGGGGACGGGCCTCTCCACCCCGAGGGCAGGGCCGCTGGCGGGCGCGAGTCCACACACAGGACTCACTGGCCAGGAGGACCACAACCAGGCCGGGAGGCCACACAAAGGGGGAGGCTGTGCCATTTTACAGAACAGACCCCTCAGTGCTGCACAGAAGCTGGGTCTCGGGACCAGGCAGGCAGTCCGGGGGAGCAGGTCCAGGCCCACCTTTTCCAGCGTGAGGAGGCTGTCAGCCTGCCACCTCCTTCCCTGGCAAAAGAGACACCTTCTCACCGCAGGACTGACTGTCCAGCCAAGTGACAGTAACAGACCAGGTAAAGTGGACAGACAAAACTGTCCCCCAACCCTAGGAGACAAGAAACCTGGCCAAGACCAGCTCTGCTCTGCTGCCCGGGGGGCACAGACATGGCCCCCAGCCCCCGGAGCTGGAGTGGGAGGCTGGCTGGCGGGCTCTGGGAGCCGAGTGCAACTTGGGGCGCACGCAGGGCTTACTTGCTCTCCACCTGGCTCGTGGCCTGGTTCAAGGCGTCCCTCAGGATGGAGTTCTCCTGCTGCAAGCGGGCCAGCTGCGCGCTGGGGCCATTCTCCAGCTGCTCCTGCAGCGTCCGGATCTAAAAGGGCATCCGAGGGGCATCAGAGCCTCACAAGGACAGCCACTTTGGGAGCAAGGTTAGCAAGCTCCCAGCTTGCAGACAAAAACCCTGAGCAGAGTGCTCAGCCCAAATCCCAGGTGTGCTGGTTCACTCAGCTGCTGACCAAGGTCCTGAGACAGGAGGTGCAGCAGTGCAGGGCACAGAGCCCACAGCCACCCCGAGGATGCCTGTTTTCTACTCTCTGACCCCCTGGGCACAGCCCCTGCCACCCCGGGGGGATAGAGGAGAGAGTGCAAGGCTCCAAGTCCTCAGGCCAGAGCTGGCCAGGCCCTCTGCTGGGACCGTGCAGATTTTAGGCCCCTTGTTTTGCTGGGTCCTCCCAATCTCATGGGGAGAAGGCAGAGCTAGCAGGACTCCAGGATCATGGAGAAGCTGCAAACTTGACCCACAGGCCCCCAGAGTAAGGGACGGTCATATCCCAACGTGACCACTTGGGACCAGAGTATTTTCAGAAAGTGCTCTTTAAACGCATGCACGTCTCGCCAGCCAGACAGAACAGCCCCTCACCCCGCCCCCACCCCCCAACAAACCAGGCCAGGAGGACCCGCCCCGTGACTGTGCCCACCTTGCCCTGCAGCTGCTGCACCTCCTTCACGTGCTCCCGGTAGCTGGCCTGCATGCGCGCCTGCACAGCCGTGATCTCCTGCTCCCGGGCTACCAGCTGCTTCTTCACTTTGGCCTCCCCAGCGGCTGCCTTGGCCTTTTCTGCTGCCAGCTCCTGGAGAAAGCAGAGGGCAGGGAGGTAGGAGTTCATCAGGTGAAACCAAGGCCAGCACCACCCAGAGCATTTGATATACCCCCCACTCCGGCTGTCCGTCCGTCCATCCCCCACCAAACACACCATCCCCGCTGGCTTGGAGCCAAGGCCCTAACTCAGGACAGAAACTCGGACTCCTCGTGAATGAAAGGATCCAAGTCTCAGGGCTAGGGATGTCCAGAGGCCCCGGCCGCCTCCCTGCACTGCGGCCCTGCAGAGAGGCCGGGCACGGAGAGGAGGCGACAGCCACACACAGAATTTTACTGGGAAAGCACGGCTGTCACAAGACAAGGGGTCTTGCCAGCCCCTCGGGGACCCGGGCTTCCTCCCCAGGAGAGACGAGGGCAAAAAAACCCCAGCTGAGCTGTGACAGGAGCCGCCATGTACCAACTGCCCCTGAGCAAGACCCTCACCCCGTGTCGGGGTGGCCCAGACCCCCAAGACTGGAGCTCATGAGCACAGCCCAGGCTCTTGGGAGTCCTGGGTCTTCACTGGCCCTAGACCCCGGTCCCACCTTGTTGAGCTCTCGCAGCTTGCTCTTGGCGACAGCCGCATCCTCCTGCTCCGTGGCCAGCAGTTTCTCCTTTTCTTCCAACTGGCGTTTCAGAATCACTACAGGGTCGCCCTTCTGAGTGGCCTGGAAAGGCCCACAGAGCCACATTTAACAGGAGGCGGGCAAACACGGGGTTTGAGCCCCAGTCCAGCCCTCAAACCCTGACCCACGAGCAGAGCCCTGACTGGATGGTGCAGGAGTGGTTCCTTGCCGACCACACACACACACACGGAGGGGAGACCCCACCTCAGCTGCCCGGCCCATCAGGCCTCGGGCCCGTGGGTGCAGGAGCTGCTTGAACCCAAAGCTCTGGACCCCAGGGGCAGTTGTGGGGAGCATGGCGTTTCCCTAACGCAGGTTGATGGTGGTCAGGGCCTCTCCCTGGCCTGCTGGAGGCCATTGGCCATAGTTCCCGGCTCAGTGCCCAGCCCTAAGTGGCTGTGTGGGGCCAGTTGAAGTGTGGAGGCTGGGCTGGGGGTGGGGGAGGGTGTATTCTGGGTATACTGGCCTGAGGCCAGGCCTCTCTTGCGGAGGGGTGTGGTCAGCATGACATCTAGCCACTCAAGCCCAGGAGACGGTCAAAAGCCCACTGAGCAAAGAGCTCCTGTGACCCCAGGGCCTGTCCCCACTCAGCGGGGGCCAGGGCTGAAAAAACCCAGTGGCCTTGGGACAGGAGCCACCAGGTTGGCTCTCAGGACACTCCCCAGACATCTCTCACCTCTGAGGCACCCCAAAATCCTCTAGCAAAATTACCTATGATGCAGGCTCTGTGTAAGGAACAAACGTGCCCCACAGCACTCCCTGGGGGCAGCTCATGGCCCCTGCACCAGAGGGGGAAAATCCAGACAGGCAAGCACGTTCCCTCTTCAAGCACGTTCCCTCTTGCCCCCAAGCCCTGGCCACAAATCAGTGGGCCAGCTCCTGCACCCGCCTTGTTGCCCCTCCTGTAGTGGCGGCTGCGCTGACTCACCCAGCCATCCCAGAAGGGGCAGCGAGGAGGCAGGTAGAGGGGTTTCAAGGACCTTCTGTGCAGCTGGGCAAGCCCCAGGGAGGCCGGGGCCCTGGGACCACGTGGGGTGTGGGGGTGGCTCCTGGCTAGCTGCCCGCAGCCACAGTGGCACCAAATGTGGCAGGGGGGCCCACCTTGTGCCACGTGTCCTGCACGATGCCCGCCTTGTCAGCCAGGATCTCCATGAGCCGCTGAGCCTCTCCCTCGCTGAGCACCATGCTTCCAACAGTGGAGACCAGTGTCTTGTAGGGCAGGTATAGAGTGCCATTGGCATCTGGGGGCCCTGTGGATGGAGGGGAGGGTGGGCATCACACATGGGCACAACAGCCAAGCCCAGCATACCCCGGAGCAGGAGCCAGTTGGGGTCCTGCCCAGACAGCACTGGGATGGTCCCCAGTAGAGAAACACTGAGCGTCCCTGGGCTGGAGGAGACAACCCCTGACCTTTTCATCATCAGGAGCAGACGTGGGCAAGGCACACTCTCTTGCCAACGGCCCGGTCCAGCTCTGGCTCGCACCACCCAGAGAGGCTCACGGCCCTGCCAAGACTGCCCACCCCCTCCATGGCTCTTGGGTCCAGACTGACCAGTGAGCCCATCAGCCCAACGGCTGCAGCCCCACATTGAGGAGGAGGAAGCCACCTCCCACGTGTCCTGGTCCAGACCCTCTATTTGCAGCTCTCCCCAGATGAAGAATAAGGCAGGTTCCAGGAGGGATGGCTGGGCCAGCCTCATCCAGGCCTGGCCATCTGCTGGGCTGGGAGCACCTGACCTGTTAGAGGACACAGCGCCAGGTGCCAACAGCCAGCTGTCACCCCTGGATACCCCCAACATCCCCACAAGAGCTCCGCTCTCTCACAGGCCCTCATGCAGCCCCAAAGGCAAGAGGGGGTGAACAGGGACGCCCCTGTTCTCATGCCGCGGCTCCAACCTGCCCTCGGCGGAAAACAGGGCCCCAAACGAGCCCAAACAAAGCAGAGTGGCTGCCCACAGCGGCACCTGCTGCCAAGCCCACTTCAGCGAGGATGAGCGAGGCGGAGGTTTCCATAGCAACACGAAATTCTCTGTCTGTCACAATATTTTCATCACACGTGAAAACACTTGGCAGAATGCCCTTGTAAAGGGGACGAGGGGGTGGGGATGTGTGGCTGCTACAAGTACCTTCACTCAGAACTTCTTGACCCGCAAAGCTCGGGAATGAAAGATAACCAGGCTAACATTCAGGCCTAGAGCTCAAGATGTCATGAAAACTGGGGATGGAGGGGTAGCGCCCTCAGTCTTTACAGTTGTCACTGAAATATGTATGTTAAATAATTTTAATGGAGAACTTCTGCACCCAAGGGGCTTCCGTTGCGGCTCAGCTGGTAAAGAATCTGCCTGCAACGCGGAGACCTGGGTTTGATCCCTGTGTTGGGAAGATCTCCTGGAGAAGAGAAAGGCTACCCACCCCAGTATTCTGCCTGGAGAATCCCATTAACAGTATAGTCCATGGGGTAGCAAAGAGCTGGGCACGACTGAGCACCTTTCACTCACTCACTCTGCACCCAAGAGACAGCTCAAGGACAGCTAAGCCCAGAGAGAAGGAACAAGTCGGATGAAGACCCCACAGTCAGCGCCTTGGTCTCTGGGCTTCCTCTCCTCTGGTCAGCTGGAAGCCCGATGTTCCTGCCTGGGTTCTCCAGAAGAGGGCGCCTGCTGGGTCAGACCTGCCAGGACGGCCTGGCTGAGGCCGGCCACTCAAACCTCCTTCCTGCTCTCTGGACTCAGAGGCAGGCCTGCCCCCGCCCTGCCCACACGCAGCCACCAGCCTTGCGGGCACCTGCCAGGGGGCTGGTAGTAGGAACAGGAGTGGTTCCCAGAGGGGCACACACCAGATTCTGAAACCTGGTATGAAAAGAATGTCAAGGATCTGCAATAATTTTTCATACTGATTGCAAGCTGAAGTGATACAGCATTTGGGGTAAACTGGGTTACATGAAATACATCATTAAAGCGAATTCCATTTGTCTTTCGTTCACCTTTCTTAATGTGGCTCACAGTGTATTTCTACTGGACAGACTGGCTACTCTGTTCCAGCCCTGGGGACCCCAAGCACTGCCTGCCCCAGAGTGCCTGTCCTCCCAGGCCCAGGAGTGGTCTGGGGAAGGGGACTCAGCAGCCGGACGATGCAGCTATGTGTCCATAAGGAACACCCCTCCCTTCACAGTGTCACCCCAGGGGTCTCACACGTGCGTCTCTTCTGGGGGGCCTGCTGCACAGACCATTCCTCAGAGCATTCTGGGAGAGTGTCATCCTAATACATGTCTGTTAAAACCGTCTCACGTAATTAAACTAAATTGTATTAGACTTCCTAATCAAACAAAGTAATACAAAACTTGTAAAGCTATGCAGTAGTGAAGTTTACTTCCCCATGTCCACCCAGACAGAAAATTCACAGCTTTCTCCACCCCCACATAAATACTTCAAAATTATTTTCAGAGACGTCACGTTCTATTTCTCCATTGAGGTTAAGGATGGTACCATCTCTAGTCTCCCCAAATCAGGGGAAGTAAAACTGAAAGAAAAGAACCGAGAAGCAGGAACCTGAGCCCCATGTGAGTGGCATTTATTTCTGGTTTCAAGGTCTTCTGGCCAAACCCCCAGCCCCAAGCTCAAGCCCACAGGGGCCGGGGACTGGGTATGGGCGGTGGGCGGTGGGCAGCACACTGACCCACACATGGGACTAACATTTCTCCAGCAAACGCTCCAAGGCTAGAAAGAATCCTTGGGGTTGGGAAATCTTAAGGCCCTGAGCTAAATCTCTTGAAGACTCAACATCTGTTCTATGAAGCCATAGGCCTCACCAAGACCATGTGGCCATGAACTCCCAGAAGACAGGGGCAGTCAAGGCTTTGTGCACGACAGTGCATCTGAAATTCCAGGTGTGGACAGGCCAGGAGGCCTAGGGGAGAAAGCCGGTGGCAGGAGGGCAAGGTGGCCAGGCAGGGCCAGTGTCTCATGGAGTCAGTTCAGGGCTGAACCTATCCACAGGCTGGTTTCAGTCTGCAGGTCTGCAGGCAGTGGGTACCCTGTCAGAACAAGGGCCCTGGAGCCCTGGGCTTGAATTCTGGCTCAACTCCTTACCAGCTGGGCATCCTAGGGCAAGCAGCTTCACCTCTATGTGCCTATTTCCTCATCCGTGAGGTAGGGTGACAATCACTCCTCCCCTACACGTGACAGGTTAAATGGCAATGCGCTGGGCACAGGGCAAGCACCACAGGGTCCATGAGCAGGGCCAGGCACACCCCAGACCTGGCCCCTTCCTGAGCAGACAGCACCCCAGCAGGGAACTTGGTGCAAGGGGTCCCCTTCCTCTGCCCCCCGATGATTGCCGCAGATAAGTAATGCCAAGCCAGCACCAGGCACCCTTCCGGGGATAGAGCGCCATGGCCTGTGCCTCTTTAGCCCCTGCCTTGCACACAAGGTCATGGGGGCAGCACGTAGAGAAAAGCTAGGAGCCTGTGTCTCCTCGGGCCCTCAGCCCCAAAGCACACACCGGTCGGATAACATGCGCAAGCCTCAAATTCCAGAACTGCTCTCCCGTCTGAGACCACGCTTGGAGGCTTAATCACCCAACATCATGCCAGTCCTGCAAAGAGGGCATGGGAGTCTCCCTCTCAGTGTTGACTGGGGGGGTCCCTCGGGGAGAAGCCCGTGAATGGTCTCAGCCAATGGGCGCTCCGTGGGCTCCCCACACTGCTTCGGTCCCTGGAAGCCCTGCCCTGCTCATGCCTGGCTCAGCCCATGACAGGGTGACGTCAGAGTTGCTCCAGGAACCACGCTTGTGACAGACAGCTGGGATCCAGCCGGGGTCATCGCCAGGCCCCAGGATGGGCATCAGGAGGTTCCAGCTCCATGCCAGCCGCTTCTGCAGGTTCCCTAAGCCCTGCCCAGGGGGTCTCCTGACACCAAGTATGCACCGAATATGTACTCTGCAGTCTGCAAAATGCAGGTGGGAGGGACTCCCAGGCAGGAAAAGGAAGGAGACCTCAGACATGGAATCAACAGAGCCCCAAGGACCCCCAGGGAGCAGCCATGGCAGCAGTGCTGGGAGGGCTTTTATCGCAGGAGATGCTCGTGCCACATGCTCTGGGCAGAGAGCAGCAAGGGCTGGGGCTCCAGAAAGGGAGGGAGCAGCAAAGACAGGCACCAAAGGTGGCAGAGCAGAGGCAGGCAGGGCTACAGCGGGTCCCAGGCATCATGGGCCCTGGGGATCCAGATGTCACCTCATGGGCAAGGGACCATCACTTGGGAGTGAGCCGGGTCTGCACCTGAGGACGTCGGGGGACCAGGCCAGTCAGAGACGAATCCAGGCCAGGGGCTGAGCGTGCTTAGGAAACTGGGCGGCGACAAAGACCCCGTCAAGCCTGGGGCTCTGAGGGCGGGACACAGGATGCAGTCTCGGGGCGGGGGGAGGACATCCAGACCAGTCCCCAATGCCTCTGCACAGCTGTCACCCCAACTGTGTGGGTGGGGGGCCATGCATGGTCCCCTGGACAGGAAGCCAGAGTCCAGCCTCGGGAAGCCCTCCAGGACATCCCCAGTCACCTGAGCCATACCCAGGCCACAGGCCCAGGACGCCAGGAAGGGCCCCCTGCCCTCCCAGAAGCCAGCACTTCTCGACCAATCATGAGACTCAGAGACAAGACAAGCTCCTGACTTCTACTGACCCCAAGGGCAAAGGGCGGCCCCCATTGAGAGTGGCCGGCAGGCCACCTGTCTCCAGAAACAGGAACCTGAGCCAGCACCACCAGGGCCCCCACCCTCCAGGAGCATGGACAGTGGCCGTGAAGGATTCTCCTGAACCTTCAGGAAAGGGGTCCCCCCAGGGCCCTCGATGGAAGAGCCCCCAGATGAGGCAGAGGCGCAGCTGTGGCTCCGGCCGGGTTGCGACTATGGCAGTGGAGGGCCCCGGGCAGCCCACAGATGGTTGACCGAAAGCCCATCTCAGGCCGGAGCCCAGCACCACCCGGGCCGTCTGCCCCGATAGGGTGAGGGCCCTGCACTGTGGTGCACTGGCTCCGGGCACCTGGCATCTTGAGGGCACTGGAGCAAAGCACAATGTCGAGAGCAATCCTACTGGGGCCTCTGAGTCAGGCCTTCTCATCTGGTTAGAGACAAAAGTCATCTGTTGACAGACTGGGAGCTTGTCCATGTAATGATGCCTCATGGAATTTTTTTTTAAAAAAATTCTACAAATTGAATGACTTTATTTTTCTCTTTATATACTTTTGCTATCCCCACACCAATTTTAATAAAATCCATTTTAGATCTGAAAAAAAAAAAAAGAACACATCACAGTATTTCTTAAAGAAATACAACCCTGGAGGACCTGTGGGCGAGATCCTTCCTCAGGCCTGAGACAGCAATGAGGTCTGACCTACGGCCGGCAGAAAGGACGGGGGAGGGACAGCCTTGGGCCCCGTCCCGGCAGCGACGGGAGACCCGGTACTGCCACATGTGAGAGGGCTGACCAGGAATGACCGGAAAGCTCTGGAAGAAAGTCTTCCAGCAGCTTCTCTAAGACATGACAGTGCTGCACTGACACGAGACTCGCCTTCCCGGGGGATGTTTTGTTCTTTTGAAAAAAAAGAAAAAGAAAAGCTGCATTTGAAGAACTTACACAGAAAATGAATTAAATAAAGGCTCATGAGCCGGTAGTTTTCTTCAGAGCTTCCAACCCTGAGAAACTGAGTTGAGTTTGAAAAAGAGGATCAAGCATGGTCTCACCAGCCCCCCTGTCTCCTGGGGAGAGGGGTGGGCACAGATGGAGACCCAGGCCCAGGGTGCCCCATCCCCTCACCCCTTCTGGGAAATCTCAAAACACCTGAACTCTAGCTACTGCTGTGAGAGAACAGGCAGAGATACAAGCCCTCCTTAGAGAACGCTGGGGGATAAACGCATAGAAGGACCCCTGCCCTCACCCCAGGCTGGGGTGCAGCAGGACCCTGGGGTGCAGTTCCCATCCAGTCATACAGCCTGAGTTGAGGCCCTGCAGACTACACACCCCCGAAGTGATGTTCTCCTGGCCACTCTGGGTCACAGAACACGGCTCCACTCCTGCGTTTCCCGGGGTCTGGCAGCGGCAGGAGGCCTCTCACAACATGGAGTTGACGGCCCCAGGATGCAGAAACCTCCTCTCTCTCTCATCTGACCTCAGTGTCCACCATCAGCTGAGTGCCCAGAGGTGGGGACACACTGAGAAGGACTGGCTGCTTCCTTCCTCACCCTGGGCCCCCCAAAAAGCAGCAGGCCCTCTCGCTGCTCACAGGCCACTCGGAGTCCTGCGGTCAGGGCTGGGCTGCCTCCTGATACCCAAAGGGGTGCAAGTTCCTCTGTGGTCCAATGAGGGCCTGTTTCCTCAACTCACAGACAAATGTGGAGTTTTCCTCTCCCACTAACAAGAATACATGTTATAGAAAAACTAGAAAGTGCAGAAGGTGAAGGGAAGAAAATAAAATTCACTCACAGACCTCCCCCCAAAGACAGCCTTTCTCCCACATAGACCTGTGAGCCGTTGTGGGGCCTAAGGGCACCTCCACCTCCCGGAGGCTGGCAGGACCCAGCTGGTATGGTCTCTGGCCCAGGGTTTAGGCCCAAGTCTGCAGGATGGATGGCATTTGGCATACAGCCAGGTCACAGAGTCTAAGAGGAGGGCCCCCCAGGCGCCCTCCTGCCCCCCCTTCCCCGCCTCAGTGACACCCACAAATCAAGCCCCCTGGCAGCATAAGGGCTCAGGCCCAACTCAGAAGGTGCCTCCTGTCCAGCCCAAGCCCGCGTGTCTGGTTCAGGGGGCCTGGTCTGCGCCATGTTCACGTGGACGCGAGTCCAGGAGCTGGAGAGACAGCCCTGTCAAGGGGCCCCAAAGCACCCCCACACCCACACACTTCCTTGGCAAGAAGCTGCTTTCCTGACCAACGCAGACGCTGGCTGCGGTGACTCTCAAAACAGCAAACCAGGGGAGGCCTGGATAGTGCCACCAATGCTCGGGAGCTTCAATTCCAGAAATTTCTACTTCACAAGGATACCGTGAATTCCCTCTTCTCCAGACACTGGGAAGAGAACCCAACCTTCTGTTTCATAACCAAGTGTTTTCCTCTAGTCCACACCTGGGTTCCTAATGGCCTCCAACGTCACCTCCATCTCCACACAGCCACGTGAGATGTTCACGTGGGCTCATCACCGAGGGGACCGTCCACCGTGCCAGGCCTTTGGTGGGCAAGGTGGACGGGGCTGGCCTTTGGTGGGCAAGGTGGACGGGGCTGTCTCCCTAAGTTAAAAACGCACCTGCCTTCTGATGAAGCAGCAACACATCTAGGACCTGACGCTATGGAGACCCTTACCTGGTGGGACACGGATGTCACTGAAGCAGTTAATTTTGGCAGCAACAGAAGGGCCCACTGCTTCAGAGCATTTAAATACATTACGTTATGCTCAGGCCATGGACGACAATGCAGTCTACTCAGGACCATCCTTCTTCCTGAGCTGCTGGCCTCGGGCCAGCTCCCTACTGTCATTCCAACAGTTTGGGAAAGTGTTCACATTCAGTCAGAACCGGCCTTCCAACAGTCACTTAAAAATCTATTCAGTATTCTTACTTATTTTTCCCTCAAGAGGCAAATTTCAAGCCCATTGAAATTCTGGCAGGAAGAATAATAAACTACTAAGTTAACCAGGGAGTGAAAATCATTCTATCGTGTATAATCTTTCTTGTCCTGAACTGCGGTATTTTTTCCTGTTCAAATTTCCTCTTATCATACACCTCAGGTAAGCGGCTTTGTGGGTTCACACAGGTCAGAACTTAGGTCTTCCTCCCAACAACTCTTTTGGTTACCTGCCAATTATGCCTTCCTTTCTAATGTGAAGTTTCTGTTTTATACCTTATTTCAAATGTCCAAGGCCTTACAGGGTCATGATGATCCCAGGAAGCTCTGATGCCGGAGAAGCCAGAGAACAGACCGGCTCCCACCTATATCCCTGCCATCTGCCTCCAGGGCCCTTGGCCCCAGGTCAGGTAGAGCATTGCCTTGAAGACAGGGAGGTGAGCTCCCTCCACCCGTGGGGCCGGGGCCAAGGCTGAGTGTCTGGGTTTTTAAAGGTCCTGAGAGGTTGTCGTGACCCGTGGGGCAAACGTAGGCTGGTCCCTGAACCTCACACAGAGCACTGTGTGGTCTGAGAGAATGTCCTCCCAGCAGAAAAGCAGATACAGCTTCAGAAAAAGACAAGAGAGGGGAGCCAGCTACAGAGGGCCTGCCTACTTGGCAGAGGTCCCAACATTTCAGGCCCTAAGATGCCTCACCAAGACAAATGCAATTAATCTTCCGAGTCGACTAACGGCTAATCTAAGAAAGAAAGAAATCTAGTAAGAGAAAAAAAGAGAAAGGGGACGGAGGGAGCAAGGAAACACTGGACTACTCTATCAAGTGAGGGGTGGACATGAAACAGGAACTCACAGGTCAAATTTCTACAGTGATCTGCTCTGAAAAGATAATGGGAAATCCATGTTCTATGCATTATGTAACAACGTGTATCTGATACATAATATCTATTTTAATGTTCTATAATGCTCCCTTCCACAACTGGGGTGGGAGGTAACAAAGAAGGAAACCAGGGTGTGGACACCACTGCTTCTTAGGAATAGCATCTTGCTGTAAAGCACCGCAGGAGGCAAGAATGCAGAACAGGTTGACAGAACAAGGGCCAGATTCAAGACAGACTGCAAGACACAGAACCATTCTCGACTGTGTGGTGGAGGGAGTCGTCACCTCTTCTGAACTCACACCTTTTCCCACTGGACTTGTTGACTCAGCCTCAGTCTCACAACTTGCTCTGGGAAACAGAACCCTGGTTTGAGAAGTGCCTTTTTACAGCTCTGCCACAACCGTGAGAAGGTCCTCTGCCCTCGAGAGTCACTGATGCCTTGGCCTGGGCCCCAGAATGAACACGTGGAAGTTGACCCAAGAGTCAACCTGTGGCAGGAGCCAAACTAGTTAAAGGTAACACAGACCAGTCAACCTCCACCCAAACCAACAGAAACATGAGCAAGAATGAATGAATGATGCTGCAGGACCCTCGGTTCTGGGATGTTTGTTATGCAGCCTTGTTGTGGTGATAGCTGACTGATGCAGATGGCTTCCCCAAAGGGAAGCTATAAGCCACTTAGAGACAGCTCATCTCTCCACATTCATAAAGAAACCAAAGCTACTTACCAGGCTCACCCTTCTTCTTTGACCCAGACTTCTTCTTTGCTGGAGCCTCTTGCTTTGGTGCTTCCTGGCTCTGGACCATGTCTGTATTTTTGCCCTGGGTAGGACCTGACTCTGCCTTTTTACCCTGATTGGCAGATGCATCCACCTTCTTGCCCTGGTTGGGGGACCCTTCTGACTTTTTGCCTTGGTTCGAGGTTCCCTCTGCCTTTTTCCCTTGATTTGGGGTCCCATCTGCTTTTTTCCCCCTGGTTCGCAACACCCTCCACCTTTGTGCCCTGATTAGCAACTGAATCTGCCTTTTTGCCCTGATTCTGGCCTGCCTCCGCTTTTCTGCCCTGGTTCTGGGCCCCCTCTGCCTTCTTGCCCTGGTTGGGGGTCCCATCTGCTTTTTTACTCTGGTTTTGAACCACTTCTACCATTTTGCCCTGGTCCAGGGTACTCTGCTCTTTTCTGCCCTGATTCTGGTTCCCCTCTGCCTTTTTGCCCTGGTTCTGGGCCCCCTCTGATTTCTTCCCTTGGTTCTGGGCCCCCTCTGCCTTTTTGCCCTGGTTGGGGGTTCCCTCTGATTTCTTTCCCTGGTTCTGGGCCCCCTCTACCTTCTTGCCCTGGTTTTGACCCCCTCTGCCTTCTTGCCCTGGTTGGAGGTTCCTTCTGCCTTCTTCCCTTGGTTCTGCGCCCCCTCTGATTTCTTGCCTTGGTTCTGGGCCCCTTCTGCCTTCTTGCCCTGATTCTGAGCCCCCTCTGTCTTCTTGCCCTGGTTCTGGGCCCCCTCTGCCTTCTTGCCTTGGTTCTGGGCCCCCTCTACCTTCTTGCCCTGGTTCTGGGCCCCCTCTCCCTTCTTGCCCTGGTTGGGGGTCCCCTCTGATTTCTTGCCCTGATTCTGGGCCCCCTCTGATTTCTTGCCTTGGTTCTGGGCCCCCTCTGATTTCTTGCCTTGGTTCTGGTTCCCCTCTCCCTTCTTGCCTTGGTTCTGGGCCCCCTCTGATTTCTTGCCCTGATTCTGGGCACCCTCTGATTTCTTGCCCTGGTTCTGGGCCCCTTCTGCCTTCTTGCCCTGGTTCTGGGCCCCCTCTGCCTTCTTGCCTTGGTTCTGGGCCCCCTCTGATTTCTTGCCCTGGTTCTGGGCACCCTCTGCCTTCTTGCCCTGGTTCTGGGCACCCTCTCCCTTCTTGCCCTGGTTCTGGGCCCCCTCTCCCTTCTTGCCTTGGTTCTGGGCCCCCTCTGCCTTCTTGCCTTGGTTCTGGGCCCCCTCTGCCTTCTTGCCTTGGTTCTGGGCACCCTCTGCTTTCTTGCCTTGGTTCTGGGCGCCCTCTGCTTTCTTGCCTTGGTTCTGGGCCCCCTCTGCCTTCTTGCCTTGGTTCTGGGCCCCCTCTGCCTTCTTGCCTTGGTTCTGGGCCCCCTCTCCCTTCTTGCCTTGGTTCTGAGTCCCCTCTGCTTTCTTGCCTTGGTTCTGGGCACCCTCTGCTTTCTTGCCTTGGTTCTGGGTCCCCTCTGCTTTCTTGCCTTGGTTCTGGGCCCCCTCTCCCTTCTTGCCTTGGTTCTGGGCCCCCTCTGCCTTCTTGCCTTGGTTCTGGGTCCCCTCTGCTTTCTTGCCTTGGTTCTGGGCCCCCTCTCCCTTCTTGCCTTGGTTCTGGGCCCCCTCTCCCTTCTTGCCTTGGTTCTGGGCCCCCTCTCCCTTCTTGCCTTGGTTCTGGGCCCCCTCTGCCTTCTTGCCCTGTATAGAGCTAGTAGCAGGGGCACTACCTTTGGCGCCCACTGGGGACACCACCACCATAGGCACCTCCTTGGGAGCAGCTTCCAAGATGGCAGCCTTTGAGGCAAGAACCTGGATGGAATTCACTACAGAGCTGACTGCTGGTTCCACCTTTACCACTTTTTTCTCCTTCTTCTTTTTGTCCTTTGGGGAAGAAGCCAGCTTCTCTTGGGGCATGGCTGATACTGTGGCTACAGGGGCAGTGACCACAGGGGACTGGACTGGGGTTGGAGCCACCGCCACTGCGGGTGCCCACACTGGGTCCTTGGGGAGGATGGTTACTCCAGGGGTGGGCTCATGGTCAGGTATCTTCCCATTGGGCTTCTCCTCCTTTTTCTTGGTCTTTCCTTTCTTCTCCACTGTCTTCTCCTTCTTCTTCTTCTCCACTTTCTGGTGGTTGGTCTTCGCCATTTCCTTGCGCTGGTTGGCCAGAGCTTCTTCATACGACGTCTCCTTCATGGAGAAGGTTGACACCAAGAAGATGCCGATGGCAGAAACAACCATGAATCCACCAAAGACCACAACCCCCAAGGTCTGAGTGTCGTAAATATCCATCCTGGCTGGTTTTCCTTTCACCTGCCAAATACATACACAGCGATTACTTTCTGTAGAAACTGAGGCATTTGACAGTCACTGTCCCCACTAGCAACACCTAACATATGGTTCCACTAATCCTTCAGACTGATAAAATCAAAGAAGAAACAAACCAGGCAATCTCTGCTGTCACCTGTTCTCCCTGCCCCCTCAGAAGTGAGCAACTTTTACACAAGCTGGGACACACGAAGCCACGGAGAGATCAGAGCAGGCAGCTCCATGACCAGGGCATGTGGCGCCCATGCAACTCAGAAGCCGTGACCCCAGGTCAAGATGTTCCCCACCACAGGGTCAAAGATGCACATGAACACAAGCACGGGCCAGTGTTAGATAACTGGAAGTGGTAAGGACTGTGTCAAAGTGCCAACTACATCAGGAGCAGGAGTCACCTGGTCACAGGTGATGACTGTAGAAACGTGAGCACTAGGTTGATGTATCTTTTGCTTTCTCATATCAGGACACATTTTTCCCCTCCTCAACTCAAGCTGACTGATATTAAGAATACCATGTGAGTCAAATCAAACACAGCTGCTGGCTCTCGCTCACAGCGTCCGAGCCAGCGGGTCTAATGAGCGCTCTTTCTCTGCTGCCTGCTCTTCCCCAGGGCTGATAAACACAAGTACCCACCCAGGGGCAGAGATGAGAACCTGCACATTACAATCCCAAAGGTGATCAACGTGTGGTGAGGAAAAATGGAGCCTGTGAATCCACACATTAGGAAACAGGAAATATCAGTCCTGGGAGGCTGACCAAGTAGGACCTCAGGTCTGAATTCCACATCCAGAGGCTGCAAAGAGGGAGGGGGACAGCGTCACCCCACTCCTCATCCTGAGGAGAGGACCCTTTGTCTGATGACACACTCCCAACCATGAGGATGAACCACCCTTCTCGCTGGCTGGAGACCGAAGTCCACAGGGTTGGAGGTGGCCAGGTCCACACCCAACAGCTGTCAGCTGGGCTACACCTGACTTCAGCGAGGAACTCCAAGGGGTCCGTTTCTTGGATACACTCAACGTTTACCAACTAATTTTGCTGCTTCTATCACAGTTCCAGTCCCCTGACCTGGGGAGTGACAAGCAGAGCCCAGCCCCTCCAGGAGGACCAGCAGTGCAGTAGCTATGGGAACGCATGTGTGAGAGGCTGGGGCAGGGCAGGGGAAAAGGAGGAGAGCTGAGTGGTCCCCCAAATCTCTGGAGCTGGGATAGGCCAGGCCCAGGCTTCTCAGTGGCTTAAAATGAGATTTCTCTTCCTGCGCAAGTGGGGGCTTCTAAACAGCCATGGAATCCAAATTTTGACATTAGGGGGTTTGAGAGGAGGGACTGAGCTCAGCATCCTATTCTAAGGAAAATCACTCTCATCGTAGGAAAAACGTATGACTTTGCTGTCTTTCTACGAAACCCCTGCAGGAGGAGGGTGGACTATGTACGCCCTGCTCTCCAGGGCAGCACCTTCCTCAGGGGCAGCTGGACACTTACTTCTCCCAGATTGTTGCCGGGGGCTGCAGCTCTGGGTCAAACTACACATCCTCATCCACAAGCCCGAGGGGGCTCATGGAGCCTCCAGGTCTTGGGGCAGCGAGTTCTGACCTCTGGCCATGGGTGCCACACACACAGAGGTCAGGAGCCTTCTGGACCACACTCACAGCTGAGTGCAAAAAGCCTGGAGGGAGGGGTCCAGGGGGTGGGAGGGCGGGGACAAGAAGCTGGAAGGTTCCACCATCCCCTTCTAATCCCTGCTGCTTGGTGAGCGTCCACAACTGAAACGCTGGGTCCTCACAAGGACCCCTCAGAACTCTGCCAACATGGACATGTTTCAGGTATGAGGCAATAGCATAATCATGACATCCATCCTATTCAGGTGACAAAAATCCTCCGACCTACTGTGCAGCACAGGAAACTCTACCCAATATCCAGGAAAAGAAGCCGAGAAAGAGTGGATACAAAACCCCTCTGTAATGCCCTTCTCCAGAGGCGGCACCTGGCCAGGGGCCTGGGTCACCCGGCTGCGGGTCTGCAAGCCCTGGGTCTCCAACGTGCCCTGGAGGGCAGGTCCCATGGAGGCCCCCGGCCCCCAGCCCCGACAGGCATTGCCCTGCCCCATCTCAGCTCCCCCCTCCACCGCCACCCCCGACTTCATCCCTTTTCTAGCACCATGGATTCTGCAGCCGAGTGGTTTGGGCAGAAAAGTTGTGGATGAAAAGCTGGCTTTGGCTCTCAAGTTAGGCAAACACAGAATACAAGATATTCTCTGTCAGGGGCAGAGTGGAGAGAAGCCAGCTGTGAGAGTGTTTCCCTCTGCATGGGCTGACGGACATCTGAGGCCATCACTTCCCAGGCTTCCAAATACGCTCAAGGTTAGTCTTCAAGGTTAGCCTGCCAGGTGCTCCACACGCAGGCAAAGGACCCTGGCAGAAACCTCCCACAGGTTTTCCACTAGACTGTGCTGTGTGCCATTGCATTCCGAGTGGGCTGACCACAGAGAATCTGTGCTGTCAATCCCGTAAACTTCTACGAAATGTACACGTTTATTTACAACGGCCAATCTGCTTAGAGTGTGAAGCAGAAGGCCAGCCAGCACAGGGAGCAGACGGCCACGAGGCTCAGGAACCACTTCCAGGCTCCATGGCTGAAACCCTAGGCCCACCTTGGAGGTGCTGAGGGCATGGCTTTCTTCTGCTCCTGGGAGTAAGGACTGGGGAACAGAGGTTGTGTGGACACCCCAAGCATGGACTACTGTTGCTGATTCACTCAGTCTGACCAGACTAGTGCAGTTTGGTGAGGTCAGTCCAATCTGGCAACAGGGATTTGGGTTGGTTTTGCAAAAGGACTCTCAACAGCACGCCTGGGGCTGGGTCGTGTCACCACCCAGCTGTGCCTTGGGGGGCCATGTGTGGGCACTCCGAGTAACTATAGCAGGGGGTGGGGAGGGGAGTGTCAAAGAGACCCAGCCCCATTTCCTGGGTGTAAGGTGACTTACCAGGAAGGCACAAAACTAAAACAGAATGACAACAGAATAGAGATGTTAGCAGATATGACTGCATCATCAAGTATTTCAAATATACAGAAGATTAAGAAAAATATTCTGAACGTTCATTTATCCACCACCCAGGTTTAGCAAATCCAAACGTTTCCCCCATTAAATTTAGATAAACATTCAGTGTCTCATCTTTCCTTCCACAGAGGACCAACACCCAATGTGCCCCCATGCTCACCCACAGGTGCCCACCGGACTACCCTGGCAAGGGCTGCATGGGACCAGCCCTGTGAGTGTCACTAGGCAACGTTTTATCCTCCAGAACACACCATTGGCCCAGGGTGGGCACTGTGCCACCAGATGCTGCCAACTGCTCCCTGGGGCAGCACGAGGCCCCATCCTCCCCTCACCTTCTAGACATGTCCCCACCAGATGCCAGTGATGCTGGGCCTCCCAAGGAGATGAGCGTTTCGCGCTTCTCCTATGATGTAGCCTGCTCACATGCTTGGCCTGTCTTCTGAAGGGCTGCCTTTTTCTTTGATTTATAGGTGTCCTTTACATAGCTTACTTCCCTGGTGGCTCAGATGGTAAAGGTTCTGTCTACGACGTGGGAGACCCGGGTTCGATCCCTGGGTTGGGAAGATCCCTTAGAGAAGGAAATGGCAATCCACTCTAGTACTATTGCCTGGAAACTCCCATGGACAGAGGAGCCTGGTAGGCTACAGTCCATGGGGTCACAAAGAGTCGGACACGACTGAGTGACTTCACGTTCACATTTACATAGCTTGGATATGAACCATTTGTTGTTTTCAATGTATCCAAGTCTGTGGAGCTGACTCCTTGGGAAACACCCTGATGCTAGGAAAGACCGAGGGCAAGAAGAGACGGCAGTGACAGAGGATGAGATGGCTGGATGGCATAACTGACTCAACAGACATGAGTTTGAGCTAACTCCAGGAGATGGTGAAGGACAGGGAAGCCTGGTGTGCTGCCATCCATGGGGTTGTGCAAAGAGCTGACACAACTTAGCAACTGAATAACAAGTCTTTGGTTTCATTTTCAACCATCTTGTTTTTACAGTGTTTTCTTGTATCACAGCTATTGCCTCAGAGTCTGGGGCTACCCAGGGGGCACTAGTGGTAAAGAACCTACCTGCCAATGCAGGAGATGTAAGGGACTCAGGTTCAATCCCTGGGTCGGGAAGATCCCCTGGAGGAAGGCATGGCAACCCACTCCAGTATTCTTGCCTGGAGAATCCCACGGACAGGGGAGCCTGGTAGGCTACAGTCCATGGAGTCACAAAGAGTTGGACATGACTGAGCGACTTAGCACACCAGCCACAAAGTCAAAGATTATCTGTTTCCTTTTTTTTTAAGGAAAAAACTTTTGCTCTCCTTTCAATCTAAATAATCACTCAGTCGTGTAAAGAGGCAATGCACTCCTAGGGGTCAAAACTTGAAAGGCACAAAACGGCTGATATACAGTGAAAACCTCCTTACACCCCTGCCTCAGCCACCCAGGTCGCAGCCACTGGGAGAGAAGTCCTTTACTGTTTATTTTCTGCCACACACTTCAGAAAGCTTTTCGTAGTTCGGTTTAATCACCTGGGATTTACTCTGGCATATGACAGGAAACAGTGTCAGCTTCTCTCATGGCTTAAATTACCTGGCACCCCTTCTGAATTGGTCCACTCTCCTCCCTTCTCCTCCTTGCACAGTTGCCTCTGTGCCACCAGGTCTGATGGACTTACACTCTGTCCCACCTGCATATTTATCTGTGCCCAGCATCAATACCACATTTTGGCCCATGCATCCCCTCCAAATCCCAATTCCATCAGGATTTTTGAAACAGACTAAATTTACAGATGAAGGTGAGGACAGCTGACTGTACACCACGGGAACTGTCACTGAACAGAGCGTGCAGCACTCCACTTATTTAAATGTCATTTTATATTATACTTGCAAAGAGCTTTAATGATCTCTATAGAAAGTCTTTACGTCTTTTTTGTTGTTGTTAAGGTTATTGCTATTTTTAAGTGTACAAGAAAAAGATACCTTTTTCTATTTCTAGCTACAGGCATCCAGCAAAGTTATTCATATTTGCATGTATGTTGTTTGCCCAGATATTACGCTAAACTTTCCTCAAATACAGGAGTTTGTGGATTCTCAAAAAAAAAAAAAAAAATCACCTATGAAAAAGACAGCCGTTTCTTGCTTTCTAAACCATATCATCGCATCTCTTTTTCTCATGTCCCTGAGCCGGGCAAGAACTCTGAGCAGGCTTGCTGGTCTTGTCGCTGAGTCTCCATTTCTGATGTGTCACTATTCGATGCAGTGTTGGTAGAAAACTTTTTAGGAGTATCAGGTTAAGCTCTCTTATATTCCTAGTTACCTTTCCTTTTTAATAACTGGGCTTTAAGTCTGAACAAGTGCTTTTTCTTTATCACTTGACATTTTCTCTAATCTGAAATGGGTTGAACTAAAATAACATACATTCTAGTGTTAACTCACAGATGGTTCTGAGTGTGTAGACACTTCTTGATGGTGGGTCTTTTCCTTCTTAATCCCTCACTAGATTTGGTCTGTTGACATTTTTCTGGGGGATTCGGGGCTGTGAGCTCTCCTGTAGGGGGTGCAGAACCGTCCTCAGACTGTGCTTCCACAGTCTTGGCAGAAGGTCGCCTCAGTCTCATAAGCTGAGGATCACCCCTTTCCCTCTGTTCTTTGCAGATTCAGAAGAAATGGCCTGTAAAACCGTCAGAGTCTGGTTTTCGCGATCTGTTCCTGGAGGGGGAGGAGTGGGTATAGAGCCGCTTTTTTTAAAACATTGAAATATAGGTGCTGTATATTATATAAGTTTATATATAAGATTATATAAGTTACAGATGTACAACATAGTGATTCACAATTTTTAAAGGTTTTTTAAGTATAAAACTGCTCCATCCATAGTTATTATAAAATATTGGTTATGCTCCCCATGTTGTACAGTATACTCTTAGGGCTTGTTTTATTTCATTTTATTTTCGTAGCTTATTTTATACATCTTAATTCCTTTCCCCTGTCCAGCCCCTCCCCCTTCCGATCCCCCCACTGGTAAACACTAATTTATTTCCTATTATCTGTGAATCTGCTTCTTTTTTGCTATATTCACTAGCTTGTTGTATTTTTTAGATTCCACATATAAGTGATATCACATGGTATTTTTCTCTGTCTGACTTATCTCACTTCACACAACACCCTCTAGGTCCACCCACGTTGTTGCAAATGGCAAAATTTCATTCTTTTTTTAATGGCTGAGTAGTATTCTATTAGTATTTCACTATATATATTATATACACATCTGACGTCTTCTTTATCCACTCATCTGTCTGTGGACATCATGTTGTTTCCCCTCTTGACTACTGTAAATAGGGTTGCTATGAACACTGGGGTGCATGTATCTTTTTGAACTAGTGCTTTTGTTTTCCTTCTGATACATACCCAGGAGCAGAACTTCTGGGTCATGTGGTTGTTCTATTTTTAGTTTTTTGAGGAACCTCTATACTGTTCTTTTCCACAGTGGCTGCACCAATTGACAATCCCACCAACTGTGTATGAAGGTTCCCTTTGGTAGAGAGCTGACTTTAACTGCTATTTCAATTTCAATGATGATTCCAGGACCCATTTATGGGTTTGTGATTCAATCTATATAATGAATTTTCATCACTTCTTCTTCTTCTAACTTCCATTGGTTCATTCTGTTCTTTCTAACTGCTTGACATGAACATTTATAAACTTTCAGGCCTTTTTTTCTTTTTTCTTGTAGCAAATATTTAAGGTAATAAGTTTTCCTGTAAAGTACTACTGTAGCTTCATCCTCCAAGCTACAATGCACTATTTTCATTGGTCCTCAGTTTTAAAGTATCTTCCAGTTCCCAAAAGACCTTTGACTCACAAAGCGGCAGCGTTAACTTAACATTCCTAACATTCTTAACATTCCTAACATGTGAGTGCTTTGAATTACCATCAACAATCCTAATTCAACTGTACTGTCCATCAGAGGATCCATTCTTTGTGATACAGGTGGAAGCTTTTACTCTTGTAACCATGATCCAGGAAGATAACTTGACCCAGGACACATACATGCACCCTCTTATATGCACAGTATGTGTGAAAGTGAAATCGCTCAGTCGTGTCCGACTCTTTGCGACCCCATGGACTGTAGCCTGCTAGGTTCCTCTGTCCATGGGATTCTCCCGGCAAGAATACTGGAGTACGTTGCCATTTCCTTCTCCAACAGTATGTATATGAACATGTAAATAATAAGACTTTCATGAAACAGTAACTCAGTATTTGCATGTGTCATGCACTGGTATCTCTTAAGCCATCAACATTTTTTTAAAGTTTTTCACAACAAATTAAATTGACTTTGAGGGTCATGACATGCTGGGCCTGCAGTCTGATAAAGCACTGGCTTGGAATATGATGTTGGGGTGTTCTGCTAGATTGTGGTCAGCTTTTACAAACATGCACTACCGGAAAGACTGCATGCAGAAGAAGGTGGCAGAGGATGAGATGGCTGGATGGCATCACCGATTCAATGGATGTGAACTTGGGCAAACTCCAGGAGACAGTGAGGGACAGGGAGGTCTGCAGTCCACGGGGTTGCAAATAGTCGGACATGACTGAGAAAGACTGTACAACCACAGCGTGCCCTGTGGACTGAAGGCTGCACGCTCCAGTGTATAACCTGTAGAGCCCCATTCATTTTCTGTCTATTTAATCTAACAGCTATTGAGAGCTTTAAGAATCTCCCTCCATGAGCATGGATTTGTCAGTTTCTCCTGGGAATCTGTCAATCTGTGCTTTATTGGGAGGGCATCTTATTAGAATATAAAATCAGAACTGTGACATCTTCCTGATAAAGTGCCTACTATTTTATCTTCTATTATAAAGTGATCCTCTTTATCCCTAATGATTTTTTTTTCACTTTATTGTCTGATTATTTTAAAAGTTACATCAATTTCTGGGGGGGGGGGGGTTTAATATTGGCCTAGAATCATTTTCTGTTCTTCACTTGCAACCTTTCTGGGGTCATGTTTTAAGTGGAACTCTTAAAAATAGCATATAGCTGGATTTTATTTTAAGACTAGCATGGCAATTTGTCTTTGTAACTGGTAGGTCCAGTTCATCAACATCTACTGTGATTCCCTATGTATTTGGACTCATTTACATCTTCATCTTGTTATTCTTGTCTACAGTACTTTTTCTTTGCTTATTCCTCACTTATTTTCTTATTTTATTTTGCATTCCACTAGACATCTTGTCCTCTGCATTTGAAAATTACACTCTTCTGCTTTTGTGTGTCTATATACAAGTGCTCTTTTAAAAAATTGTGATTAATCAAAAAAAAATGTGATTAAAATGCCTTTTCCCCTTACATTCTCTTAACACACACACACCTGACAGCAGACACTTCCCAACAAAGGAAGCGCCACAGAAGGCTTGGGTCTGGGGCCTCCATGAAGGGGGGTTCCTTTCTCCCCCATTTGCTTCTCCCTCACACACACCTGGACCACCTGCAGGAAGTCTGCAGTTCCAGACACTCATGCTTGTATTTCCCAAATGGTCCCCCGTCTGCCTGCCAGTCACTGCTTCCTGCGTCGCAGGCCTCCTGCATCTCTGAATCTCCCTAAAACACATCTTTGACCACCTGTTTCATCAAGAATCTCTTCTTAGCAACATTCTCAGTCCTTGCAGCCCTGAAAGGATTTCTTTCCTTCACTGTCATTCAGCATGAATGGTTAGCTGAGTACAGAATTCCATGCTGAGAGTTACTTACTCGCACTGCTTTGAAGATACTGTTTAATTTCTCTGGCTTTTTTTTTTTTTTTTTGGTGGGGGGGAGGGGCAGGTGTGCTTAGTATTAAAAGGCATGTTGTCAATTTATCATTTATAAGACCTTTAAAAAAAAAAGTTCTCACTACTTTTAAGATCCATCTTTTGGGTTCTGAGGATTCAACAAAACCTTTAGGTATGTACTTATTTTTATCATCTAATTCAGGCTCACCGTGCTTTCGCACATGTTGCATGGGTTCTGGGAAGCAATGCTCCTGCTTTTCTGCAGTAACTCCTAACTGCACCTCAACCTCTGCCACCACTCAGGAGAGATCCTCGGACCTGTGTTCCACTTCACCGATTGTCTCTTCAGCTGAATCTAACCAGCTCTGTAATCAATCAGTCCTTTGAGGTTCTTTTTTTTTTGTTCCCCAAGTCTGCCTTGTTTTTTCCCTGGTGCTATTTTTTCCCCATTATTGGTTTTCAGTACTTTTATACCTCTTAATAGTGACTCTGGGGGATTTTACCAGTGGCAATCCTGTCTGGTCTGAATTTCAGGCTTGTCTCCAAAGAGCTATTTTATCTCTGCTTCAACAAGGCCTTAGGTGAAAGCAACAGTAAGGACAGAGTTTTAATGGCAGCATCATCCCTGGCCAAACATTCCCAGCCTCTCCTGCCTCAGGACAAATCGTCATATCATCTCCATGCCCCACCCCAACCAGCAGCCCTTTTAGCGCAGGTTTTACATGGGAATATGGAGGGGGATTCCATACCCACCCCCACCCCCCCACAGCTCCCACCTGGACGTAAAAGCCAAAGACCCAAGACCCAGACTCTGGATGATGACACCCACTCCACAGAGACAGCTTACCTCTGTGTCCCTGCCACTTATCCCCCTCCCCGGGGGCTTATGGCCTCGGGCAATCTCTTTCTATCCTGCAAGGCTAGCTATACTTTTTCAGATCAGATCAGATCAGTCGCTCAGTCGTGTCTGACTCTTTGCGACCCCATGAATCGCAGCACTCCAGGCCTCCCTGTCCATCACCAACTCCCAGACTTCACTGAGACTCATGTCCATCGAGTCGGTGATGCCATCCAGCCATCTCATCCTCTGTCGTCCTTCTCCTCTTGCCCTCCATCCCTCCCAGCATCAGAGTCTTTTCCAATGAGTCAACTCATCGTATGAGGTGGCCAAAATACTGGAGTTTCAGCTTCAGCATGATTCCTTCCAAAGAAATCCCAGGGCTGATCTCCTTCAGAATGGACTGACTGGATGAATACCAGACCACCTGATCTGCCTCTAAGAAATCTGATGCAGGTCAGGAAGCAACAGTAGAACTGGCAGGAACAACAGACTGGTTCCAACATGTTATAATTATATGCAGAGCACATGAGAAATGTGGACTGGAAGAAACACAAGTTGGAACAAGATTGCTGGGAGAAAACAAAACCTCAGAATGCAGATGACACCACTCATGGCAGAAAGTGAAGAGGGGCAAAAAGCCTCTGAGAAAGGAAAGTGGAGAGGAAAAGCCACACAGAAACGAAGATATGGACTGGTCCCACACACATGGGAGAAGATGGGGAACAGTGGAACAGTGTAGACTTTGTCTGCCCAAACACTGAGAGTGAGCAGCCATGAAAAAGAGGGGGAAAGAGAGAGCAGCACAAGGCTGGCCCTGGGAGAGAGAGAGGAGGGGGGGGAGAGTCCGACAGAAGACCAACCAGTCAGAAGGAGACAACCTGGAAGGAAGGAAGATGCAGCTGAAAAGGCCCGGACCAGGAGAAGACCGATGCTGGGAGGGAGAGGGCAGGAGGAGAAGGGGACGACAGAGGATGAGATGGCTGGAGGACACTGACCGAGGAGGAGGGACCTCGGGAGCTGGTGATGGACGGGAGGCCTGGAGCTGTTAGGGGGGGACTGATCTGATCTGATCTGATCTGCTCTGCAGTCCAAGGGACTCTCAAGAGTCTTCTCCAACACCACAGTTCAAAAGCATCAATTCTTCGGCTCTCAGCATTCTTCACAGTCCAGCTCTCACATCCATACATGACCATAGGAAACACCATAGCCTTGACTAGACGAACCTTTGTTGGCAAAGTAATGTCTCTGCTTTTTCATATGCTATCTAGGTTGGTCATAACTTTCCTTCCAAGGAGTAAACGTCTTTTAATTTCATGGCTGCAGTCACCATCTGCAGTGATTTTGGAGCCCGGAAAAATAAAGTCTGACACTGTTTCCACTGTTTCCCCATCTATTTCCCATGAAGTGATGGGACCAGATGCCATGATCTTCGTTTTCTGAATGTTGAGCTTTAAGCCAACTTTTTCACTCTCCACTTTCACTCTCATCAAGAGATTTTTAGTTTCTCTTCACTTTCTGCCATAAGGGTGGTATCATCTGCATATCTGAAGTTATTGATATTCCTCCCAGCAATCTTGATTCCAGCTTGTGTTTTTTCCAGTCCAGCATTTCTCATGATGTACTCTGCATATAAGTTAAATAAACAGAGTGACAATATACAGCCTTGACATACTCCTTTTCCTATGTGGAACCAGTCTATTAGAGGATGCTTATTTAGGCTTCCCTTGTGGCTCAGCCGGTAAAGAATCCATCTGCAAAGTGGGAGACCTGGGTTCCATCCCTGCGTTGGGAAGATCCCCTGGAGAAGGGAAAGGCTACCCGCTCCAGTATTCTGGTCTGGAGAATTCTAAGGACTGCACAGTCCATGGGGTCGCAAAGAGTTGGACACAGCTGAGTCAATCTTTCACTTCTTTGGAGAAGGAAATGGCAACCCACTCCAGTACTCCTGCCTGTAAAACTCCATGGATGGAGGAGCCTGGTGAGGCTACAGTCAATGGGATCACAAAAAGTCGTACACGACTGAGCAACTTCACTTCCCTTATTAACTCCATCTAACATGAAATCTTCAGATCACCTCATCTTAAATTTTAAGGGCAACCTCTAATTTTTTTTTTTAACCCAGAAAAACTAAGAGAAAAATCGGTAACTGAAAGATATATTCAGAAATAATCTATTTCATGTTCTAAGAGGATGGAAATAACTGACTTCCTATTTTCAAGAAACAATGCTATTCATTTTAAAGAAAGCTAAAACACCAAAAATAGAAATGGACTCTATTCCAAGCCTTGGCTTATTCATTGGCCATTTCAGATTCAATTTCTTTGCCTAAGGAAAAATAAATAAATAAATAAACCACTGACATGTTTTCGTGTTTCTCCAAAATAATAATCTTTGGAAAACTTAGGTACATAAATAGATCTAAATCTTCTTGCCTCATCAGTGAAGACCATACCCCACAAGGTAGGAATTAGGAACCCCGACTCAAGACACACACAGGCTATTCAGACATGCAGAGTTCTTCCTGCAGCGGACACGGGGCTCCCAGGGAGTGGGATCAATGGTTTCCCACTGCGTTCAGTCTAACCCCAGCACCTCCATGCTCCTGAGCATCTCTGAATGCAGGTTCTGTTAGGGAAGCACACTGACTGAAACCGCCCACCCTGGCCAGGCCCTTTAGTAACCATTCACACGAGTCGTTTTATGACAGGAGATCCTGGTGAGGAATATGGAACTAATAAGCCACCACCATCCAAAAGAGTTCGGGAAAGGTCAAAAGGAGACACTGCATGTCCGTCCACTTCCCAGAATCCCTCTTGCTAGCATCCATCTTGGCTGAGCGATGCGTGCGCCACCAGGAAAGACCATGAATTAGAACGCTTGGCCAAAGACCACTCGGAAACTAATTCCATCACCATAAAATCCAAGACTGCGAGCCATGTGGCAGAGCAGTTCTCCTGGATTACATTACCCTACTGCTCTCCACCTGGGTGCCCTTTCCCAATAAAATCTCTTGCTTTGTCAGCACGTGTCTCCTCGGACAATTCTTTTCCAAGTGTCAGACAAGAGCCGGCTCTTGGGGCCCTGAAGGGGGCCTCCCCCTTCCTACAACAGTTCCACTAAACATCGGTCAGGGGGGAACCACATCTCAACAGCACAGGTACCTTGGTGGGGGAAGAGAACGCATGCCATGCAGTCTTAATGGGGAAAGGTATTTTTCTTGGTTTTTCTGTTTTTACACTATTGCAAACATTGCCTCTCTTAAGTTTCATTCTCTGTTGCTGGTGACACTGACAAGTAATTGATCTCTGTTCAGTGATTCTTGCCCACCCCTCCACCCCGGGCAACCTTGCCTGCTTCTACTAAGAGTATAGATTAAAAAGTTTTTCTACACATGTAAGCATATTGCCTGTAGATCCTGTTCCTTTCTTTCCCATCTTTCTATCTTCAGCTTCACTTTTCTTGAGTGTTGGCACAGGGCAGGACTGCCAACACCGGGCATGAGAGGAGTGTCAGCAAGCACCGCATTCTTTCTCATCTCAAAGCGAAATACCTGGGTGTCTTGCTATTTAATGTGATGCTCAGAATACAGCTCCTGAAGTCACCCCTTTCATCAGGTTCTTGGTTGTCTTCTTAGCTCAGTGTTGTTAAATTACGTTTTCCTAGAAATTGACTTATGTTGCTAAAAGTTGCAAAGTAGTTGCCACGTTGGGATGAAAAAAGATGTCTAGTATGTACAGTGTGGTGCAGCCTCCTCCCCTGGATCCTCCATGTTCTAATAAACACTTAGGACACTGGTAGACTCTTACTGAGCACAAGTTGTTCATGAAAACCACTCATCTTTTCAATATCACCACATCTGTAGTGAAGTCCCATTTGACACTCAATATTATTTTCCCTTTCCATGACCAGTTTTGCTTGATACGTGTCACCATGACTTATCTTTTTTAAAAATGAAGCTCTGGCTTTGTTGAACTTTTCTGTGAGCTTCTCCCGCATTTACAGCGAGGGGCTTCCTTTCTGCTGGGACAGCATTTGCTCGTGGGCAGAAATGCCATGGATAGCAGAGCCTGGTGGGCTACAGTCCCGGGGTTGAAAGAGTCAGACACAACTTAGCAACTAAAACACCACCACTGGTAAAATCTGATCCTTCCACAAGGCTTTTGCAAAGCCTCATCTTTGATGAAGAACTCTGCAGCCAAGGACTGCCACCTCTAGGACAGGGTGAGGGTGGAGGGAGGCAGGGACCTCTCATTAGAAGTGGTAACTCAGCCTCACCTTGTTCCTTTCTGCAGTCGGCCACTGTGGACTACAGTTCAGGCTCTACAACGCTGGCGGGGGTACAACAAAGGACCAGCGCTGGGGGGAAAGTCTGCACTGTCAGTCACCAAAGTCAGGCACAAGACTACACTTTATAATGTAATTTATTATATATCGTAACAGAAGCCCCAAGTTGGAAACCACCTGAGTGCCCCTCCAGAGTGACACGTGGAGAACACACAATACAGGGATGACCCACCACAGCCCCAGAGCATGGACGGACCTCACGTTCACATGCAATGTCAAGTGGAGACCCAAAGAGCAACACGTGTTGTGAGTACACCCCCCCCGCTGAGTTCACCTGGGGGTGGAGGGACCCATGAGCTAAAGGTCAGGAGGGCAGTGACCCTCCAGGAGGGGCAACAGCTGAGGGGCACCAGATGAACTGCTGGGGGATCACATTTCTTGGTCTGCTGGTTAAATAGGGTGCTGCCCCATGGACCTTTATTAAGCTATAGACACAATGGTGCCTTTTGCAATATTTGTATTTTACTTTAGTAAAGAGTTTTACTTTAATAAGGACTTTCTGGTGGCTCAGATGGTAAAGCGTCTGCCTACAATGTGGGAGACCCAGGTTCAATCCCTAAGTCGGGAAGATCTCCTGGAGAAGGAAATGGCAACCCACTCCAGTATTCTTGCCTGGAAAATCCCATGGATGGAGGAATCTGGTAGGCTACAGTCCACGGGGTCACAAAGAGTCGGACACGACTGAGTGACTTCACTTTAGTAAAGAGTTACTGCATATAAATATACGTATGCCAATGTGGTAGGAAAAGTCCAGGTGGCTCTGGAAGGAGCATCTCTGATGCCTGGCGAGTCTATACCGGCTCGTCCACTCCTATACCACTCAGGTTGCTCACGTGCTCTGACCATGTGGCTCCCATGAGAGGGGAAGTGGAGACCAAGGTCCTGTGGGCAGGCACTTCCTGCCTTAACTCCCCACAGCCCACACTGTCCCTGGTGGCTTCTGACACCAGACTACTCAGAACGAGGCTTGGGGCTTCCAACCTAAGACGGAAGAAGTGGCTGGGCCTGGTCATGGCTTCTGCAGGCCCGTCCACGCCCTGACATGTTGCTGAGACTGCCGGTTCAGCATCGGTCACCCGGTCACTCTCCTGTACAGACCCCCTCCCCCGATCACTGTGGTTACTACAAAATTCCCCACAGGATTATCTTTCTTTCTTATGACCACAACTGGTCTAGAATTCCTGGGAAATGAAAACATACTCAACAGAAACAAAGTTACCTTTAATTCCTATGCAGGGTGAATCTTAATTAAAAAGGAAATCAGTTTTGCTACAGTTGAGTTGAACTTTTTAACCACTGAATGAAAAGTGCCAGGAAAACGTACCACCTGGGCCGAGGGCCAGAACCTGATCTCTCACGGTTCTGCGTGAAATGAGTGGGCCAGTTCCTCCCATCAGAAGCAGTCAGAGTCTAGGATCAACTGTTTCTCTGCCTAAAAGCAAAGGCTGGAGGAGACAAGGGCTGTGGACTCAGCCTGGAAGGGGCTACGACCAGCCCAACCCCCTGCTCAAGCACCCCCCTCTCAGCTCCCATGCCCCTGCCTCAAGGACACACGGTTGGGGTGGTAGGAGGTTAGCTTCATCAAGCCCTCGTGTTCCTCGGCCCCACAGAGTTTGGCTAAAAGGAGCGGAGATGGAATGCCACTTAGCCTCCTGCCACTAAGGAACACTCCTGCTCACAAAGCACAAAATCCACCTCTTTTCGGAGGCAGCACATTGTTCAAACCAAAAAGAGTGTTTTGGCTCCTGGTAAGGGCGCGTCACCGATATGCTCGGCTGCCCCACAAGCCAATCTAACTCCTCAGCTAGGCCGGGAGGTAAGGATGCTCATGGCGAATTCTCCTCCTGGAACAAGCAGAGGCACCTGGGAAGGGCCCGGTCCAGTGAGGCCCCGTGTGGGTGACAGACAGCGGAGAACAGGTGGCACCGAGGTCAATCTAATGGCCTGTGGGGGAGGGTGCTGGGGGGAGAGCAGATGCCCGAGCCCTCTGCCGAGGGTCACTCCAGAGCCCTGGGCTCTGCTGACCAGAGGACGGCCCCCATGCAGCAGCGTGGCCACGAGCAACTATCAGCTCCCAGCAGGAGCCAGGCTGGAGGGAACCCCACCGTCACTTGGCTTTGGAATTTTATTTTTCGTGTTTATATTTGATGCTCGAGGAATCCAGGCTACTTGAGACGGAATCATAATACACTCACAGAACTCGCACACTAGAAAATCACCTCTCCATTAGCCCGGCAGGACGGGCATCTACCATGCGCTGCTGTTCTAGGTGCCAGGGGTGTCCAGGGAAACTGAGCATACACGTCCCTGCACTGGGAGAGCTTATGCTCCGGGGACAGAAGTGATAAAGTCAGTCACACATGCGACACATCAGGTGGTGATCGTGCAGAAAAGTGGGAGAGCCCCATGAGCCGGCCTGAGGACAGTAGGTGGAGTGGCCATGTGGCCGTCTGGAAACCAGTTCCCCTGGGAGAACCACAGTGTGTGCAAAGGCCCTGCGGCCAGAGCACGCCCAGGAAACAGAGGGCAGCGGTGTGACCAGAGGCGGAGGCTGGGGCTGGCAGTGAGGCAGAGGGAAGGCAGGGCCTTGGAGGGTCTTAATGCAGGGTGGCACGACCTGCCCTGGGAACAGACCAGAAGGCGAGGGTGAGGACAGAGCAGGAAGACCATGACATACACCGGAGGATGAGGGTTCCGCACCCAGCCAGCCAAGGGGGAATGGGGTGAGTGGACGGAGCTGGTAGGTTTGCCAGCATGAAGGATACACGTATGAGAAAGCACGGAGTGAAGGATAAACCAAGGTGTGTGGCCTGGAAGATGGAGCCACCTGGTCTAGTTTCATTTTACATGAGGAGGAAACTGAAGCCCCGGGAAGGCAAAGTCATGTCCAAGGTCATACCACTTACTCTGGGGATTAGAACTCTTTCCCCACCACTCCAAGCTGCAGCTCGGTGGAGACCCTGGTGGACTACTCAGGTCACAGGCAGATGCCCTCCGGCTTCTCTGAGCTCTCAGAGGTGGGGGCAGACAGTGCCCCCAGGGACCCAAGTAAGGTATAGTGAGGGGTGGGGGCTGGGGAAGAGAGCACAAGTCCTGCTCAGAGAGGCGACTACAGTCCATGGCTGCCACCAAGAAACAGATCCAATGGGCCCGGAAATCCCCACTGTCCCCAAGAAAGATCCAAAATCTAGATTTTTAACAACAACAGCTTCTCCAATTTTAAAAGGTGGCTCAGTGGTTTAGCAACGTGGGGCTGGACAAACCTCGTGTGCTGGCCAAGTACCCTCCATGCAGGTGTGGCCCCAGCCAGGAACCAGTCTCAAGTCAGCCCGAAACACACCTGGTTCACTCACACCTCAGCCAGGGTCAGGGCACAACATTAAAGCCCTGAGTCTAAGATGGTCTTTTATTCCAACTTTGAGGCCAGCCGATGATGTTCACGATCACAATAGCTAGCTGATCACTTCCAGCATGGCCTCTCCAACCAACATGAAGGCAGCTGCCAGTCACTCTGGGATCTCTGTTAACTAGATTGATGCTGCTCTATGTGCAGTACTGACATGAGGCTGCTTGCTCAGAAAAATTCTCTCCAAATACTAACCAATAATCCTTTCAAAGTTACATAGAATATAACAAAGCACTGCCAATAGCCAGGGCACAGCTGATGCCAGCCAAGCAGGCAAACACCAGGTCATTGGACCAGGCAGGGTTCAGAGACCGGCTGCTATTGCAGCCTTGCTAAAATAATCCAACATAGGAATAGCAAAACCTTCTTTATAAATTACAGTTGCTCTGAGTTGCTGAGCGGGTGGGAGAGACACATCACACAGGGCACTTAAAAGAAGAAGGCCATGCGTGCCTGGCCTTTGGCCATGGGAGTCGGCCTGCCAGTCTCAGGAAACTCACCTGAACTTTTGAGCCTAAGGAAACAGCCTCCAAGGAAGTCCCCAGGTTAATTTTTGGTAATGTCAAATGGCCCTCTTGCCCAGGTTCTCTGACTTAGAATTAAATATTTACTTTTCCCATATGCTTTCTGCCCAATATCTATTTTCCATGTCTGTTACACTGGGCCATTTTGATGGTGCTGCTTTTAGGCAGGAATCTCTCCAGAGCAGGACCCTGCTTCCTGCTTCTTGCCCTGAACATGCAATTTGTAAGGTGCACCCGAGTCAGTTCAAAAGTACTTTCTAAGGTGACATCTCAGTAGGTGGACACGCATGAACTGCCATTAGTCAACCGTTCCTGACCTAAAGAATGGGCACTTCACAGGGTTCAACGCAACACTGTCTCTAAATGATCAGGAAAAGCAGAGGGATCAATGTTCAGTGGGGAGAAGGCATTGGCAACCCATTCCAGTACTCTTGCCTGGAAAATCTCATGGATGGAGGAGCCGGGTAGGCTGCAGTCCATGGGGTTGCGAAGAGTCAGACACAACTGAGCAACTTCACTTTAACTTTTCACTTTCATGCATTGGAGAAGGAAACGGCAACCCACTCCAGTATTCTTGCCTGGAGAATCCCAAGGACAGAGGAGCCTGGTGTGCTGCCGTCTATGGGGTCGCACAGAGTCGGACACAATTAACGTGACTTAGCAGCAGCAGCAATGTTCAGGGAACACCAGCCACCTTCAGACCAGCGCTGTTCAGGACCCCTGTGGCAGCAGAACAGATTGAAATCTGCGCTGACCACCGCATGGCACTGGGCACTGAAATGTGGCTTTGTGACTAAGAAATGAACTTCCGTTTTATTAAAGTTTAAATACTTCTGTGTGGCTACCCTATTGGACAGTTCTAGACAGGAGTTTTTGCATACACGCGTGAGATTCACTCGTCTGCAGTATATGAGGGCCCAGCACACAGGAGATGGAGGAGAAAGATGTGAGATGAAAGCATGGTCTTCACACTCACTGCCATGCTTCACAATGACTCCCCACCTTCCTTCCACTGAAACTCTTCATATTCAGATCGAGGTGCTCCCTTGGAGTGTGGAATTACAAGGCCTGTTGGTGAACATTCAGAAGGCTGTGCCCACATCACCCAGCAGCTGGGCAGCAGGAACTAGCCTAATGACTGCCTGACCTGCTGGGCCTCCATATTTTCACCCACTGGATGGACACCCGAGATGGAGATCAAAGTTGTGAATCCGTTTCTAAACGGTAAACCTTAAAAATCAAGTTGGGCTGAGCTTCAGTTGTCCAGTGAGACAGCTAGAAAAAATGTACCAGGTTGCTGGTCTGCCTCATTTCATCCACATTCATTCTGTTATGTTCAAAGTGTTAGTTGCTCAGTTGTGTCCGACTCTTTGTGACCCTATGGACTGTACAGACCAGCAGGCTCCTCTGTCCATGGGATTTTCCAGGCAAGAATACTGGACTGGGTTGCTGTGTCCTCCCAGCTACTAAATAAACCAGTATTCCAATCAAATTGTTTGCATTCAACCACTTACATGGAATTTGGTACTGTATCATCACTATAGCCTATTGACCCTTTAGCAAAGAACATAATTGCTCAACTGTGACTCAGTGATTCAGGATTTATTTAAAACTCTCCCATCACCAAAAAATATTCATGCACCAAGATACCAATCTAATCTCTTGCTCTCTGTAAGATGTTCAAAGGCAGACTCCTAACTCTGAAAGGAAAGAGTTCTGTTACAGCATGGTACTTCCGGCTCTATACACAGGACACGGTTTCTAGTCCCAGAAACACCTTTCTCATTCCCCTCTCTGGTCCTCCCTCCAACCCAATCTCAACTGGCCCAGAAACCCTGCATGGCTCCACCATCTGCCTCCAGCTTTCCTCCTTCACTTAAATAGAGAGGGATGTGGCATGTTTAGGACCTCAGAACTGGAAGCTTCTTCCTGGAAGGAACATGAACTGGCTGTCTGTGGCAGGACTGACCTCTGGAGAGCTCACAAAGGAGTGGAGACGTCACCAGAGAGCAGCTCACTGCAGGGTCACCAGAACTTCCTGGTGTCAGGTTAAATGGAAGTCAAGATGACCCAGCACAGAGGACAGCATCAGGGGACTTGAGGTGCTCCCCAGCCACGTGGGTAGTGAGAAAAGCACACAGCTGCCCTTCTGGAAAGGTTGGACCAAAGACCTGAGTCTCTGGGGACATTCAACAGTCAAAAGCTCCGATGAGCTCTCTCTGGCTGTCCCCAACTCCAGAAAGTGCCCGGACAGTTTCAGCACACCAGGCAAAACCTGGGAGGTTCCCAAGAGCCTGCAAAGTTTCATTTCCTTGGTGCTTCCTAGGCTGATGACCTCCGACCTCCAGGAGTTATTGCCAAACTGCCTTCGTTTGCACAAGGTCCCCATATGTCCCAGCACCTACCAGGAGCCTGCCTGACCCCATTGTGAGTGGGTGGTTCTATCACCAGGCCACAGATAAGGAAATCCGAATTCAGAGAGGTTGAGAACCCTTAGCAGAGGGTCTGTGGCGTGGCAGGGGGTGGGACCCAGATTCTGGGACGTGGCAAGGCTGCGTCTGCAGCGGGCTGGCTGGAGGCAAACCCAGACCCCACCTCCCTCCCGGCCTCTGAACACTCTAGAAACTTATGCAACAGTAACCTCTCACACCTGTGGCCCACTCCCACGCGTGCTGGGTCTCCACGGCTTCTCTCTTCAGCAGCCCCCTTTCCGACGTGGACCCGCACCGCGGAGTTTAAACAGCCTGGCCGACTCTCCACAATGCGGGCTCGCGGAAGTCAACCCCTTGACCATGATACAACCCAAGCTACCGATTTTTATCTGCCATCTGGGGAAGGCTCCCCAAGGCTTCCCAGATGCTGCACTGGAAAGCGCGGACCCCAGCCCGCCCTCCCCAGCCCAGAGCGAGGCTGGGTGCCCCGGGCAAGAGCCAGACCGGGTGCCAGCGCCGGGCGGCCGCGCCAGGGATGCCGCTTCCTCCGGGCCTGGCACTGCCGGCCCATTCATCGTCCCCGGCCGGGCGCCCTCGCGCCGGGTCCGCGCGGCCAGCCAGGAAAACGGCGCTCCCCGGCCCCGCCGCCAGGGGGAGCAGGGAGTCGCCTGCCCCGACTCCGGGAAGTTGCCACCGCGGCCCGCCGGGCCTCTGGCCCTGGACGGTCCAGGTCCCCGCACGGCGGGCCACCCCTACCTCCGCGGCCCCGGGCCCGCCCCGCCCCGCCCCGTCGGTGCCGATCGGCCCCGCGGAGCCGGGGCCGCAGCCCGAAGTGGGCGCGCTCAGCTCCGGCCCCCATTCAATCCCGCCCCCTCTCCCCGCCGGCCTCCGCCGCCTCTCCGCCCCCCCCCCCCACCCCAGCCCGGACTCCAGCCCGGCAACGTCATCCGGCCGCTTCCCGAAGCTTAACCCCTTCCTCTGCCAGCAGCGCGCCGCCCCGCCCCGCCGCCAACTTTCTTCGCCCAACTTCGGAGCTCGCGGGCCGGCCCGACGGCCAGGCGGAGACGGAGGGAGGGAGGGAGCGGCGGCCACGTCGCGCCGCGGGGCCGCGGCCGGGCCCGCCGACGGCGAGGACGTGGGGTTCACACCGCGGGCGCGCTCGGCCGACGCCCCCGGGCATGGGGTTCGGGCCCGGCACACGCCCCCCCCCCCAACCCCGGGACCCACCGGGGACACCCCCCTCACCCAGGTCCGCGACCGCGGCGACGGCGGGCGGCACCGCCGCCGGGGGAGGGGCCGCCAAGGAGACGTGTCACTCCCGGCGCGGCCCGGCCCGGCCCGGCCCCGGCGCCCCGACGGCCCAGCCCCCGCGCCACCGCCGCCGCCGCCGCTGCTGCAGGGCCCGGCCAAGTTTCTTACCTGCAGCCGGAGACGCGGGAGGGAGAGCGAGAGGGCAGGAGCCGCCGCCGCCGCCGCCGCCGCGGAAGCGGGAGAGAGAGGAGCCGGCCAAGCCTCCGCCGAGAAGCCGCCCCCTAAGCAGCTGCAGGCGCCTCGATCCCGACGCTGCCCGCCCCGTCCGCCGTCCGCTCCGACCGCTCGCTGGCTGCGTGCGCGCGTGTGGAGTCGTGGCACTTTCTGCCTCGGAGCTGGCCAACGGCCCCCTCCGCAGGGATCGCCGCCTCCTGCCTTCCCCACCCGGGCCAGCCATTCATCGAGCCGCCTTTCTCCATTGGCTCGCACCCCGCCACTCCGCCGGCCGCTGGCCAGTCAGAGCGCCGGCAGCCGAGCCGCGGCGGCGCCCATTGGGCTGGGAGGCGGGCCTCCACCTCGGCCAATGGGAGAGGGGAGGAGCTGCGGGGCGCCGCGGGGGGCGGGGCCGGGGTGGGGGGCGGGGGCGGGGGGCGGGGGGGGGGCGGGGCCGGGGCGCGTGGTGCGGCCCCCTGCGCTGGGGCCGGTGCGGGGCGGGGCCGGGACGCTCGGCCACACGCAAGGGAGGGGGCCTCGGCCGGCCCCGCCCACTCCGGGCGCCTGCCCCACGCGCGGTCGCCGACCCGGGCCAGGCTCTGGGCCGGCGGGGCCGCGGAGGTTCGAATCCAGGCGGCGCTCCGCCGGCGCCCCTGGCCCGCTCCTGGCTGATGTGGCGGTGGGTGTCGCCCTGAGCAGATGGTTGCGCAACACGGGAACCGTAGGGAGAAATGCTTCGTCTAAAAACCAGCTAACTTACCCCCGCAGCAGCGCCCCCTCCGGGTGCTGGATGAGAGGACAAGTCCTGCCGGCGGTCAGTCCCGAGAGGGCTCGTCCCTATGTTCATTGCAATCGGCCCCAGAAAGAATTTTCTCGAGTAAATGTTGGATCGAGGGCGGAAAGGGCGGAAAGTCCAGACGACGCGCAGAGAAATGGAGGGCGGGCCTCACTTGCACCCATTTTCAGGGTGGTTACATCGAGGCACAGTCCAGACCTCAGCTGGCAGCAGGGCCGCAATTGCAGTTCTCTTTTTGACTGCAAGGAGATCCAACCAGTCCATCCTAAAGGAAAGCAGTCCTGAATATTCGTTGGAAGGACTGATAAACTGAAGCTGAAGCTACAGTCCTTGGCTATCTGATGCAAAGAACTGACTCATTAGAAAAGACCCTGATGCGGGGAAAGATTGAAGGCAGGAGGGAGAAGGGGACGACAGAAGATGAGATGGTTGGATGGCATCTCTGACTCGATGAACATGAGTTTGAGCAAACTCCGGGAGTTGGTGCTGGACAGGGAAGCCTGGCGTGCTGCAGTCCATGGGGTCGCAGAGTCGGACACGACTGAGCGACTGAACTGAACTTATGGCATTTACGCCGCGCTGTGGGGAGGAGGGGAGAAGACGATGGCACCCCACTCCAGTACTCTTGCCTGGAAAATCCCGTGGACGGAGGAGCCCAGTAGGCTGCAGTCCATGGGGTCGCTCAGAGTCGGACAGGACTGAGCTACTTCACTTTCACTTTTCACCTTCATGCATTGGAGAAGGAAATGGCAACCCACTCCAGTATTCTTGCCTGGAGGATCCCAGGGACAGGGGAGCCTGGTGTGCTGCCATCTCTGGGGTCGCACAGAGTCGGACACGACTGAAGGGACTTAGCAGCAGTAGCAGTGGGGAGGAGAGAGGTCTGAGCCAAATAAACTCGCCCACTTCCCAGAAAACTGAGCAAACGGCTTCCTTTTGGGACTTCCTCCTTGACCCCCATCCCAGTCCCATATAAGCCAACACTCTCTCTTCATACCAAATTAATCTTTCAATTAAGATAATTTTAGGCCTGGTGTTTAACCATGATATCAGTGCTGCGTAAAAGCTAGCTCTTTAAACTTGAGCCAAAGCCGATTTCTTTGAAATTAAGGTTTCTGAGAGGCCTAGGGGTCTGCTTCAGGCTGTTCTGCCCCACACCGCTTCCCCTGCCTCCCCCACCACCGCATGGCCGTGGCATCCTCTTCACAATATCTGCTTCTTGGACAATTTCACATACTCCCTCCCCCTTTGTCACTGGTACTGTACACATTGTTAGAAAGATGTGTAAAGATAAACCATCAGAGAATAAAGAGGGATTGGGTTGAAGTTAAACCGTTCATTCCTATTTTTAATCTCAGCAGTTCCCTAGCACATTAATGATTAATCAAGGGGAATTAACCTGGATTAGCTTTGGACAGTCAGTCTTTTTTCCAGTGGTGAACTCCAGATCAGATCAGATCAGTAGTCGCTCAGTCGTGTCCGACTCTTTAACCGCAGCACGCAGGCCTCCTTGTCCATCACCAGCTCCCGGAGGTCACCCAGACTCTACCCTCGATCAGTGATGCCATCCAGCCATCCTCGTCCGTCCCCTTCTCCTCCTGCCCTCAATCCCTCCCAGCATCAGAGTCTTCTCCAGTCAACTCTTCTCATGAGGTGGCCAAAATACTGGAGTTTCAGCTTTAGCATCATCCTTCCAAAGAAATTCCAGGATTGATCCCTTCAGAATGGACTGTTGGATCTTCTTGCAGTCCAAGGGACTCTCAAGAGTTTTCTCCAACACCACAGTTCAAAAGCATCAACGGCGTTCAGCCTTCTTCACAGTCCAGCTCTCACATCCATACATGACCACAGGAAAGACCATAGCCTTGACTAGGCGAACCTTGTTGGTAAAGTAATGTCTCTGCTTTTGAATATGCTATCTAGGTTGTCATAACTTTCCTTCCAAGGAGTAAGCGTCTTAATTTCATGACTGCAGTCACCATCTGCAGTATCTGGAGCCCAGAAAAACAAAGTCTGACACTGTTTCCACTGTTTCCCCATCTATTTCCCATGAAGTGATGGGACCAGATGCCATGATCTTCGTTTTCTGAATGTTGAGCTTAAGCCAACCTTTTCACTCTCCACTTTCACTTTCATCAAGAGGCTTTTTAGCCCCTCTTCACTTTCTGCCATAAGAGTGGTGTCATCTGCATATCTGAGGTTATTGATATTTCTCCCGGCAATCTTGATTCCAACTTGTGTTTCTTCCAGTCCAGCATTTCTCATGATGTACTCTGCATATAAGTTAAATAAACATGGTGACAATATGCAGCCTTGACTGCTCCTTTTCCATTTGGAACCAGTCTGTTGTTCCATGACCAGTTCTAACTGTTGCTTCCTGACCTGCATACAGATTTCTTAAGAGGCAGATCAGGTGGTCTGGTATTCCCATCTCTTTCAGACCATAGTTTATTGTGATCTACACAGTCAAAGGCTTTGGCATAGTCAATAAAGCAGAAATAGATGTTTTTCTCGAACTCTCTTGCTTTTTCCATGATCCAATTCCAGTTTCCTGCTGTTGTATGTTACCAGCTAGTTCTAGTTGACCATGGGTAAACCAGTTAAGCTCTCTGAACATGGGTGTATCTTGTAAGACAATCACTACCCACTCTGGGTTTTGGAGGTTCATTCTTCCATTGTTCTGTTCATTCGTTCATTCATTGGTGTTTGTTGAGTGCCTGGAATTCATTACCAGGCTGGCAAACAGCCAGGAGTGATACACAGACCGGGTAAAGACCCCATTACCCTGGGAAGCCTTACTGTGGGCAGAATCTCCTTCTTAAGACTCATTCATACTATTTAGATTTTCCCAGAAGCAGATCCTGACTGGGAGGGTTTGGATGCAAGGGACTCACCTGGGGGATGATCCCAGGAAACACTAGTAGGGACAGCAGGATGGGAAGGGCTGATGAAGAGTGCATTGTCAAGCAAGTGACCTCTGCAGGCAAGCAGGGCTCAGCTGGGCACATGGGTGCCATGTGGAACTCGCCCAGGGGTGTCCCATCTACAGGGTGGGACTCCAACCAGTCCTTGTGGGTGGAGGGCTTCTTCTGGAAGGACTTTAACTCACCCAGAGTTAAAGCCAGAGACAGCCTTTCAGCAGAAAGAAGCAGCTGTTTGCAGCAAGAAGCCCTTGGCAGAGTCTGAGTGCCTGGGGCATCTGGGGTCCAGACGAGTGTCTTCTACTAGCTGTGACCCCAAGGCTGACACAGCACCTGCACAGAGTGGGGGCTCCGTAAGTGCATGTTCCATAAATGTTGTTAAATGAACCACAGGGTTACAAAGTCCCTGCGAGTGAAGGGTCTTTACAAATAAAGGAGCTTTCTGTCTGCTCCCTCCTGTGATTGATGTCTGGTTTGGCCCCAGTGCAACATATGGTTCAGCATGGACGAGTGGCCCGGCCTTTGCCTTCTCCTTTCTTTGGTCCCTGCCCCTTGTCCAACCTCCATAAGGAGGTCACCCCCAACCCCAAAGCACCCCTGGCCCAGCCTGACCTTCCCTCACAGCCACTGCTGTGCCCATGGACCTAGCCTCAGCCTGGTCCCACCTCCTCAGTATATCTCAGCCCAGTGCTCACCCCAGGCGTGTCTGTGGAAAAACAGGACTGAACCAGAACTTGATGGACAGAGGTGTTTATGAGGGAGCCAGGGGCTTCCCTAGGCTCAGAACCCCTGGCCCTGCAGCAAACCCAGAACTATCCAGTCACGTGGGAGGAGACAGTTCCGATCGCACAGCACAGCCTCCGCGGCCTATCGGCTCAGGGCCAGCACCAGGCCAGAGCTCAGGAATCAGGTCCCTGCCACCCCCTAGGATGACAGTCCAGTGAGGGGCTGTCACGTGCAAGCAAGTCAGAGAGATGTCAAGGTGCACTCAGACAGAAGAGAGCAGAGGGTGACGGTGGTAGCTTGAAAGAGAACGGAAAGCCAGCCCGACCAGAAGGTGGGAAAACAGGACAGAGGCCTGTAATCTAGCCTGGCACAGTGCACAAGGGGTCCTGCGAGCTGTGGTGTTTTGCCAAAGCCTGGAGGGTGAAGGAGAGGGTCAAGAGAGATGCGCCTCAAAAGGGAGCATCATAGACTCAAGGGACCCATTTAGAGGTGATTGGAACATGCGCACCTTGGTGATAGTGACAGTTATGCCATCAAATTATGAGCTCCTGAAGAGGGTGAATTTGGTTTGTAAGAAAATTATTCTGCCATCAGCCTAACTCTAGGGGGAAAGAAAAGATGTCCTTTTGGATCTTAGTTGTATATTAAAAACAAACAAACATTCTTATTAGGAAAAACTAAACATACAAGAATAATAACTTTGTACAGCCCATTAACTCACCACAGGGCTTTGCTTTCTAACTTGCAAGGAATTATTTTTTTTAAGAGTAGGCAGAAAGAGAAGAAGATACCTTAGAGTGTAAAAAAAAAGGTTTTTACTTTATCAACAACTATAAAAGGGTGATAAATGACAAACAGAAGGAAAATGTCAAGTAAAAAAAAAAAAAATGTGGCAGAGCACAGTCTCTAAGGGCATTCAGGCTTTAAGAGTTGCCGTTTCTGGGCTCTAGAATACAGGCTCAATAGCTGTGGCACGTGGACTTTGTTGCTTCACGGCACGTGGGATCTTTCTGGACCAGGGATGGAACCCTTATTGCCTACATTGGCAGGCAGATTGTTAACTACTGGACCACCAGGGAAGTCCCCCTGTTCCTTATTAGAGCTCACATGTTTATGGGTCAGCTGAGGCTTGGCTGATCTTGGCTGGTTCCTGCATAGGGTGGGCTGGGGGAGCGGTACACCTCTTGTCTGGGCTTGACTGGAGCATCTCCGATGCTGCTCCACTTGGCTCACTCCTTTTCTGGGATATCAGAGGCTAGCGAGGGGATTCACTTCTCATGGTGATGCTGAGAAAGAGAAAAAGAAGCAGGAGTACACGAGGTCCCCGGAAGGCTTAGAGCTGTTTTGTTTTCTACCTCATTCTGTTGGTCAAAGCACCTCACACGGACAAACCCAGGTTCAAGGGAGGAATAAATATGAACAGGGTGAAGAAAAGGTGCCACTGGTGGTGCAAGCTACCACTGAGTCCAAGAAACACGAGGAAAAGGTGAATCAGGAGAGGGAGGGGTTGTGGAAGAGAGAGTTTTAAAAAGTGAAGAATGGTTAATGCAGCCTGGAGATTCAGCAAGATGAAGACTGAAGTGTGTATTAAACGTGGGAACTCAGGAATCATGAGGGATCTTCACAAAACAGCTTTAGAGGAAGGGGCAGGTAAAAAGGTGGCCACCAAACTGTGGGGGCTGAGAAACAAAAGTGGGGATGAAACATGATCCATTCATCCAACAGATGAATTCAACTCGGTACCTATTACATGTCAGTCCTATTCCAGGTGCTGGGGAGACAGCCTTGAATATGGCAAAGGGTTCTTTTCATGGAGTCTGCATTCTAATGGGAAAAGAAAAAGACAACTGATAAATAAACAAGGTGGACAGAGATGGTGCCAAGGGCTGCAAGGAAGGAGAGGGGGCTCATGTAGTAGAGGGGTAGGCCTTTGGGAGTGGGGGTGCCAAGGATGCAAAAGGGTGGTCAGAGAAAATGCTTCTGGGGAGGTGATGGCTGAGTTGAGAAGAAGCTGATCTTATGTAAAGAAGGAAGAATGAGTGAAAAAAGTCAATTTTGTGCCCTGAAACAGGAGCTTGGCAGCTGTTTCAGGGGACAAAAAGAAGGCTGTGTGGGGACTTCCCTGGTGGTCCAGTGGCTGAGATTCTGTGCTCCCAAGGCAGGGGTCCCGGGTTCAGTCCCTGGTTAGGGAACTAGATCCCACGTGCTGCAACTAAGACCCCAGTTCAGCCAGATAAATACATACATACATATATTTAAGGCTGTGTGACTGAAGCTCAAGGAGGAAGGGAGAGGAAGGCAAAGGCCAGGAGGCAGAAAGGTGCTAGATAGGATAAGGGGCCTCAGGATCCATCCAGGCAAGGGGAGTGGGAACCTGGAGCAGAAGAGTAAGGTCATCTGATCTGCACTTTAAAAGGGACTTTCCTCGCAGCCCTGGAGGTTAAGACTTTGCACTTCCAGTGCAGGGGGTGCTGGTTCAATCCCTGGTTGGGGAGCTAGGATCCCACATGCCTCTTGACCAAAAGCCAAAATATAAAACAGAAGCAGCAATACCATAACAAATTCAATAAAGACTTTTTAAAAGATCCACGTTAAAAAAAAAAAAAAAAACACTCTAAAAAAAAAGATCTACTTCAGCCGTGGAGGGCAGAATCGTTAGGATGTGTGATAGAGGATTCAAGGACCAGTTTGTAGGCTTTTGTAAGATTCCAGGCAAGATACTGTTGATGTGCTGGTAAATATTTAACAGTTGGCTATGGGAGGTGGGGGGTAGGGAAGCATTCCTAATTTGTAGTATTTGGCAGTTTCTGGGGGGGGGGGGGGGGTGTGAATACTCCCATGGGATTTGATCTGAAGCTACTAAGTAATGGAACACAAAAGTGGAAAGAAATTCGAGGTAAAGTACTATTATAAATCAGATAATCTCATAAATAATCTTAAAGGCAGATATAATAGTAAAATGCAGTCAGATAATTAGGATGTGATGAGGATGAGTATCTATTACTTTTGTTTTTAATATAATCTATGTCATTGTAAGTTTACGTGATAAAAATGTTTAATAATGACTGTATTTAATGAACTGCTTAAAAATTTTCTGAAAATGCAACAAACAACTCTTACCAGTCACGTGGGAGGAGACAGTTCCTTCTTCACACCACTGCATATAACAGTAACCTGGGGACTTCCCTGGAGATCCAGTGGTTAAGCCCTCATCTGCCAATGCAGGGGGTGCTGGTTTGATCCCTGGTGGGGGAGTTAAGATTCCCACAGGCCTCCTGCCCTGCCCCACAAAAGAAACAGAACAGAAACAACAGAAGCAAAATTGTAACAAATTCAGTAAAGACTTTAAAAATGGTCCACATGAAAAAAAAAAAATCTGAAAAAGAAACGAGTCACCTGGACTGGAGGAGTGTGTGTGTGTGTGTATTTGTGTGTGTGTGTGTATGTGTATGTGTGTAAGACAGACTCAGCAAGATTTGAAAATGTCAGGAAACGAAATAAGGCATGTGCTTATGGTGACATTTCAACACACATCTCACACCCTCTATGAGCAGTGGACTTGTTGGAGGCAATAGCTTGTTCTGATGGATCCTTGTGTTCCCTGAACCCCTAACCCAATGCCTTGATTCTAGTTTAAAAAAAAAAAAAAAAAAAAAACCACCTTAGGTTGGCTCTCCTCTAAAGAAGACCTTAAGAAGAAGATGCGAGTGAAAGCATTTTATGTGGAAGGTGATCCCAGGAATCACTAGGAAGTGTGTGGAGAAGTGAGCTGGTGGAGGAAGACAGCCAGTAAACAGTGTGTTACCAGCAAATTTCTACCACAGGCATCTGAAGCTTAATCCTGCTGAAGAGCCCTGGGAGACAGCAAGCTTTATGCCTCAGAGGTACCCAATCTGAGAACTGAGGACGCCAGAATACTTATTCATCAGCTCCCACCCATCGCTGGTTGAAGACTGCTCCTGGCATTTCCAGCCCATGCCCCTAGAGAAAAACCTGAGAAAGGTTGCTGGCATTTGCAATCAGAGGCTGTGAATATACAAAGGAATGGCAGAGGAGATGTGAACAGCATACCAACTGAGTTGATCCCAAACTGATAAATATTTCTTGAATGAACAAATGTAGTTCCTTTAAACATGAATTTAGGATTTAAAGGTTTTGAAACAGTAACACTCCACAGTCAGCACATTTATCTTATAGTTTTGCAAAATCTCAAGCAGGGGACCTATGACATCCCAGACGATTTAAATTCTGCAGCAGCATTACTCAAAATCAGAATAATGTTGTTATACATTTACCAAAAAACCTCAATAGATGGATTATGTGAGCATACTCAGTCGCTTCAGTCATGTCTGACTCTTTGTGACTCTATGGATTATAGCCCACCAGGCTCCTCTATCCATGGGATTCTCCAGGCAAGAATACAGGAGTGGGTTGCCATTTCTTCCTCTAGGGGATCTTTCTGACCCAGGGTCAAATCTGCATCTCTTACCTCTCCTCCATTGCACGTGGACTCTTTCACCAGGGATGCAAAAAAACACATAAGAAAAGCAAATCTCTAATTATCTCCTGCATTGCATGTGGACTCTTTACCACTGAGCTTCCTTGGCGTATGGATGGGCGGACTGGAAGAAGCCCATAGAGAAGTGATAGTTTTGAACTGGGTGTGGAAGACTCTGAGAGTCCTGGACGCAAAATAAAACTTACATAAAGAAAATTACACGGCAAGAGAGATCCCAAATTACTAATTGATTTATGCTGGCTAGTGATAGTAAAAGATAACTTGAGTCAAAAATGTTTGGTTTGTTGTGTGGCTGATGTTGGAAGTGAGCTTAGAGATAAAAGCTTTTGTGAAAACGAGGACTGTCCTGATGCTGGCTGAATCCCCAAAGAAAATATGGAGGGGAAATAGATGAATGATGTTTGCCTGGTACTTTCCTATTTTCAAAGTGCTTTGCAAGCAATCTTTACTAGAACCACGAGAAGGAAGCGTTACTATTACTATCTACTTACAGTAAGGCAGCTGGTGTTCAGAGATGTGTTAAGTAGCTCACTCAAGACATCGCACTTATAAATGACAAAGTTATTGCTGTGGAAAAGCCAGGGGGATAATGAGCAGGTATAACAGACCCTACAGGAATTAATGAACCCTTCCTCCTGTCAACTATTCTTCTGGGATTCCATGCATTCCCCATTAAGCTTGCTCCTCAGGTAACAGCAAGCATTTGGTGAACAGCAAACATTGCTCTATTGAGCCGCTCAGGTCCGTTGTCCTAGGAATCCTAGAATCACACCCCTCTGTCTCGGGTGGGATGCACCAATCATAAGCAATACCTTGTGGCTGTGAGGTCACCTGGCTTGACTAGATGCCTCACACTGGACATGCAGATTCACAATCTGAGGCCCGTCAAGTCGAAAGGGTCTCCCTGAGCAGAAAGCCTCCTTAACTAGCGCAACTCGTTAGACACCTTGACTCTTTTCTCCTAAGATTACCAGCGACGAAGAGCTCAGGATGTCAGAACTTTGTCCCCACCACCTGATTTTGTTCCTTTGATAAACATTTACGGAGCCCTGCCGCACACTAGAGTCTATGCTCAGGGCTGAGAACTCAATGGAGAACAAGAAAAGCAGGATCCTATGCTCAGTGAGCTTGTGGTAGGCGTGGGGCAAGCAATCAATAATTCATTAGACTAACGTCCAGCTTGAGGTAGATGCTCCAAAGTAAACAGTGTGAAGTGTGTACAAAGCCATGAAAGGTCCAGCTGTGTTCTCTCTTGCTCTCTCTCTCTCTTTCCAATCCATCCCCTCACTTTGAGCAAACACAACCTTCCGAAACCACTGTCTCCATCTCACACCTGCTTCGTCTTCAAAAGACTCAGATGGTTCCCATGATGTCAGGTCTTCCTTTCTCTGCCTGACTGGTGTGGATTCCCCATAGCCCGGTGCCCCAGACATTCAGCAGGCCCTGCCCCTCACTGCCTGTGCCCACGCCATGCCTCTGCACAGTCTCACACCCTCCCCGCCTGCCCCCTTTCAAAGGCTGTCTTTGCTCCTTCATTCTGGAGCCATCAATGCATTCTCCAGACCTTGCTTCATGGTGGGAGCAGAGCTGGATCAACTCTGATTTCTCTCTTCCTTTGAACAGCTCATAGGACTCCTTCCTCCACCAAACTTCTGAATACATTTTTCCCCCTCACTGGCCCCCTGGAGAGGCTGCCCCAACACAACTGTGCACTAGTTTGCTGGGAGATTCTGTGTACAGGAATCTTCACTGTTAGTATAACTCATAAAAGGCCCAAGTCATGTATTGGTCCTGCTGAATCCACTGTGATCTCCGGTTCTGCCAAGGATCTGCTTTTCGCTTTGGGAAGTCCTTTCTCATGTCTGTCTTAAATCCCTTCTACTTCCTTGTGTACTTTTGTCTAAAGTCTTATTTCTCTTGGCTTTAGGGCACAGCTAAGGCATGCTGACGCGACTCGGTGTCTGTTCAGTGTTCATGGAGTGCATATTGGTTGATTAGTGACTTCCTGGCACTTAGTAATCATTATTCCATCCCCTCCTCTGGGTTCTTTTCTCCAGGCCTAAAAACTGCAGCTCCTTAAGACTTTTTTCCCCTGTGTCTTTTCGTGAATCTCTTAATCATCACGTGGCTCTTCTTGAACTCTGTTAATCAGCTTCTTCTGCTTTTTTAATCATTAGTGAGAGTTTTGAAAAACGTCTTTAAACCAGAAGCCAAAAAAGAAAAGAAAATCCAGAAAGGGCCTACGAGGGTGGCTGGGCTCGGCTCTCTGCCTCTGGCTTGGCAGGCCCTTCCACCAGCTAATAGATCAAGCAGACTGTCTCAGATCAGCCCAAGCATACAGTCTCCGATCTGAATGTGAGCGGCAGACAAATTAGATCTGAAGGGATGAGAACAGAGCCTGTGGCCCTGTTGACACTCTTCTTTAGACTGCTGCTGGCCACTGCGGGCAGAAAAATCCAGTCCTTGGCAGAATTTCGTTAGCCAGTTTAATTTAGGCAACTTTTATTCCTTCTTCCATTGTAAGTTCACAGACTCTCACAAGAGTTCTGGGTGCCACCTGTGGTATGTGTGTGTGTGTGTGTGTATGCCTGTGTGTGAGAGAGAGAAAAAGAGAAGGAGATGAACTCAGAGTAATTCACACTAAAGTATTACTGAGTTACCATGCAATGCTCCTAAAGGCAGAGGAAAGTGAAGGCAGGCAATGAGAATGGGGCACCAGCCTCTAACCCATCTGCATCAGGAAAGCATTCAAGTTTATATTAAAGATCCATGTGATTTTTGCATTCTTCTTCTCCACAACATATACACAAAGGCAGATTTTCTAAACAAGAATATCGTTTCATTGAACGCTTAAAAAATCACCTGAAGGGACTTCCCTAGTGGTCCAGTGGTAAAGAACCTGCTTGCCAATGCAGAGGACACGAGTTCGATCCCAGATCTGGGAAGATGCCACATGCCATGGGACAAATGAGCCCACGTGCCCTCACTACAGGAACCTGGGCGCCCTGCAGCCCGTGCTCCGTGACAAAAGAACCACTGCAGTGAGAAGGCCACACACCTCAACTAGAGAGTGGCCCTCGCTCTCCACAACTACAAGAACCCCGGGCACAGCAATGAAGACCCAGTGCAGCCAAAAATTAAAATAATTAATTAATTAAAAATAAAGCTAGGCACTTAGGAATCTTCTATTAAAAAAAAAAATCACCTGAATTCCCCAAAAAAAAAACCCCTCCCTGTGTGACATTGTCCACTTTTTCCCTTCTATACTATTTTCTTTTATTTTTAAAATTTTATTTATGTTATTTATTTTGGGCAGTGCTGGGTCTTCATTGCAGTGCACTGGCTTCTCATTACAGTGGCTTCTCCTGTGGCCCAGGCTCTAGGGCACTCGGGCTTCAGTAGTTATGATGCATGGGCTTAGTTACTCCGTGGCATGTGGGGGATCTTCCTGGATCAGGGATCAAACCCATGTCCCCTGCATTGATAGGCAGATTTTTTTACCACTGAGCCACCAGGGAAGCCCCTTTCTATACTATTTTCTATTAATGAATACACATAGTTTGTTTCAATACATATTAAATATTTAACATTATAATATACATTTCATCTATATATAAATAAAATAAAGTTTTACATTATTTACCGCTATGTAAAAAGATCCTGGCAATTTACACAGTGGTGTTAGGTCCAGACAGGGGAGACAGCTCACCTGACCTCAGGTGTGAGCCTTCCAGGAATTGTGCACATTTTAGAAGAGGAAGGAAGAGAGGGCAGAGGACTTTCTGGAAACGCACTGGGTGGGCTCAAGGCCATCAGTCCACTGCAGTGGGCAGCCTCTGGTGTGGACAATGCCTGGTGCTGGCCAGCCTGTGAGCTCTGTGGGTCTGTTGCGTTTTTCCCTCTAATGACCCACCTACAAACCTAGATTCATCTCCCTTGCAGAGACGCCTCACTCTCTAGCAGAAAGCAAAATCTGCCAGTTCTTAAAGAAGTGTTTTCTTGCAGGCACGAAAGTTAATGAACTCCATCTTTGGCCTGGGTTAGAAAATTTCACCGTGGCTTTGGCAAGGCTCGCACCAACACCAAGACGTTAAAGGGAGCCCACGTTAAGCGCCGGGAGGAACAAAGGTAAGGCTGGCTGGCCTGGTTTCCTTGCTCACAGTTGGGAGAGAAAAAAGAGAGAGGAACAAAGCACCTGGCTACAGAGGTGCTTCCTCAAGCTGTTCTGGAACCATCCATCTCTGCAGGCAGCACAATGCCCTCCTTATTCCCCGGTCATCACCACAGCTGACGTGGAGCCTCCCCGGCAAATGTTCAGACCTGCGGCCGCCAGCACGTCTCAGGCAGATTCCTTCAGCCACTGGGGTGGTTCCCACTCTCAGCAGAGGAGGAAAAAGCCATGCTTGCCTCAGTCTTTGGTTTTCGGAAAACAGTTGGCAGACTGACTGAATAAACACGACGTGTCGCCTAGTTATCAATAAGTATTTGTTCATTCTCAGTATGTGGTTTTTGAGCACTACCTATGCTCCAGAAGCTGGAGACATAGCTGTGAACAGAACAGACACAGACCCTTCATGAAAGGAAGTTTGGGATGGCAGGGGTGACCATCGGCATTAAACAACCAAAATAATTTCAGGTACTAATAGCTCAAGGCAGTGAGACAGAAAATGAGAGTGTGTGGGGGGATCTTGTCTTAGGATTCTCAGTGGAAGCTTCCAGTGACACTGTCACTAAAATCAGAGTCACCTGAAGGAGCAGCTGAGGGAAGAAACGGGCACACCAGTTTTCCAGGCAGACGTTGTGCAAAGGCCCTGAGGCAGCAACATGTTTGATAACTTCAGGGAACTGAGTGAGAGCTGATGAGGAAATGGTGGTGATGAGCACCAGGCAGAGACCAGGTTTATTAGAGGAATCATCACGTCTAACATTGTAGAATGTGTTACAGTTTGCAGAGGGCTTTAAACATACGCTATCTCCATTCAGTCATTTTCCTTATTAATATTCCTTACTAAACAGATGAAGAAACTGACGCTGAGGAGGTAACTTCCTCAAGGTCACAAGCTAGGAAGTGGTGGGACAGAATTCTGACCAAGGACTCGGTTTGCACAACTCCAGAGGGCGCTATCCACGCAGCCGGGGGAGCTGTTTGTATCACTGCTTGGAACTTGTGCAGTGCATGGCCGGTGCCACTGTACAGTGTGACCCTGTGTCAGCTCAGGTCTATTTTCTCCAAATTTCTATTTCTTTTTTCTGTGCTGATGCTATTGAAAATACAAAGAATAAAAAATATTATCTTAGCTGTTGATGAGCACAGGATGTAGTTGAAGAGAAAGAACATAAAGAAAAGGTAGTGGGTAATAGACAGTATTTGTTCCAGCAAAGATATTATGGGTGATTTGGTAGGGGCTGTGAGGTTTGTCGGGGAAGGCAATGGCACCCCACCCCAGTACTTTGCCTGGAAAATCCCATGGACAGAGGATCCTGGTGGGCCAGTCCATGGGGTCGCTAAGTCGGACCGACTGGCGACTTCACTCACTTTCACTTTCATGCATTGGGGAAGGAAAGGCAACCCACCCAGTACGCCTGGAGAACCCGGGGGGGCGCCGGCGGACACGACTGAAGCGACTTAGCAGCAGCAGTAGCAGTGAGGTTTGTACCTGGTTTGAAGATTTCGATTGGTGGACGTATAGGCCAAAAAAAAAAAAACACATAGGACTTCACCACATGACCATGCAATGAAATCTTGGTCTGTTGTAGACCATCATGAGAGCTTGTCTCCAGCAGCTGCCAATTTTTTTTTTAATTTAATTTTATTTAACTTTACAATATTGTATTGGTTTTGCCATATATCAAAATGAATCTGCCACAGGTATACATGTGTTCCCCATCCTGAACCCTCCTCCCTCCTCCCTCCCCATACCATCCCTCTGGGTCGTCCCAGTGCACCAGCCCCAAGCATCTAGTATCGTGCATCGAACCTGGACTGGCGACTCGTTTCATATATGATATTATACATATTTCAATGCCATTCTCCCAAATCATCCCACCCTCTCCCTCTCCCAGAGTCCAAAAGACTGTTCTGTACATCAGTGTCTCTTTTGCTGTCTCGTATACAGAGTTACTGTTACCATCGTTCTAAATTCCATAGATATGCGCTAGTATACTGCATTGGTGTTTTTCTTTCTGGCTTACTTCACTCTGTATAATAGGCTCCAGTTTCATCCACCTCATTAGAACTGAGTCAAATGTATTCTTTTTAATGGCTGAGTAATACTCCATTGTGTATATGGATCACAGCTTTCTTATCCATTCATCTGCTGATGGACATCTAGGTTGCTTCCATATCCTGGCTATTATAAACAGTGCTGCGATGAACATTGCTGCTGCTGCTGCTAAGTCGCTTCAGTCATGTCCAACCCTGTGCAACCCATAGACTGCAGCCCATCAGGCTCCTCTGTCCCTGGGATACTCAAGGCAAGAACACTGGAGTGGGTTGCCATTTCCTTCTCCAACGCATGAAAGTGGAAAGTGAAAGGGAAGTCTCTCAGTTGTGTCTGACTCTTAGTGACCCCATGGACTGCAGCCCACCTGGCTCCTCTGTCCATGGGAGTTTCCAGGCAAGAGTACTGGAGTGGGGTTCCAGTGCCTTCTCTGTGATGAACATTGGGGTATGCCAGTTTTTAAAAAATGAACATTTATTATTCTATCAAGTAAAAAATGAACCATACAGGCAAAATTTTGGCAAACCTAAAAAGAGGGAAAAAAATCATCTATAATCTCATTCATGAAGCAACTACTTTTCACATTTTAGTATAGTTCCTTCTGGTTTTTGGCCCAGGGAAGTAATTTTGTGTGTGTATTTATGGATTTATACATACATAGAGAGAATACCTATATATGACTGTTTTTGTGTGTGTGTGTGTGTGTGTGTGTGTGTGTGATATGGGCTTCCCTGGTGCATCAGATGGTAAAGAATCCACCTGCAATGCAGGAGACCTGATTTCAATCCCTGAGTTAGGAAGATCTCCTGGAGGAGGGCATGGCAACCCACTACAATATTCTTACCTGGAGAATCCCATGAACAGAGGACCCTGTCAGGCCACAGTCCACGGGGTCGCAAAGAGTCGGACACGACTGAGTGACTAAGTACATTCTATGTAATATGTGTTGTATATACACACACTACAAGTACAAATACACACATAGTCTCACCTTTATTGATGTATAATTTATGTACTTTAAAATTCACATATTTTAAGTGTGCAGGTTGAAAAGTTTTGACTTTGTCAGGTGTGCACCTGAGTAACCACTGCTGTGCTAAAGACTGGAGAACTTTCCTTCCCCCCAAAGGTCCTTTTACCCTTTAGCCCATTCCCCCCAGGGCTCCCTCCCTCCTTTGGATAATCACTGACTCACATCTATAGCCTTGAACTAGTTTGGCCTGTTCCAGAACTCCACATAAATGCAGTCAAGTGTGTGCTCTTCTGTCTCTGGCTTCTGTCACTCAGGGTGTTCTTGAGGATTATCATGTTAGCATGTATGCACCAGCAGTTTATTCCTTTGTATTGCTGGTTAACATTCCATTTAAAGAATACACAAGAATTTGTTTATTCATTCACCTGACATGTGGGTTGTTTCTGGTTTCTGGTCTGGAGATTTTATTTTGAGTCTAGCAGCTATGAACTTCTTGTGCCAGTCTCTTTGTGATGCTTTCCTTTCTCTTGGGGATACACCTGGGAGAGGAACTGCTGGGACATAGGGTAGGTCTGTATGTATCAATTTGTGGAAAACTACCCAACAATTGTATAATCGGTGCAGCATCTACAATGGATGGAATCTGAGGGCCCCACATCCTCACCAGCACTTAGTATGGCTGCTTTTTGATTTTAGTTCTTTCTTGGAGTTTGTGTTGATGCTGGTTTAGTTGCTAAGTCGTGTCCAACTCTTGCAACACCATGGACTGTAGCCCTCCAGGCTCCTCTGTCCGTGGGATTCTCCAGACAAGAATACTGGAGTGGGTTGCCATTTCCTTCTCTAGGGGATCTTCCCGACCCAGGGATCAAACCTGGGTCTCCTGCATTGCAGGCGGATTCTTTACTGACTAAGCTACAAGGGAAGCCCCCTTGGAGTGTGTGGTAGTTTTAATTTGCATTTCCCTGATCACTAATGATGTTGAGCGTTGTTTCACAGGCATGTGTTTTCATAGTTGTAATTCTTTGTGTTCACTGCTTTTTAAATTTACACTTAATATTACCATTCTTTTCTGCTATCTTATAGTGTTCATGATCACTGTATTAATGGCTTCTAATATTTCAACAAGGGAATTCTACACAGCTTATTTAAACATTCCTCTATTAGACATTTATAGACTTTCCTAGTAGCTCAGTTGGTAAAAAAATCTGCCTGCAATACAGGAGACCCCAGTTCAGTTCCAGGGTGGGGAAGATTCACTGGAGAATGAATAGGCTAACCCACTCCAGTATTCTTGGGCTTCCCTGTGGCTCAGCTGATAAAGAATCCACCTGCAATGCTGAAGACCTGGGTTTGATCCCTGGGTTTGATTCCTGGAGAAGGAAAAGGCCACCCACTCCACTATTCTGGTCTGGAGAATTCCATGGACTATACAGTCCATGGGGTTACAAAGAGTAGGACACAACTGAGCAACTTTCACTTTCTATTAGACATTTATAGGACTTCCAGCTTCCAACATTTCTGAATAACACTGAAATTAATGTGTGAGTACATAGATCTTCCCCATGTTATCTATTATTTATTTTATATTAATAAAAAAATAAAATGACCAGGTCCAAGGCATTTTTATGGCTTTGGGAGCATAAATTATGAACTGAACATCAAGACCAGTGTCTTCAAAGGCACAAGCTAAGCCCCCTTCCTATCTTAACTCTGGGTTGGGGTCTCAGAAGGGGGCCCCTTTCATGAATGCAATCCTTCTGTCGAAAGGCAGAGCTGATGGGCAGCTTTGTAGCCAATTTTTTTAAAATTTTTTATTGGAGGATAATTGCTTTACAATACTGTGCTGGTTTCTGCCATACATCCACATGAATCAGCCACAGGTATACACATGTCCCCTCCCTCTTGAACATCCCTCCCATCTCCCACTCCTCCCAGCCTTCTAGGTTGTCACAGAGCCCAAGTTGAGCTCCCTGTGTCACACAGCAAATTCCCACCAGCTACAGAGAACAGTGTGAAGATTCCCTAAAAAACTAGGAATAGAAATACCATATGATCCAACAATCCCACTACTGGGCACATACCTGAGAAAGCCATAATCGAAAGAGACACATGTATCCCAATGCTCATTACAGCACTTTTTACAATAGCTAGGATATGGGAGGAACCTAGACATCCATCGACAGATGAATGCATACTGAATTTATGGTACATATATACAATGGCTCAGCTATAGAAAAAGAATGTGAGTCAGTCCAATGAGGTAGATGAAACTAGAGCCTATTCAGTTCAGTTCAGTTCAGTTGCTCAATTGTGTCCGACTCTTTGCAACCCCATGAATCGCAGCACACCAGGTCTCCCTGTCCATCACAAACTCCCAGAGTTCACTCAGACTCATGTCCATCGAGTCAGTGATGCCATCCAGCCATCTCATCCTCTGTCGTCCCCTTCTCCTCTTGCCCCCAACCCCTCCCAGCATCAGAGTCTTTTCCAATGAGTCAACTCTTCTCATGAGGTGGCCAAAGTACTGGAATTTCAGCTTCAGCATCATTCCCTCCAAAGAAATCCCAAGGATGATCTCCTTCACAATGGACTGGTTGGATCTCCTTGCAGTCCAAGGGACTCTCAAGAGTCTTCTCCAACACCACAGTTCAAAAACATCAATTTTTCGGCGCTCAGCCTTCTTCACAGTCCAACTCTCACATCCATACATGACCACAGGAAAAACCATAGCCTTGACTAGATGGACCTTTGTTGGCAAAGTAATGTCTCTGCTTTTTTGAATATGCTATCTAGGTTGGTCATAACTTTCCTTCCAAGGAGTAAACGTCTTTTAATTTCATGGCTGCAGTCACAATTTGTAGTGATTTTGGAGCCCAGAAAAATAAAGTCTGACACTGTTTCCCCATCTATTTCCCATGAAGTGATGGGACCAGATGCCATGATCTTTGTTTTCTGAATGTTGAGCTTTAAGCCAACTTTTTCACTCTCCACTTTCACTTTCATCAAGAGGCTTTTTAGTTCCTCTTCACTTTCTGCCATAAGGGTGGTGTCGTCTGCATATCTGAGGTTATTGATATTTCTCCCGGCAATCTTGATTACAGCTTGTGTTTCTTCCAGTCCAGCGTTTCTCATGATGTACTCTGCATAGAAGTTAAATAAGCAGGGTGACAATATACAGCCTTGATGTACTCCTTTTCCTATTTGGAACCAGTCTGTTGTTCCATGTCCAGTTCTAACTGTTGCTTCCTGACCTGCATACAAATTTCTCAAGAGGCAGGTCAGGTGGTCTGGTATTCCCATCTCTTTTAGAATTTTCCACAGTTTATTGTGATCCACACAATCAAAGGCTTTGGCATAGTCAATAAAGCAGAAATAGATGTTTTTCTGGAACTCTCTTACTTTTCCCATGATCCAGCGGATGTTGGCAATTTGATCTCTGGTTCCTCTGCCTTTTCTAAAACCAGCTTGAACATCAGGAAGTTCACGGTTCACATATTGCTGAAGCCTGGCTTGGAGAATTTTGAGCATTACTTTACTACTAGCGTGTGAGATGAGTGCAGTTGTGTGGTAGTTTGAGCATTCTTTGGCATTGCCTTTCTTTGGGATTGAAATGAAAACTGATCTTTTCCAGTCCTGTGGCCACTGCTGAGTTTTCCAAATTTGCTGGCATATTGAGTGCAGCACTTTCACAGCATCATCTTTCAGGATTTGAAATAGCTCAACTGGAATTCCATCACCTCCACTAGCTTTGTTTGTAGTGAGACTATTATACAGAGCCTGTTATCAGAAAGAGAAAGTCAATTAAGTTTTGAGTCCTGGGTGATGATGAGAAAGTGTAGACTCATTGACCCCACGTGGCAGTACAATGGGCTTCGTTCTCCCTCAAGCCACAAGGAAATATGAGACAAGAAGAACTCTGTGTGCCTTGTCTCCTAAGAACCATCTGTGCAGTTGCCCAGCCAAACAGCCACTGGGCTCCTCAGTGGGAGTTCCAGAATTTCTATACGTGAAGTGTTCGAGTGAGGGGGTGAGAACTTGCATTGAAGGGTATTTTGATGCCAGGCACAGTGTTTTCATTCAGGCTACATGTTTGTTTGGGGGACCCTGGGAGGACTGGTAACAATGCGGAGGGGGAAGAGAAAGGAACTGGGGGGACCACAGATCAGATCAGATCAGATCAGTCGCTCAGTCGTGTCCGACTCTTTGTGACCCCATGAATCGCAGCACTCCAGGCCTCCCTGTCTATCACCAACTCCCGGAGTCCACACTCAGACTCACATCCATCGAGTCAGTGATGCCATCCAGCCATCTCATCCTCTGTCGTCCCCTTCTCCTCTTGCCCCCAACCCCTCCCAGCATCAGAATCTTCTCCAATGAGTCAACTCTTCTCATGAGGTGGCCAAAGTACTGGAGTTTCAGCTTCAGCATCATTCCCTCCAAAGAAATCCCAAGGATGATCTCCTTCACAATGGACTGGTTGGATCTCCTTGCAGTCCAAGGGACTCTCAAGAGTCTTCTTCAACACCACAGTTCAAAAGCATCAATTCTTTGGTGCTCAGCCTTCTTCACAGTGCAACTCTCACATCCATACATGACCACAGGAAAAACAATAGCCTTGACTAGATGGACCTTTGTTGGCAAAATAATGTCTCTGCTTTTGAATATGCTATCTAGGTTAGTCATAACTTTCCTTCCAAGGAGTAAGCGTCTTTTAATTTTATGGCTGCAGTCACCATCTGCAGTGATTTTGGAGCCCAGAAAAATAAAGTCTGACACTGTTTCCACTGTTTCCCCATCTATTTCCCATGAAGTGATGGGACCAGATGCCATGATCTTTGTTTTCTGAATATTGAGCTTTAAGACAACTTTTTCACTCTCCACTTTCACTTTCATCAAGAGGCTTTTTAGTTCCTCTTCACTTTCTGCCATAAGGGTGGTGTCATCTGCATATCTGAGGTTATTGATATTTCTCCCAGCAATCTTGATTCCAGCTTGTGCCTCTTCCAGCCCAGCGTTTCTCATGATGTACTCTGCATAGAAGTTAAATAAACAGGGTGACAATATACAGCCTTGATGTACTCCTTTTCCTATTTGGAACCAGTCTGTTGTTCCATGTCCAGTTCTAACTGTTGCTTCCTGACCTGCATACAAATTTCTCAAGAGGCAGGTCAGGTGGTCTGGTATTCCCATCTCTTTTAGAATTTTCCACAGTTTATTGTGATCCACACAGCAAAGGCTGTGGCATAGTCAATAAAGCAGAAATAGATGTTTTTCTGGAACTCTCTTGCTTTTCCCATGATCCAGCGGATGTTGGCAATTTGATCTCTTGTTTCTCTGCCTTTTCTAAAACCAGCTTGAACATCAGAAAGTTCACGGTTCACATATTGCTGAAGCCTGGCTTGGAGAATTTTGAGCATTACTTTACTAGCGTGTGAGATGAGTGCAATTGTGCAGTAGTTGAGCATTCTTTGGCATTGCCTTTCTTTGGGATTGGAATGAAAACTGACCCTTTCCAGTCCTGTGGCCACTGCTGAGTTTTCCAAATTTGCTGGCATATTGAATGCAGCACTTTCACAGCATCATTTTTCAGGATTTGGAGTAGCTCAACTGGAATTCCATCACCTCCACTAGCTTTGTTCGTAGTGATGCTTTCTAAGGCCCACTTGACTTCACATTCCAGGATGTCTGGCTCTAGGTCAGTGATCACACCATCGTGATTATCTGGGTCGTGAAGATCTTTTTTGTACAGTTCTTCTCTGTATTCTTGCCATCTCTTCTTAATATCTTCTGCTTCTGTTAGGTCCATACCATTTCTGTCCTTTATCAAGCCCATCTTTGCATGAAATGTTCCTTTGGTATCTCTGATTTTCTTGAAGAGATCCCTAGTCTTTCCCATTCTGTTGTTTTCCTCTATTTTTTTGCATTGATCACAGAGGAAGGCTTTCCTGTCTCTTCTTGCTATTCTTTGGAACTCTGCATTCAGATGTTTATATCTTTCCTTTCCTCCTTTGCTTTTTGCATCTCTTCTTTTCACAGCTATTTGTAAGGCCTCCCCAGACAGCCATTTTGCTTTTTTGCATTTCTTTTCCATGGGGATGGTCTTGATCCCTGTCTGCTGTACAATGTCACGAACCTCAATCCATAGTTCATCAGGCACTCTATTTATCAGATCTAGGCCCTTAAATCTATTTCTCACTTCCACTGTATAATCATAAGGGATTTGATTTAGGTCGTACCTGAATCCCCTGCAAAAACAGCCGGTTGATCCTGCCTCAGTATAGGCATGAGGTGGGCACCCAGGAAAGCATATTCATTTCATTGGGTCAGCAGAGACTCTTATCAACTCCCCTCCAAGCATCCGAAAGCTGTCCAAGCCTAACAAGAGCCATATTTTATACGGTTCCAGATCCCCCTCTAAATTCTTCTTTCAGGAAGAATTGTCTAGGAAAGTGAAAAGCAGGAGGAATTTACACAGCAACTCAGTCCCCCTTGGGTACCACATTCAGGCCTCCTGGGTGGGAAAAAAGACCTTGGGCCAGGTTGCCGAGTCCCCTTGTCCCCACTGGCCTCCCCCGGAGAGTCTCAGCTCAGCTCCTGCGCTTCCTCAGGGCACCCTCATGTCACCCCAAAGGGCCACCAGCAGACTACCTGCCTCTGCCCTGAGACCCGACACCTGCCAGCAATTCCCAAAATCTCCCGGTGCTATTCAGCCAGTTTGTCTTTCCTCCTCTAAATGTGACCTTATCAAGAACAAAAACCATTTCTTGTTCATGATGTCCTAGTCTGGGTTCCCCTCAAGCATATCCTGAAATGAGGATTCAAGGGCAAGTCATTTATTTAGGGGGCTGGTCCTGATTGGGGAGGTGGAAGTGAGCCAGGAGAGGGAGCAAAAAGACAGGGTGTATAGTCAAAACGGTTCCCTGTAGGCTGTAGGCACCAGGGGCTTCGTCCTGGGGGACCTGTGGGGGATGGTACACAGCAGTCCTCCAAATGACCACACCTGAGCAGAAGGGTACCAACCGCCAACAGTCATTGGTTAAGAATGTCCCCAGGGAGACTTTAATCCCTGGCCTTGCAGCTGCATCGCCTGCAGGCAGGGTGGGCTCCAGCAGCTGATGAAAGCCACCCATCAAAGAGACACAGGTGCTAGCAGCTGGAGGTCAGGCTCCCTTAGGCACTGAAGGAGTAGAACCAGGAGGCCACGTGGTGCTGTGCCTCCCTAGTACAGCTCAGCACCCGTGAGGAACAGGTCCTCATCGGGGCAGGGTGGCTGAGTCCAGAGGTCTGAAAGCTATGTGCTGTGCTTAGTCTGTCCGACGTGTCCAACTCTGCGACCCCATGGACTGTAGCCCACCAGGCTCCTCTTTCCATGGAATTCTCCAGGCCAGAACACTGGAGTGGGTAGCCATTCCCTTCTCCAGGGGATCTTTCCAACACAGGGATAGAACCCAAGTCTCCTATATTACAAGCAGATTTTTTTACCATCTGAGCCACCACGGAAGCCCAGGAAGCCCATGAATACTGGAGTGGGTAGTCTATCTCTTTCTTCAGGCGATCTTCCCAACCCAGGAATCGAACCAGGATCTCCTGCATTGCAGGCGGATTCTTTACCAGCTGAGCCACCAGGGAAGCCCCTCAAAGCTATAGCTCCTGTCCATTCTCCTGCAGCCCCTCAGTATGGCCATCAGCCAGCAGCACTATTTTAGGACCAGGCCCAGAGATCGGTACCCTTTACGTTTTTGAGCAATTGATTCTCAAAGTGTAGTTCCTGGACCACCAGCAACACCCGGGAACTTGTTAAAAATGCAGATTCTTCGGTCCTACCCCAGCCCTGCTGCATCAGGATCCTCAGGGGTGGGGCCCAGGAATCTGTATTTAACAAGCCCCCCACCAGGGCTTCCCTGGTGGCTCAGAGGTTAAAGCATCTGCCTGCAATGCAGGAGACTCAGGTTTGATCCCTGAGTTGGGAAGATCCCCTGGAGAAGGAAATGGCAACCCACTCCAGTATTCTTGCCTGGAGAATCCCATGGAGAGAGGAGCCTGGTAGGCTACAGTCCACCGGGTCGCAAAGAGTTGGACACGACTGAGCGACTTCACTTTCACTTTCCAGCTGATTTGATTCTACTCCCCGCCCCCCAGTTTGAAATCCACCATTTGAGACTCTAACATCCAGGACAGTCTATAAGGCAAGGCCACTTGCCCTTTGGTTAGACTGTTCCCCACTCCCAGCCTCCAGCAGCAGAGGCAAAAGGAGATGGAACCACTAGAAAACTTGGAGACTTCGGCCCCTTTTTTGTGTGTTTTCCTTTTCTCTTTGGGCTTATCAGACAGAAGTTTTACCTGATTACCAGTGACCTCGAAAGGTGAAGGCGCATGTACTATGGAAGCTAAAGGTCTGTGCCGGATTTAATGAGAGACAGAGAGGGTGGGGGATGCCTCTGCTTCTGTTTGTTTTCCTGAGCTAATATTTAAATTCCTCTGCTTGTCCTCTGAACACACCAGGTGGGCAGTCGGGGAAAAAAACCAGGAGTTGACTCTGTATATTTAAATCAATCAGACAGGTCATGAAAAGCGAATAGGTAAAGGTGGGAGGTACCCCTTGCGGTCAGTTTATGTGGGAAATTTTATGTATAAAGGAAGAACTTGGTCTAACCGTGTTGGGAAATTGGTCTAACTGTGTTGACCCTGGCCCAGAGAACACCTGGCATCGGAAGGTTTAAAGCTGCTCCCAGGCTTGGGGGGCAGACATTTCGCTGCTTCTCAGCAGAGCTGGCCCAGGACAGCACCCAGATAGGGTTCAGTTCTAGGTGGGGTTGAGGGGAATCTTCTGACACCAGTGGGGACAGCAGGTCGGGTGGAGGCTGCCCCAGGGTGTGACATCACAATGTAGTCCATTCAGGGTCTGGGGGTTGACCTGCCCCTGGGCTGGGGTATAAGCTGACCCTACCCAGGGCTGGCCCACACTTACAGGCCAGGCAACCCAGATACACTGACCTTCAGCGCCGAGTTTCAGGCACCCTTGGTGAGTACCGGGTGGGCAGGGGGGGCCAGGCACTGGAGGGGTCTCACGGGGTCACGACAGCATCATCCAGCCTGGGGACCCTTCCTGGGAAGCTGCTTGCCCAACCCCTCACCCCTGTCCAGCCTTTGCCTGGGGCGTTAGCAGCTGCAGGAAGTGATATTCTAATTACCTCCAGGCCGCTCTGCCACCTGCCCCAGATCCCTGGGCAAAGGCCAGCAGTGTCTTGATAGACGCCAGGGGCAGGGACGCAGGCTGTCAGATGTCAGGTCCACCACAGCACCCCCTGACCTTCCGGTCCTGGTGAACGGAGGTCATAGTCCATCTTAGGTTGAGGACACACCTCATGGACGCTGAGCAGATGGAGCCTTGGGTGTGCCCCAGATGCCAAAACCACCGCTCCTCCAGAAACACGCACCAAGGCCCTCCCTCTCTGAACACTCTGTGTCTCTGGATTTTTTTTAATTAATTAATTTATTATTCTTGGCTGCACTGGGTCTTCTTGGTGCTCAAGGACTTTTCTGTAGTTGAGGAGAGCTGTGATGCACAGACTTCTCACTAGGGTGGCTTCTCTTGTTCTCTTGTTTCAGAGGTGGGCTCTAGACATAGGCTTAGTAGTTGCAGTGCACAGCTCAGTGGCCCCACGGTACATGGATTCCTCCTAGACCAGGGATGGATCCCGGGTCCGCTGCATTGGCAGGCGGATTCGCAGGCGGATTCTTAACCACTGGACCACCAGGGAAGCCCTCTGCAGGTTTTAAATCCAGCTCGCCACAGCCCTCGGCTGTGTCAGGTCTCCTCCTCCACTTCCAGGACAATGAGGGAGATATGAGCCAGTGGTAGGAAGAGGGTGGGTGGCTCAGCACACCAGGAGAGCAGGCAAATCAGAGGAAGGTGATGGGGACCAGAGCCACCTCTCCAAGAGGACCCTGGCTCTTCCAGCTGGGCCACCAGCCCTTGGCTGAGGATGGTCTGCAGCCAAGAGCCAGACTCCATGCAGGGACCCCACGGCACAGGGCCAGCCTCTCTGTGCCACCCCCACGCTTTCGCTCTGCCCGCCCATCCATCAGTTTCAGGCATGCAGACGGCCACTCACCTTCTCTGACGTGCGCCTGCGGGCCGGTTGTTCTGGGGCCCATGGTTTTCAGCGGCTTCTGGCTTTACCTGAGTGTGTCAGGCAGTAAGCGAGGAGGGTTCATGGAGAGACCTTTGTCCCTGAGGCTTTGCCATCCCACCTTCCTCTTCCTGGGATGGCTGACCCAGATCTTGATGTTGACGTCTCACACTTGGGTCCCAGGTGTCAGTTGTCAACAAGTTTGCTGAGAATGCTATCTCTACCTGAGGCCCACTGAACAGGAAGTATAGTCTAGGGGTCAGAGGGCCCCGGGGCCCACCTGTATCCCCACCTCCCACCTCCCCTGTGCCAGCCCCCAGTTGGAGAGGAGGGTGGGAACACATATGAGTCACCCATTGTGTATCAGACCTGCCGCCTCATGTCCTTGCTTTCAATTCTGCCACCAGGAAGGTAAAGCTTATAGACAAGGAAACCAGGAACGATGTTTTAAGAGGGGTTTTAACCTGGGTTTTACATATACTCCATGTACAGGCAAGCTGTCCAGCAGGAGAGAGCTCTGAAAATAGAATGAGCTGCTTTGCGAGGCAGCCATTGGAAGCGTCTAGATGAGCTGGGTGCCTTCCGCCAGCAGGGCTGGGGTGGGACCCTTGTGATCAATCGGGAGCTGGACCAAAAAGATCTTGAAAGGCTGATCTGTATCTTGGATGCAGGATCTGGGTCTCAGCACCTGGCTAACCTTCCATGTTTCAGTCCAACTGGGTCAGGTCCCCCAGGGTGGCTGCAAACATGGTTAGGGGGGAGAGCTTGAAGGAACCTGAGGGATCAGCTCCGCTGGGCCGAAGGGAGCTGATCAGGGCCCTAGGCTGGTTAAGGGGAGAGGCCGCAGACAGTCTGCAGAATGAATGCCTGTTGAATGAATGAAGGAGTGACAGCGCCAGGTTGGAACCAGCTGCACATGAATCGAACATCCCCCTAAGACTCTTGCCTATCAAATCATGATATGGCCGACACTCACTGAGCACCTCCTATATATCAAGTGTGTGCACAGAGATTATTTCGTGCAGTCCTCCCCTAGCCCATCAGGTGGGTGTCCCCACCCTTTCTCAGAGGAAGATGGTTGGGTGCCTGCCCAGAGTGGGGTGACCCTGTGGAGACGTCACAGACACTAAGGACCGTGCGGTCCTCTAACTCAAGGGAAGGCCTGCTCTCCGCCTGCATCTCCGCCTGCATCTCTGCCTGCTGCCTCCCAGGTTGGGCAAGGAAGCACAGTTCTTCCCGCTAAGTCGTGTCAGTCATGTCCGACTCTGTGTGACCCCATAGACGGCAGCCCACCAGGCTCCCCCGTCCCTGGGATTCTCCAGGCAAGAACACTGGAGTGGGTTGCCATTTCCTTCTCCAATGCATGAAAGTGAAAAGTGAAAGTGAAGTCGCTCAGTTGTGTCCGACTCTTAGTGACCCCATGGACCACAGCCTACCAGGCTCCTCCGTCCATGGGATTCTCCAGGCAAAAGTACTGGAGTGGGTTGCCACTGCCTTCTCCATGGTTCTTTCTACCCTTCCAGATAACAAACTGCCCCGAACTCGCCCGGTTCCTCTGGGGCTGTTTTAGCCACTACCTCCAACTCTAAGCTGGCTGACATTGGGCCCCCCATGGACCCGCCTGGTTCACTGCCCGTGCGTCTGGCTCTGATGGGACCCCAGCAGATGTTTTGTGCTGAGGAAGAAAATATGGCTAATCGAAAACAGCTCCAACTAATTGTAGCAATTTCCCTTCTGCTAGTTGCCCTGAAATAGTAGCCATACTCTGTTTTGTTTTTTTTTTTTTTCACATCAGGGAGCCCCAAACTGGCAGCTTAAATGAGCTTGCAAAGAAGGCCACTAAACAGCCTCTTTGCTGCCAGTTACCTGGGATAAGGCCTAGAATGTGCTCTCCAGGCGACACCCTGGCTCCGCTATCCATGGGCTTGGCTCTTGCTGGGGGTCATAGGGCTGGAGGAACCTCATTGAAACCCAGGGAAACCCAGAACCTCACAGAAGATAATGAGGTACCAACCCCCAGAACACCTGGTATGAGCTTGAGCAAACTCCAGGAGATGGTGAAGGATAGGGAAGCCTGGAATGCTGTGGTTCCTGGGATGGCAAACAGTCGGTCACCACTGAGCGACTGAACTGGACACCCTAATCACCTCCCGGAGGCCCCACATCCTAACACCATCACATGGGGTTAGAATTTCAACCAGTGAATTTGGAGGTAACACAAACATCCAGATACCCTACATTGGGTTTGTGTGTTCTCCTGTCTATTGCTGTTCCTGGACAAGAATGTCAGTCCTGCCAGAGCAGGGTGCTATCTGTGCTCACCTCTCCTCCCTACATCTGGAACAGCACCTGGAATGGCACCTGGCAAATAGGAAGTGCTCAGCACAGTGTCTAGAGCAAGAGAAACCCTGCAGAAGGCCGGGCAGCCATTCCTCAGCTAAATAACAAAATAACCCCTAACTTAGTGGCTTGTTGTTGTTGTTCAGTTGCTCAGTCATGTCTGGCTCTTTTTGACCCCATGGACTGCAGCACTCCAGGTTTCCGTGTCCTTCACTATCTCCTGGAGTTTGCTCAAACACATGTCCTCTGAGTCAGTGATGCCATCGAACCATCTCATCCTCTGTCGGCCCCTTCTTCTGCCTTCACGCTTTCCCAGCACTAGAGTTTTTTCCAATGAGTCAGCTCTTTGCATCATATGGCCAAAGTATTGGAGCTTCAGTTTCAGCATCAGTCCTTCCAATGAATATTCAGGGTTGATTTTCTTTAGGATTGACTGGTGGCTTACAACAGCAATAATTAGCTATTTCACCTGATTCTGTGGGTCAGCTATTTGGGCAAGGCTCCACTCCATGTGGGATTTTTGTGTGTGTGTGTGTGGGTGGCGGCGACTGTGGCACTGTGCAAAGGTGGCCACCTCTCAGCCACCAGCCACACTGCAGCTGGCTTCTGCTAGAGGAAACAAAGCCTCCAGACCACTGGAGACCCAAGCATAGCCCAGCAGCCCCACTTTCAGCACATCCTGTTGGCCCAAGCAAGTCAGGATGCAGCCTGAATAAAAGAGAGGAGGCTACATGACCATAATCCCATGTGGCCCTTGTAGGCTAGAATCTGCACCCAGAGCACATGGGGTCTTGTTAAAAAGCAGATCCTGATCCAGTGGGTCTAGGGAGTGTCCTGAAACTCTACATTCCTCTACAAACTCCCAGGAGGTGCCAAGTCTGTGCGGGTCCACACCCACACGTGGAGTAGCAAGACTCTCTTTGAGTACAGCCCAGCAGTATACAGGCAAGGGCTTCAGGAATGGCTGGATCCAGGCCCTCGGAGATGCCAGAAAATTGTCCCCATCTTCAGATCTGCCTCTCCTGAGATCTCACTGGCAGACTCCTAAAGTAAGGGAGAGATGCCCACCTCCCCTCACCTTGCTTTGCACCTACAGCAGGAAGGAGGCCCCACTTCCTTCCTGATCTTTCTGGCTAATGTTGCAGAGTTCTTTCTGGTTGACCTCATGGGGTCCCCATCATCATGGCCAGGAGGCTGTGTCACCTCACAACCAGGCCTGGGTTCCATGTTGGCCCTTGGAGCCAGGCAGTGAGGCCCAGTCCCCTTGAGCCACGTGGAATGAGGGCAGGAAAGGGGAGATTCTTCGTGGAAAACTAGAAAGGAGGGAACACTGCTGGGAAGCCAAGACATTAGCACGGTTGGCAAGAGACAGGTATTCTGTGATGGCTGGGGAAGCAGAGGGCAGCCCCCCTATTGGTTCTGGAGAACTACCCAGGCCTCCTGTCTCCCAGCATGGACTTAGAGGGGCTGCAGATTTAAAGAACTTAAACTCCAGAAGAGACTTTAAAAATAGCCATGGCAGTTTCCTCATAACCTAACAGTTAACAGGGATGCTAACTGACATTATTTCAAAGGCCGAGGGGTCCAGGAGAGTCAGGAGACAGTGGGTTAGGCCACGTCAGCTGTTCCCTCTCTGTGCAGGACTTGTGGGGGCCTTGAGTAAGCTGGCGGACACTGCGAATCTCTAAGGGTTGGGGGAAGATTAGATGCCGTAGTCCTGTTAAGCGCACTTTGGAAAACTAACCTAATTCTACTCCTCTCACCTGATGGACGAAGCAGCTGAGGAAGGGAAGTGACTTGGACAAGGTCACGTCGCTGTTTAATTTCAGGCTGAGTCCCAGCTGCTGTCTCAGTGACCTAAGTGACGCTGTATAGAAGCATCACCTTGTACCTTGAGGGGCCTTGTCCCCAGCCCTGGGGTTTTTCCTTCCACTGGAGAGTGTTCTTTTTTCTCCCAGACATCCCTGCACAAAGGTGCTTTGAGGGGCGGTAGGCGCCCAGAGGACCTTCTGTGCCTGGGACCAGACCTAGCATTGCAGACCTTGACGACTGCAGAAAGTGCAGGAAGCCCGTGGCCACCTGACCAGCAAGATGCCCACATTGTGAGGCTGAAGAGGCTTGATGCCTGGGCAGATGTAGAAGAGTTGGCCACCACCAGCGGTGCCAAATGAGCCAGGCAGGAGGGCCCCGAGGGAAGGTCGCGCTCTGGAAACAAGCATGCACTCTAAATCCAGAAGTGGCTGTGCGTCACGGCCGAGGAGCACTGACGTGCATGACAGCTACAACAAGGTTGTTGTTGAGGACCTGGTCCTGACCCTTCTCCGCCATTCCAAGACTCCTGTTTATCAAGAAGAGAACAGCCATTGGTTAGTTGGTAGGGCTCGCAAATATTAGCCACACAAGAAGGAGCCGTGCTTTTCTCCCTGCTGAGCGTACCATCTTGGCTGTGTTATTAGACTCTCTAAGCCTCAGTTTCTTCATCTCTTAAATGGAGCTGAAATGCATTCCTGCCTCCCAGTTTTGTTGGGAGGATTCAATAAGATTTCGGGCATGCTAAGTCACTTTAATTGTAGTCACACTTTTTACAACTGTTTGAATTGTAGCCCTTTGTCCATGAGATCCTTTGTCCGTGAGTTTCCAGGCAAGAATATTAGAATGGGTTGCCATGCAATCCTCCAGGTGGATCTTCCTGATGCAGGGACAGAACCTGCATTTCCTGAGGCTCCTGCATTGCAGGCAGATTTCTTTACCACTGAACCACAGGGGAAGCCCTTAGTAAGATTACGCCTGTGAAACAGGAATGCTCCTGGTCCATCCACAGCAAGGGCTCCTAAAGGGACGGCGGGAACAGAGAGGTGGGATCAGGGCCAGCTTTCCAGGTGCTAAGGGGCAAAGCCAAGATCAGACCATGTCCAGCCAAAGCCTTGGTGTGGCTCCCTCCTGCCCTGGCATGGCTACTCAGAGAGGAGCAGCATTCACGAGAAGGACGGCAATGGCTTGAGCCCAGAAAGGACAAAGGGCTGGTCTGAGTCTTCTGTATATGGGGCAGGGTGCGGGGGTTGGAATATGTGTTTCTGGTCACTTCGAAGTGATCTGGTCCAAAGGCCAGGCAGAGAAGCAGATGGCGTGAACAGAGTAGGGAGTTTGTATCTGACCTCTAAGAGCAGAGCCAAGCACCAAGCATGGCTTAATGGGCTTTGGCCATCAGCGCTCAAGGCTGCCCAGAGGGAAGGGACTGGGGGCCATGCCTTAGCATTTCAGGCCTAGTTTGCAAGCCCAGGAAGTCAAGGCTTCACCGGCGGATGCTTTCTGGTGAAAGTCCCAGTGGGATTGAAGGAGAGGTGCTGGGAGCATCTAGCCATTGAGTAGGGAAGGAAATAGAGGCAGGCATGGTGGTTACCTTCTTGAGGATACTCTGCTTGGGGAAGGCCAGACATGTCCCTAGGAAGCCATGTCCAAAGTTGAAGATGAGTGCCATTCTCGTAAGATCTGAGACATGGCAGCAGAGGTGCCCAGTCTGGGACACTGGTTCCCAAACCCTGAAAAAGGACATCAGATTTTCTTTCTATATGCGAGTGGGGCATTTTTCTGGAAGGAAAGTCTATAGCAGGAGAGGCAAGCTGGTGGCACGGCTCAACCATTTGTTGGGTCCACACTGTGTTTCAATTATGTGAATTCAGGTCCAACATTTAAAAATTAGGAACCTGTACATAAAAATAAAAATTTTGGTGCCTCTCAAAATAACTCCCAAGCTCTGGCCACCTGGGACCCACACCCCTGAGAGGGGCTCCCTGGTTGAGATGGGGGTGGGGCCCCTGGTGGGGCATCTGCACCTTCTGTGGCCTCCCCGATCAACCTCAAATGTCAGCCCACACTTATATCACCCTCATCTTGCTTTTCCTCACGGGTTTATTATGTTCACTTGCTTGGATCCTCTGGCTTTTGCGTTTGTAACCTCAATATGAACTTGGAATACAGGCTCCACATGCTGTCTGTTTTCAAAAAGATCTCAGTTTCAACTGAGATCACTTCCAGCCTAAACTCTTCCCTGATGATCCAGGATGAAGACTGACACTTAGTAGGGGCAGATTACAGCCCTGCCAGGGCATTCGGAATCTCTTCCCTTTAAGGAATGTGTGTTTACAAATGGGCAGGCTTATCTCGGGATGGCTACGAAACACACAAAGGTCCAGAAATTCCTGAAACTAGTCTCTGCAAGGGTCCTATTTACAAGATAGGTACTTCATGTTTTACTCAGATAATCAAGCAATGAGTGAAACCAATGGTAACCTTTGAGCAATCCTTTCTTTATGACTTTTGAAAGGGGACAGACAGATCGGACAGCGAACAGAACTCTCTGGCTGAGAGCAGCTTTCTGAAGCCAGAGTTAACAAGACTCTGAGTCTTGAGCGTGCATGCTGTCACTTCTTCAGTTGTGTCTGACTCTTTGAGACCCTATGGACTTATAGCCCACCAGGCTCCTCTGTCCATGGGATTCTCCAGGCAAGAATATTGAAGTGGGTTGCCACGCCCTTCTCCAGCGGATCTTCCCAACCCAGGGATTGAACCCGAGTCTCATAAGTCTGCTGTGCAAGTTCTTTATCAGTAACGCCACCTGGGAAGCCCTGAGTCTTAAGGAGGACTTTGCATTTGGGAAGATGGAGCAAGTCACTCACAGCTAATTTCACACTGAGACTCACAGGAGCATAGACCCCCAGGCTCACAGCTCTTGGAAGGGGCTGGACCTGCAGTGCTGAGGACCAGACATAGGCAGGAGCACACATGTGAGCCAAGGGATAAAGAGGAGTCTTGGACCAGAACCTGGACTAGAATCTAGGAATCTTGCCAAAGGGCAAGTGGAAGACGCACACATACGGGCTTTGCGTGTCTTAGAATGGACCGACTATACGGCTCCCAACGCAGCACATCACTGCTTCCCTCCTGTACCATGGCTGACAGCTGCAGACCTCGCTGGTATCTATCTGCACCCAAGCTAAGGAATTCAGTCCAGAGCCTAGGGGGAGAGAGTGACTGTCCAAGAATGCAGCAGAAGCCTTTCTTGATGACTCAGTGTTTGGGAACCAGATGTTAGCTTGAGCACACGTGGCTTTGAGGCCTCTCGGTGTACAGGGCCAGTTCATGCATTCTTATCTATAAAAGAGGATCATTGTAGACCCTACCTCCACACTCTGACAAGGAAATTAAATGAGATGATATAGGAGAAGAGTTTCAAACACTGGAAGCCAGCTGTTAGTTAGCAGTCACTGAATCTGACTTAAATGCAAGAAGTCATTTGGGAGGGGATACGGAGATGGGGGGTGAGGGCAGAGGCGCCCGGGAAGGGAGGGTGGGAGGCTTGTATGCTTGCTCAGTCATGTGGGACTCTCTGCAGCCCCTTGGACTGTAGCCTGCCAGGCTCCTCTGTCCATGGAATTTTTCAGGCAAGAATACTGGAGTGAGTGGCCATTTCCTACTCTAGGGGATCTTCTCGACCTAGGGATTGAACACACGTCTCCTGCTTTGGCAGATGGATTCTTTACTGCTAGTGCCACCTGGGAAGCCCACAGAAGGCGGGGCTGCGTTCAGAGCAGGTGGCTGCCTGGGGCTGTCCACCTGCGGGGGTTGGAGGGGTCGGGGATTGGGGAATTGGTTGTTTATCTACCTGCAGGTCCCTGCGGTGGAAGCTTCGAGCCCCAGAGGATGTGGATCAGGCAGGGACTGCCTCTGAGAAAATTGCCTTCATGGTTCTGATTCCTCGAATTCCGATCCTAGAGCAGCAGATCTCAGCTCACATCCCCTCCCGGCCCTTCACTGGCTTTGTGACCCTCTTTGCCTCTCTGGGCCGCAGTCTCCCCATCACTCAGAAGGGGAACAGTTCTCTAGTGCTGCCAGGTTAATTCTGAGGATTAAGTGTGACCATGACCGTGAAGAGGCAGCAGGTGCCAGCAAGCGTGAGTCCCTGGGTTCTGTGTCCCTCACTTGCCCACTGTGGACACTCTGTTCCCGCCCCAGGGGGAGTCGGGCTGGCACTGACCGTCTCTCCAGATGAGCAGGATATGCTAAATCCAGACTCGTGTTTGCCTCCGAGCCGACTTCTAAGTGATGGGTCATCTGTGTGCTCAACAATTATCTCCCCAGCCATGTATTATCAGCTGGTTTCCCCTCTAGCTCCGTGGTCTGTGGCTTTCAGATGCAGAGAGAGAGGCAGAATGCTGGCCCGAGGGAGGCCAAGCCAGGAGCGAAATCCCAGCCGGAAGAATTCCTGACTCTGCAGCTCACTGGGCAGCTCAGGGGCCAGAGTGTGGGCGGATGGAGGGGTTTCCGTGGAGACAGAGGTGGGGAGAGGGCGGCTCAGAGACCCGTGGGAGGTACCGGTAGAATCTGACTTTCAGATAAACTACAAATAAGTTCTTTAGAGTAAGTATACCTTGTGAAATTCTTGGATCAGTCTTACACTAACAAGTTATTTGTTTATTTGAAATCTAAATTAAACTGGGCACCTTGTGTCTTTGTTCCTAAACTGGCCACCCTCGTCAGGGGGGCACAAACCCTCACCGATGGTTTGAGTTTGAGATCAGCCCAGCAACCATCCAGTTAGCCCTGTAGTCTGAGGCAGGTGGAGAAGGGTCATCGGCTGCCTGACAGCGTCTCTGTCTACAGGAGCCTCACCCCAGGGCCTATGAACCCTTCAACCGGGTCACCGTGACCGTACTGTTGTGTGCCTGGTGTGCTGCAGTCCATGGAGTCACAAAGAGTTGGACACTACTGAGCGACTGAACTGAACTGTCGGTCACAAACGCACTCCACTGCACCTGGATGTTCAAAGAAAATGCACTTTGTTCTTCCACACTGAGATCCAGGCAAACACAGGCTAGAGGTCAGTCCTGGGAAGCCGACCTGAGACCAGGATGCAGGTGCACCTGGCCCAGGGGAGGAGGAGGGGGAGGAGTGAGCAGGGCTGGGAGGCTGACCTCGCAAGAGCCCGGGAGTGGGAGACATGCCAGTGAGCTGATCCCGCCCTGGGACGAGGGCACCGGGCTTTGTACTCGGTGTCAGGGTCACATCTGCCCTCAGCCTCCCCGCTGCCCTCAGCCTCCCCGCTGCCCTCAGCCTCCCAGGCGTCACTGGGTGTGGTACATCCTCTGCGGGCAGATAACCCCTGGAGAGCCTCCGCTGAGTGTTGGAGGCAGCACTTTTAGCAGCTGGGCCGTTCCAGGGGATCTGGGCCTGGCGCCAACTGCACCTAAGGCACATTCTCTGTTCATGTTCAGGCTGTGTCCCTTCAGTGTGAGCAGTCCACTGTCAAGGCCAATTTAAAGGGTCTCTTTTCAGAGACAGTCTTCTTATGACTGCTCTCCACCTCTCCAGATTCCCTAAGGAGCTCCGGGCTGTGGGGCTGGGACAACACTTACGGGTCTTGATGGCGGTGATAGGGGGCGTGGCGGGGAGCTCTGAGTCCTCGTGGTATCTGCAGGATGATGGCCTGACCCCTGAATTCTGCAGGGGTGACCAGCCCCTTCTGGTCTTCTAGGGATATTTTGGCACCCAGTTCTATAGTCTATAGCTTGGCCATTTGCCCTAGTTGTTAGGTTCCCAATCCTGGGACTGCTTCATCCTGATGCCAGGCTTTGGCTCACCCATCAGCCCTTATGGGATCTTCTGCCTGGTGCTCAGGCTCACCTACCCAGCCCTTGCTCTTGGCTGCTGCACCCCTGCCCAGACCTTTGGGAGTGGCCTGTTCTCATCATCTCCTGGGAAGCCCAGGGAAGCGGGCCACTGGGTCTTATGCAGTATCACCATGGCCCGGCCAGTGAGCCAGAACTTTCCCTCTGGTATCCAATGTGTCTGCCCACTTTGAGAATTTTGTCCCTTATTACCTGTTTCTCAAACATCCTGTTTCCTCTGGTGAATAACGGAGTGAGCTTTCTTTTTCCTCTTTCTAAAATCTTCTTCCATCTGGGGAAGCTCCTCCTAAGGCAGCATTGCTGCCCCCTCCTCTCTGGGGTTATTTATAGTGGCAGTGAGAGGAGGAATCTGAAAGCTCTATCCATAGGGGGTATATATTAAGAAGTTAAAACAATGTGTCTGTTACAGGACACCCATGTTCATAGCAGAATTTTTATCCACAATGGCTTGAAGGCGGAATCAACTTAGAAGTCCATCAATGGGTGAATGATTCTAAAATGTGGTCCGAGCACACAATGAAATATTATGATTCAACGTTAAATTCTAACACATGATACAGCATGTGTGCATGCGTGCTAAGTCACTTAGTCGTGTCCAACTCTTTGCAACCCCATGGACTGTAGGCCATCAGGCTCCTCTGTCCATGGGATTATCCAGGCAAGAATACTGGAGTGGGTTTCCAGGCTCTCTTCCAGGGGATCTTTCTCATCTAGGTATCAAGTCTGTTAAGTCTCCATTGGCAGGTGGGTTCTTTACCACTAGAGCCACCTGGGAAACCCAAATAGATGAACTTAAGGACATTAGTTGAGTTGAGTTCAGTCACTCAGTTGTGTCTGACTCTTTTTGACCCCAGGGACTGCAGCGTGCCAGGCCTCCCTATCTGTTACCAATTCCTAGAGCTTGCTCAAACTCATGCCCATCAGGTTGGTGATGCCATCCAACCATCTCATCCTCTGCCATCCCCTTCTCCTCCTGCCTTCAATCTTTGCCAGCATCAGGGTCTTTTCAAATGAGTCAGCTGTGGCCAAAGTACTGGAGTTTCAGCTTCAGCATCAGTCCTTTCAATGAATATTCAGGACTGATTTCCTTTAGGATTGGCTGGTTTGATCTCCTTGCAGTCTTCTCCAACACCACATTTCAAAAGCATCAATTCTTTGGTGCTCAGCTTTCTTTATAGTCCAACTCTCACATCCATACATGACTACTGGAAAAGCCATAGCTTTGACTAGACAGACCTTTGTGGGCAGTAAGGACATTATGCTAAGTGAATTAAGGCAGCCACAAATACTGTTCCATTCCACTTCTGTGAGGTCCCTAGAGTAGTCGCATTCTTAGAGACAGAAACTAACACAGTGGTTGCCAGGGCCCGGGAGCTGTTGTTTAATGGATATAAAAAAGATTTGAGAATGGGTCACACAACAATGTGAATAGACTTCAGATCAGATCAGTCGCTCAGTCGTGTTCGACTCTGCGACCCCATGAATCACAGCACACCAGGCCTCCCTGTCCATCACCAACTCCCAGAGTTTACTCAGACTCACGTCCATCGAGTCAGTGATGCTATCCAGCCATCTCATCCTCTGTCGTCCCCTTCTCCTCTTGCCCCCAATCCCTCCCAGCATCAGAGTCTTTTCCAATGAGTCAACTCTTCACATGAGGTGGCCAAAGTACTGGAGCTTCAGCTTTAGCATCATTCCTTCCAAAGAAATCCCAGGGATGATCTCCTTCACAATGGACTGGTTGGATCTCCTTGCAGTCCAAGGGACTCTCAAGAGTCTTCTCCAACACCACAGTTCAAAAACACCAATTCTTCAGTGCTCAGCCTTCTTCACAGTCCAGCTCTCACATCCATACATGACCACAGGAAAAACCATAGCCTTGACTAGAGGAACCTTTGTTGGCAAAGTAATGTGTCTGCTTTTGAATATGCTATCTAGGTTGATCATAACTTTCCTTCCAAGGAGTAAGCGTCTTTTAATTTCATGGCTGCAGGCACCATCTGTAGTGATTTTGGAGCCCAGAAAGATAAAGTCTGACACTGTTTCCACTGTTTCCCCACCTATTTCCCATGAAGTGATGGGACCAGATGCCATGATCTTTGTTTTCTGAATGTTGAGCTTTAAGCCAACTCTTTTCACTCTCCACTTTCACCTTCATCAAGAGGCTTTTTAGTTCCTCTTCACTTTCTGCCATAAGGGTGGTGTCATCTGCATATCTGAGGTTATTGATATTTCTCCCCGCAATCTTGATTCCAACTTGTGCCTCTTCCAGTCCAGCATTTCTCATGATGTACTCTGATAGAAGTTAAATAAGCAGGGTGACAATATACAGCCTTGATGTACTCCTTTTCCTATTTGGAACCAGTCTGTTGTTCCATGTCCAGTTCTAACTGTTGCTTCCTGCATATAGGTTTCCCAGAGGGAGACTGCATACAGATTTCCCAAGAGTATTCTCCCAAGAGGGAGATCAGGTGGTCTGGTATTCCCATCTCTTTCAGAATTTTCCACAGTTTATTGTGATCCACACAGTCAGAGGCTTTGGCATAGTCAATAAAGCAGAAATAGATGTTTTTCTGGAACTCTCTTGCTTTTTCCATGATCCAGCGGATGTTGGCAATTTGATCTCTGGTTCCTCTGCCTTTTCTAAAACCAGCTTGAACATCAGGAAGTTCACAGTTCACATGTTGCTGTAGCCTGGCTTGGAGAATTTTGAGCATTACTTTACTAGCGTGTGAGATGAGTGCAATTGTGCAGTAGTTGAGCATTCTTTGGCATTGCCTTTCTTTGGGATTGGGATGAAAACTGACCTTTTCCAGTCCTGTGGCCACTGCTGAGTTTTCCAAATTTGCTGGCATATTGAGTGCAGCACTTTCACAGCATCATCTTTCAGGATTTGGAATAGCACAACTGGAATTCCATCACCTCCACTAGCTTTGTTCATAGTGATGCTTTCTAAGGCCCACTTGACTTCACTTTCCAGGATGTCTGGCTCTAGGTCAGTGATCACACCATCATGATTATCTGGGTCATGAAGATCTTTTTTTTGTACAGTTCTTCTCTGTATTCTTGCCATCTCTTCTTAATATCTTCTGCTTCTATTAGGTCCATACCATTTCTGTCCTTTATCGAGCCCATCTTTGCATGAAATGTTCCTTTGGTATCTCTGATTTTCTTGAAGAGATCTCTAGTCTTTCCCTGCCTGTTGTTTCCCTCTATTTCTTTGCATTGATTGCTGAGGAAGGCTTTCTTATCTCTTCTTGCTATTCTTTGGAACTCTGCATTCAGATGTTTATATCTTTCCCTTTCTCCTTTGCTTTTTGCTTCTCTTCTTTTCACAGCTATTTGTAAGGCCTCCCCAGACAGCCATTTTGCTTTTTTGCATTTCTTTTCCATGGGGATGGTCTTGATCCCTGTCTCCTGTACAATGTCACCAACCTCAGTCCATAGTTCATCAGGCACTCTATCTATCAGATCTAGGCCCTTAAATCTATTTCTCACTTCCATTGTATAATCATAAGGGATTTGATTTAGGTCATACCTGAATGGTCTAGTGGTTTTCCCTATTTTCTTCAATTTAAGTCTGAATTTGGCAATAAGGAGTTCATGGTCTGAGCCACAGTCAGCTCCTGGTCTTGTTTTTGTTGACTGTATGGAGCTGCTCCATCTTTGGCTGCAAAGAATATAATCAATCTGATTTCGGTGTTGACCATCTGGTGATGTCCATGTATAGAGTCTTCTCTTGTGTTGTTGGAAGAGGGTGTTTGTTATGACCAGTGGATTTCCTTGGCAAACCTCTATTAGCCTTTGCTCTGCTTCATTCCGTATTCCAAGGCCAAATTTGCCTGTTACTCCAGGTGTTTCTTGATTTCCTACTTTTGCATTCCAGTCCCCTGTAATGAAAAGGACATCTTTTTTTGGTGTTAGTTCTAAAAGGTCTTGTAGGTCTTCATAGAACCGTTCAACTTCAGCTTCTTCAGCCTTACTGGTTGGGCCATAGACTTGGATTACTGTGACATTGAATGGTTTGCCTTGGAAACAAACAGAGATCATTCTGTCGTTTCTGAGATTGCATCCAAGTACTGCATTTCGAACTCTTTTGTTGACCATGATGGCTACTCCATTTCTTCTGAGGGATTCCTGCCTGCAGTAGTGTATATAATGGTCATCTGAATTAAATTCACCCATTCCAGTCCATTTCAGTTCGCTGAAGCCATGCCCATGGGTCAACCCAAGATGGGCGGGTCATGGTGGAGAGATCTGACAGGATGTGGTCCGCTGGAGAAGGGAATGGCAAACCACTTCAGAATTCTTGCCTTGAGAACCCCATGAAGAATATGAAAAGGCAAAATGATAGGATACTGAAAGAGAAACTCCCCAGGTCAGTAGGTGTCCAATATGCTACTGGAGATCAGTGGAGAAATAACTCTAGAAAGAATGAAGGGATGGAGCCAAAGCAAAAACAATACCCAGCTGTGGATGTGACTCGTGATAGAAGCATGGTCTGATGCTGTAAAGAGCAATATTACATAGGAACCTGGAATGTCAGGTCCATGAATCAAGGCAAATTGGAAGTGGTCAAACAAGAGAAGGCAAGAGTGAATGTCGACATTCTAGGAATCAGCGAACTGAAATTGATTGGAATGGGTGAATAGACTTAACACCACAGAACTGTACACTTGAAAATTGGCTAGGATGGTAAATTTTACTTTATGTATATTTTTTTACCATAATCAAAAATTACAAGTGAAGGAAAAAAGGCATCTGTAACCAAAGCAGATGTCTTGTCCATGGAGGGTAACTAATATACTCTTCTATTAATTAAGTGATTTTTTTTTATTAGATCATCCCTGGATCCTTTGCAGAGAACAGGCCCCCAAAGAAGAAGAAATATTTTCATGAAGAAAAGTGTAGCCAGGAACAGTCCCAGCTAGAATCACCCTTAGACAAAGGCTGTGTGGTAGACAGGATTTCAGACAAAGGGGCAAGTATTTTTAGGGAAAGGGGGTTAGGAGGCTGAGAGTCATGGACAAGAGAGGTGATGTCTGGGTGAGCTGGGAAGATAGGTGTCTTCTCCAGGGGACCATCGCAGGTGGTCTGGACTGCAGGCAGTGATCTTAGCTCAGAGTCTGTAAAGTCTTTCTCAGAACTGCTGTGGGTGGAAGTTTTGGGGGATTCAGATTTTTTTTTTTTTTTAGAAAAGCAATACAGTGCCTATTCTGTGCGTCCGATACCGTTCTCAGTGGAGTCTGGCTCAGTACCCTGTAAACAAAGCCATTAATATGCCTGTGGCAAAATGTATAAATATTCACACTAAGTGGCATAATAAAGACTATAAATAGCCTCATGTCAGTTCAGACTAGGTTTTGCTGCCAAGAAGTTTAAAAAAAAAAATCTGGTTTCCAGAGCTTTTTGGATTTGGGATTTGAAAATGGCAGAATAGGGATTGGAAACCTGTGTGAATTCCGTACCATCCGCAGGCTGTAAATTAACAAAGACACACCATGCTAGAAGGGACCAGAATGGTATGTTCCAGCGAACCCAACATTCTGATTTTATAAATACGAAATGAAAGTTTCTTGCCCAGGCTCACATTGCTGGTCATGGGCAGAGCTGGGCTGAGACTCAAATAAGTCTCTGACACCCAACCAGGATGCCCAGCAGGGGGTAGCCATGGCCTTCAGACACAGATTGCCTTTGGAGTGGGGTCTGCAATCCATGGAGCCAACTCTCTTCTTCCTCTCTAGTTCCTTTAAGAGGGGCCCTCGGGGAACAGCCTCTCTTATTGCTGAATTCACTTTGTTACACCTCCTGATGGGCCAGTCAATTTTCCTCTGGGCAAGGTACCTACAGGAGGACTTGTCCTACAGGTTCATAGACAACTCACAGAGCCTTGCATACAGATGGTGCTCAGTAAAGACCTGCAAAATCATTGAAGTTATTTGGGTATGCATCAGGGGTAGACCCATCCAGAGAAAGAGCTATAATTAAAAGGTCATGTGTAAGACAGCCACCAAAGATGTTTGCTATTGTAGAATTGGAGCTCAGGGCGAGGCTTTTTTACTTTTTTTTTTAAGATCTGTTTTTGACCTGGACCCTTTTAAAAGTCTTTATTGAATCTGTTACAACCTTGCTTCTGTTACAATATTGCTTCTGCTGTTTGTTTTGGGGTTTTTTTGGCCCCAAAGCATGTGGTATCTTAGCTCCCAACCAGGGATTGAACCCACACCCCCTGCATTGGAAGGTGAAGTCTTAACCACTGAACCACCAGGGAAGTTCCTCACCATTATTTCTGAATGATGAACATTAATGGTCATTGAAAATGATCTTTCCATCCCTGATGCCTAAGTCATGGGACTGATTCTGCCCTAAGCCTGGGCAGAATGAAGATGCTTTCATAACTATAGTAGTACATAGCACATATTCAAGTGAAAAAGTGAAAGTGCTAGTCGCTCAGTCATATCCAACTCTTTTGCAATCCCATAGACTATCACCTGCCAGGCTCCTCTGTCTGTGGAATTCTTCAGACAAGAATAACTGGAGTGGGTTGCCATTCCTGTCTCCGGGAATGGAACCCAGGTCTCCTGCACTGCAGGTGGATTCCTTACCATCTGAACCACCAGGGAAGCCCCTGCTGCTGCTAAGTCGCTCAGTCGTGTCCGACCGGCGACCCCATAGACGGCAGCCCACCAGACCCGCCATCCCTGAGATTCTCCAGGCAAGAACACTGGAGTGGGTGCCATTGCCTTCTCCATGTGTGAAAGTGAAAAGTGAAAGTGAAGTCGCCAGTCACGTCCGACCCTAGCGACCCCTGGACGCAGCCACCAGGCTCCTCCATCCATGGGATTTTCTAGGCAAGAGTCTGGAGTGGTGCTATTGCCTTCCTAAGGGAAGCCCCAGTGCACCACAAATGCTTGTTGAATGAGTGAGTGAAGGAATGAACACCAGAGGGTGAATTTAGTTAGGACTCTTTGCTAACAAAGCACAATTTCAATTTAAACTAATTAAACAAAAGTGGAAAATATTGCCCGATGTAGTTAAAAAGTTGAGGGGCTCCTGCCTTTAGGCACAGCTAGATGCAGGCCTGCAAATGATTACTGGGGAATCTCTCTCCTTATCTCAGATCTGACTTTCCTATATGTTATCTTCCGTCAAGGGAAGATTCTTGGGAGCAGGTGATGGCAGAGATGGTTGTTCTGATGTGACATTCTACCAGCTGAGTAACCCTTGCAGAGAGAGGAAGCCTCTTTACCAGCAATTCAAAAAGAAGTCTTGGACTTGGCTCCAGCTAGGGAATGCACTCATCTATGAACCAGTCCCTGTGACCAAAGTGATCACTAGTTTCATTGGCTGCTGTGTTTTGAGGACATAGGGATGGATCCTGAATTTATCCATAAATCTGCTTAATTTAGGAACTATTTATGTTCTCCATAACCTTCAAGCATTGCACAGTTTTTTGATAAAGAGTATAAGAGCTTTGGATTTGAGTTTTTAAGTGAAGGTGGAGGCAATTCCCTGGTGCTCCAGGGATTAAGACTCTGCGTTTGCACTGCAGGGGGCACAGGTTCAATCCCTGGTTAGGGAACTAAGATCCAGCAAGCCATGCGACCAAAAAAATAAAACAAACATAGAAAGAGAAAATGGAGGCATTGAATAAAAGAAGCAAACAAGATATGTATGAAGAGGGGAGGTTTTATTCCACGCTAGCTTCTCTAGTTGATGTTTTGTTTAGTTGCTAAGTCATGTCTGACTCTTGTGCGACGCTATGGACTGTAGCCCACCAGCCTCCTCTGTTGATGGGATTTCCTAGGCAGAATACTGGAGAGGGTTGCCATTTCCTTCTCCAGGGGAAGTTCCCGATCCAGGGGTTGAACGCGCATCTCCTTCTTGGCACGCAGGTTCTTTACCACTGAGCCGCCAGGGAAGCCCATTCCTGCCTTGTGTCCTGCCCAAGCACTTGGAGATTCAGAATGAAATCACTGGAAAGAACACCCTGTAACATAGGAGTCTTTGATAGGACGGGGTTTTGTTAATGTATTTGCAGTGGTTTTGTCACATGATCGTCTAGCTCTTAATCAGACCCTACTGGAGCCTCCACTCTTGACCTCCCCCTCCACCCCTCCCCACTGCCCAGAAGTACCACTGACTAGAAGGGGATGTTCTTCTGGGGACCAGAGCCAGCCGTGCTCTGCTGGGTGTGTGGCCTCGAGCTGGCTGCATGCATTTTGGGGCCTCTGTGTTCTTATGAGTGAGATGAGGGGTTTAGGCTGGACAAGAGAGGGACTGGGGGGCAGCACCCGGGGACCAGGCCATGGATCCATGTTTGGGGCAGGTGTTGGTATTCTCAGCTCATTCCCAAGTCAACAGAATAATTCTGCCTTGGTCTGTTTTATATAAAAAGGATTCCAGGTAAAATTTCCTTTGAAGTAAAGATTCCCCCTTTTTTAAGTTTGAAAAAGGGGGGATAGGTCATTATTGAGATCTGCTTGCTCTAGAATTCTCTGACATCAAAGCCATCAGTGAAAATCACTCAGTCATGTCCAACTCTTTGTGATCCCATGGACTGTAGCCAGCCAGGCTCCTCTGTCCATGGAATTCTTCAGGCAAGAATGCTGGAGTGGGTAGCCATCCCCTGTCTCCAGGGATCCCCTGTCCCAACCTAGGGATTGAACCTGGGTCTCCTGCATTGCAAGTGATTCTTTACCATTTGAGCCACTGGGGAAGCCCTTCAAAGCTGTCAGGGTCACAGTTAAATCTTCCTGTTGATGGCTAACGAGGATATGATGTCTGGTGGTCGGGGCAGGGTGTAGACACTGCCATCATGTCATCGCTCTTAGGCCATCTAGTGACACAGATGATTCAGAGACCTTGGCAAAGCCTCTTAGCTGGAACCCCATCCTCCTAGAAAACCTGCTTATAATTTTATGAGAAAGAAGCCAATGACAAGGCAGCAGTGGTTCTCAAACTTTGCAGCATACTGAAATCACCTGGGGAGTTTTTAAAAATTCCAACATTCAGGGTATACTTCATGCTAATTAATTCAAATGCAGAAGGAGGGACCCAAGCATCAGTAATGTGTCAATTTCCCAATGTGATCTAATGTGCTGCCAAGTTTAAAAATAAATGCCATTGGTATAGCCAATATGGGAGACAGGATGATGGTTCTTCAAAATATTAGACATAAAATTACCATGGAATCCAAAACTCCCACTTCTGGGGACATACTCAAAAGAACTAAAGCAGGGTCTTGAGATGCTTGTATACCTGTATTCATAGCAGTGTTGTTCATAATAGCCAAAAGGCAGAAACAACCCAAGTGCCCATCAGTGGGCACACCCTACTTGCACATGACATAAAACTTGAATAGACTCTTCCCAAAAAAAAGAATTTCAGTTTTGCAAGATATGAGACGTCTGGAGATCAGCCACACAACAACACAAATGTACTTAACCCTACTGAACTGTACCCTTAAAAATGGTTGAGGTGCTAAATTTTATGCTTTGTGTATTTTGCCACGATTAAACATCAAATAACATGAAAAGGATAAGTGGCATCACGTCATGCCTTGCTGCTCAAGGCCCCTTGATGCTCAAGGCCCCTTGATGTGTGGACCCCTGTATCAACATCTTCCAGGAACCAGTTAGAGATACAGTATCTCATATCCACCCCAGACCTGCTGCATCCAAACCTACAATTCTCAACAAGACCCCCCATGTGACTGATTTGTACCTTAGTTGGTGTGACTATTAGTCCAGGGTTTAGAATATGGAGCCAACAGTCATTCGTCTACCTGGGTCCCACCTCCTCCCTCTCTACTTCCTGGGAGAACACAGCATTCTCCAAGGGGCCACATGCTCGGGAGGCTGACCTCATCCCCTTCTTGGGGTCCCCCTCCCCTGGCCAGTGACTAGTTCAGGGCTGGCATGTGGTCTGGTTCTGGCCAACAACAGAAAGGGAAGTTCTGCTGCAGAGGTGCTTCGGATATCCAAGCAGACACGGCCCCTCCTTCCTTTGGATTCTCTCGTGTCAGGACGGGTCCCAAGCAAGTTCTGTAGGCATCCTGGGACCCTGAGGGCAAGCTAGCCTAGTTCTTGAGAAACAGAGCCTGGGTCCACCTCACTGTGGATTTCTTGGTTATGAGATTAGAAATGTACTTATTGTTTAAGACCGTTCGAGTCAGGGTTCTCTGCTCCTTGTAGCCCAGGGTTCCTCAGCCTCGACACTGTGGACGTTTGGGGCTGGATGATCCTTTGTTGTGGACAGGCTCTGCAAGCATTACAGGGTGTGTGGCAGCAACCTTGACCTCTACCATCAGATGCTGACCTCTACCGTCAGACTCCAGTGGCGCTTCCCCTCTCAGCTGTGACAGTGTCTCCAGACACATTGCCAAGTGTTGGGCGAGGAGACAATTCACCCCCAGTTGAGAACCCCTGTCTCAGACAAAGGCTCCCTAACAAATGCAAGGACATTTTCTCAGTGAGCCTGGGGAGGGTAAAACCACCACCTATGCGCCAGTGTCTTGAAGATCAAAGTGGAATCAGGTGTGCGAGAAAAGCAAACACACAGGTGCTACTCCTCACTGGCTCTTTCATGCCGCTGGGGCTCTGATAACAGTGTTGTACTTTCCGTGTATTCTTTAAATAGGCAGAGATGTTTAACTTAACAGATGGCCAGTGCAGACAGTGAGTGGAATTTTCCCTGGGCAAAGTGGCTGACCCGGCCTGCACTCTCGGGCTCCTCCTCCCGCTCGGAAATTCTGTGTCTCTCTGCCCTCAAATGAGAAGGACAGGGACCCTCGTGGAGCAAAGCAGCAGGTTCTGGTGGGCCCGCTTCACCCTGTATGAAGACCTGACCCCTGGAGATCTGATGGGGTACTCAGGATGCTGGCTACCTCTGCATCCTCACTGAGACCCCAGGAGGCTCACATTCAGGGGAAGGTGGCCTATCGGAAAATGTGGAGAGATGAAAATGCAGTTTTTGTTAGGAGACGGCTTTTCTACCTGTGACCTGAGCACGTCCTGTTGGGTTGGGAAAGGTGATGTAACTGACTAAAGTTAGAACACGAGGGACAAGTCAGGTGACTCAGCAAGAGAAAGGATGAGGAGGGCCTAGAAGAACATTGCCCCCCATTCCCAAGTCTCTCCTATGCAGTCTTATCTGAAGGAGGTCACACTTGATAAATGGGGCACTTGCCTTCCTGTGAAGATGCCCCCTGGGATGCAGTGGGGTGAGGAGGAAATCTGGGGTGACTCCCCACCTCAGAGATGTGGTCAGATGCCACGAGTCTGAGGAGCAGGATAGCAGGCAAGGCACAAAGTGAGGATACAGACCTGTCAAGACCTCCACCTCAACCACCAGCCATGGCTTTGGACAGAAAAACTCAGTTAATGAAGGGAGCTGAGATGCCAAAGGAAGTGGCCAACTCGTGACCTCAGATGGTCTGTCCCTTGGGCCAGTCTCTGAGCTCGCGCCCACAGAAGCAGAGTGCCAAAGCAGTGGGTCTCCTTGGGCAGCATCGACCCCAAGCCCATTAGGACGTTAACCAGGCAGTGGACACGGGAAGCCCACCAACATCCAAAACTGGGGGCTGCCCTCTTGTCATCTGCCCTCCAGATGGAGGACCTGCCTTTACTGTCAGGGCAAGCAACCTCCAGTATCATAGGTGCTATTGACCAGTGGCAATGGAGTATGTCTCTCGTCTTCTCCTTCTCCAAAGGGAGAATTCTCCCCCAGAAATCTTGGGTGCAGATAGCTTGGTTTTCCCCAACACTGCTGACTATGTTGATGACTGTGAACTTCAGAACTTAGCTCATAGGTTACCATCCTGTGAGTAGATACTTCGAGACATGATGGGGAGTCTGATGCACCTCCCAGAAAATATGAACTCGAATCTGAATGCAGTAACTGAATGAATCAAGGGGCTTCACCCTTTGGGGGAGGGGGTAAGTCTATTTAAATCCTAAGTGTGGGTATTTCTGATGCTTATGTAAGGGAAAGTGAGGGTACCAACATTAGTTTATCAAAGGGGTGGATCATATGGGACATTATGGTTACAGCCTTCACACCACCTGCCCCTCTATCCATAATAATCCTGATTTTGTGCTGCTGCTGCTGCTACTAAGTTGCTTCAGTCATATCTGACTCTGTGCGACCCCATAGACAACAGCCCACCAGGCTCCCCGTCCCTGGGATTCTCCAGGCAAGAACACTGGAGTGGGTTGCCATTTCCTTCTCCAATGCATGAAAGTGAAGAGTGAAAGTGAAGTCGCTCAGTCGTGTCCGGCTCTTAGCGACCCCATGGACTGCAGCCTACCAGGCCCCTCCATCCATGGGATTTTCCAGGCAAGAGTACTGGAGTGGGGTGCCATTGCCTTCTCCGGATTTTGTGCTATACTGAACTTACTTGAACTATACTTGAACTCACAGCTCATACAGCTTAGGGAAAGCTGACTCCACCCCCAGATCTAGGACGGGGAGTCCAGCTGGATGAAGCTTGCTCGGAACTCCTAAGAAACACGTCCCCTCTCTTTTGAAACTTCTTCTTTTGGAGCAGAGATGTTGGTGGGGATGGTGAAAATCTGAGTGCTGGAGAAGCCATTTCACCACCATGAGGGGAACCAACTCCAATTAAAACCAAATTGAAAAACTCAGAGAAATGGATTCACAATCCTGATTGTACCAGACCCAATCTCACTCTTGGGCTTCTGCCTTATATAATGTCTCTTTTAATATTTGAGCCAGTTAGAGTTTTCTATTCCTTGCAACCAAACAACCAGCTATTATAGAGTGTGGTAAAGGCTAAAATAAAAATATGAAAAAAATGTTGGAGAACATAGATTAATTAGCTCAGAGAAGCAAGCTGTTTCTTCAAGCATTTAGGGTGGGAAGGTTGGAAAGGAACCCAGCAGAGTTCTTAGCATCAGGGGTCCCCGACCTCCAAGATCTAATGCCTGATGATCTGAGGTGGAACAGATGTAATAATAATAGAAATAAAGTACACAATAAATGTAATGCCCTTGAATCATCTCAAAAACATTCCCTTTCCTCCCCTAGTCTGTGAAAAAATTGTCTTCCATGAAACTGGTCCCTGGTGCCAAACAGGTTGGGGACCCCTGCTTAGTATCCAGCCCACCCTTTTCATGGGGAGTTACTGGGCTCATCTGAGGCCACTGCTACCCCTCTCTTAGTCCACGCAGGTGGGGATGGGTATGGAAAGTCTTGTGAGCAGGGCATTGCCCCTGGCATCTAAAAATTTCCTATAAACGCTGGATGGTGGGAGGACGCCCACCATCACTGGCCCCAGCTCCCTGCCCTCGGAAGTCTGAGGGTGTTCCCCAGCCTCCTAATGCCCCTGCCTCTACTGCTGTTACAGGTGGACATGGACCACATGTCTCCCAGGCTGAGAGCTTTCCTCTCTGAACCCATTGGAGAAAAGGATGTTGCCTGGGTGGACGGGATCAGCCATGAGCTGGCGATCAACTTGGTCACCAAAGGTTTCAACAAGGTAATCCCTCTTTTCCTGTTTCTCCACCTTCTCCTCCCAACCCATCTCTCCCAATCCTGCCAGGTGGCAGCGGCTGCCACGTGTCCCTGCCAGCGGCCATCAGAGAGCAGAGCTGCCACTTCGCCAGGCGCCACAGGCTTCAGCGTCACTGACCTGTGTGTTTGGGCAGCCACCAGGGTCCGCAGAAGATGTGCAAACTGAATCACTGTGACTCGGAGCAGCTGGGCTGTGCAAGGTTCACATGGCATTGGCACACCCAGGGGTGGACAGAGGCGAGCCGGCCACAGAGTCTGGGGCCGAGATGTCAGGATGGGTGACCTGGGTGATCTCCCCGCCCACCTTGAAGAAGTTCGGATTGGGGAGGCAGATCCCTCGCCTCCTATTAGGCCTTGGCTGGTGGAGTAATAGCAGCCTGGCATCTACACCCGAATAAGAGAAAGTGAGTTGTTGTAAGATGTCACTAGCTGTCCAGGTACAGCCTCGAGGGTGGCCAATGGAATCAGAAAGGTCTATGTACGAATAATTGTTTGTATGATGCTGTTACAAGGCTGTGTGAGCCTTAGGAAGGACTGGGAGCTCTTTCCAGAGAAAGTGGGCAGGCAGGAATCCACAGGCTCTCGGTCAACAGAGGCCCCACCAGCAGGACTGCGGCTGGTCGTTCTCTTTAGCTCTGAAAGCCGGTCCACGGTTCGAGCAGGAAGGGGCTGCAGAGACACTCAGGGACACTGGCGCCACTGCATGAGTGACTAACAGTCTGGTTTGCACTGGCCCAGCGCAGGACTGTGTCCAGGGACAGCGGGACGGCTGGTTCTGTAGCTTTCTGATTGACACGCGGCCCTGAGCTATTCGTTAAACACTCTGAAAGTCACCCCAGTCTGCCACAATTTAATGTCTTGTAGATGGGATTGTCAGGAAGGTGGAGAGAGGTGAATTTGTTTCTTTCCTCCCAGATAAAGGTGGGGAGGGCATTTGGGAGCAGGAATAAAAGCAGGCAAGTCTGACTAGGGGAGACATTTGAAATTACAAGTTATTTTTTAGAAGAAATTTTTATCCCTTTGACTTTTCTATTGTGGGGTATCACATCCACACTGATGTGATGGTTCAGCTCAGTGAGTTTTCACAATGACACATATGCACAGCGCCACCACCCTCATCCAGTGATCGGGCTCCTCCACAATTCCAGACAGTTCCCCCGTGTGTCTTCCAGGTCAAGCCACCTCCCCACTCCCACTGCTGCTGCTGCTAAGTCACTTCAGTCGTTTCCAACTCTGTGCAACCCCATAGACATCAGCCCACTAGGCTCTCCTGCCCCTGGGATTCTCCAGGCAAGAGTGGGTTGCCATTTCCTTCTCCAATGCATGAAAGTGGAAAAATGAAAGTGAAGTCGCTCAGTCGTGTCTGACTCTTAGCGATCCCATGGACTGCAGCCTACCAGGCTCCTCCATCTATAGGATTTTCCAGGCAAGACAAATAACTGCTATTCCAGCTTCTACCACCATTGGCTTAATGTCTCTGTAATTGTGAGGTTTTGTTCTTGTTCAGCCATACTCCGTTCAAAAAATATTTAAATTTACATGTGGTAAATTTCACCCTTTTAGTACCCAGTTCTGCAATTTTTGACAAATGCTCGCAGTTGTGTAGCCATTACCACAATCAAGATCTGGAGCAATCCCACCACGTTAAAATATTTCCCCTTACCTTTCACATTTCTCACCCTCAGTCCCTGGCAACTACAGATTTGTTTTCTGTCCCTACCGTTTTGCCTTTTCCAACTTGTTTCAATTGAGATACATAGGATGACAGGCATATTAAAGACAAAGGAATGAATGAATAATGGGAAATTTCCAGGTATCTGAGAGCTTTATACACAGAGTTAGGGCTACAGGGAAGACGGAACTGGCTAGGTCTCTGGAGACCTGCTCCTCTGTGTCCCTGACCTCCTGGCTTGCTGTGACCAGCTCTCCACATCTACTCATTGCAAGGGACACTGATTCCAGGCACTAACGCCAGGGGTTTCACCTTCTGCCTTAGTTTTGAGCCCCTCAGCCAGCCATGAATGAGATGAGAGGTTGCTATCTTCACTTTACAAAGCAGGAGACAGAGGCCCTGGAGACTGAGTGCCTTGATCAAGGTCCTGAGTGAGGACAGAACGGCCATGTGTTATTTCATCAAAAATCACACAAGAAGATTGCTGCCAGGAAATTATCCCAACAGGGAGGGGGCTTATGCTGGGATTTGGTGGTGAGACCCTGTATCACCTCCTTGAGCCTGGCTGAGCCTCTAAGAAGATCCAGGAGGCGACCCCAATGTAGCATCTACAAGAGGAACAGGTGCTTCCGGGGGAGGCCAGGTCTGTGGGTGGGGCCACAGGTCTGTAGAGGGAGGGGGCCATGGGCAGCCAGCTCAGATGCAGCAGCAGAAAGTCAGGCTCCTGCAGTGCTTTCCACAGGCTTTATCATTTTAGAGCAGTTTTAGGTTCACAGCAAAATAGAGCAGAAAGTTCTGAGTGGTTCCAAATACCCCTGGGCCCATCCAGCCTCCCCCATCATCAGCATCCCCTTCAGAGTGGTAGCTTTGTTACAGGAGAACCTACATGGACATGAATCCTCCCAGGTGCACAGTTCACATCAGGGCTCACTCTGTGTCATGCATTCTATGGGTATGGGCACATGTGTGATGACCTGTATCCACCATGAAATGAAAGAGTTGCTCAGTCATGTCTGACTCTTTGTGAGCCTAGGGACTGTAGTCTGCCAGGCTCCTCTGTCCACAGAATGCTCCAGGCAGAAATACTGAAGAGTGTTGCCAGTCCCTTCTTCAGGGGATCTTCTGGACCCAGGAATCGAACCCAGGTCACCAGCATTGCTGGTGGATTCTTTAGCATCTAAGCTACTGGGGAAGGCTAGTATCTACCATGGTGATATCCTACAGAGTCATTCTTCTGCCCCACAATCCTCTGAACTCCTGGGTTTCTGTGTCCTGCCCACAGGAGGCCTGGGCATGGCAGCCCCTTCCCCAAGCTGGGGATCCCCGGGGTTCCTTGGCTGTGAACAGAAACCGTCTCAATTTCCACCTCTGCTCGTGGCAGCTTCCTCAGCTATGTCCCGTGTGAGTTGGGCCATAAAGGAGGCTGAGCACCAAAGAATTTATGCTTTCAAACTGGTGCTGAAGAAGACAATCTTAAGTCCCTTGGACTGCAAGGAGATCCAACCAGTCAATCCTAAAGGAAATAAACCCTGAATATTCACTGGAAAGACCGATGCTGAAACAGAAGCTCCAATACTTTGGCCACTTGATGCAAAGAGTTGAATTATTGGAAAAGACCCTGATGATGGGAAGGATTGAAGGCAGGAGGAGAAGAGGGAGACAGAAAATGAAATGGCTAGATAACATAACTGACTCAATGGACATGAATTTGTGCTAACTCTGAGAGATGGTGAAGGACAGGGGAGCCTCGTGTGCTGCAGTCCGTGCAGCCGCAAAGAGTCGGACGTGACAGTGACTTAACAGCAACAGCATAAATGTAGCATTTAGTTGGAGAAAAAGTGGTTGGTCACACACAGTGCCTGGAGCTGTGAAATGTGTTTACCACAGGCGCTGAGGAGCTGGGAGCTGGCAGGGGAGTCAGGCAGACAGTGAGAGGCTGAGACTGCATGTCAGTACTTGAGAAGTCTGGGTATTCTTGTGGAGACTGAAATATTGAATGAACGTTGACCAGGACCAGCTGCTAATTTGCAGGGCCCAGTGCAGGGTGGGGATGGGAGGCCCCTGCTGCAAGTTCATTAGGAATTTCAAGATGGCACCAGCGCAACAGGAAAGCAAGTGGGGGCTCAGAGTCCAGGGCCTGTGTGCCAACGTGGGTCACCCACAGGGACCCCAGACTCAAACATCACTGCTGTTGAGCAAGGAATGGTTATGCAAGCTAGAGCCTGGTCCAGACCTGCTCATGGTTGGGATGTGGCCTTGAGGGGACATCTTCCCTGGAGCCACCATCCCGCCACGTGGGCAAAGGCTGGCATGGGAGAGAGGGTGGGAAAGTACGTCAGGGTGCCTGCGTCGCTTTCCCTGTGGTCAGGTTCCTGTGCTCCCAAGGAGGCAGAGGGCGGCTTCCTGGGTAGGAATTTACCCTCTGGAGCCTGGAGAGAAACGAAGAGGGCTTGGTTTCTATTAGGGCCATGATGAGGGCCCATGACTCCAGCTTCCCTTGGGAGCAGAGAGAAGCAGGCTGACTTCCCCAGCTGGAGAGGCCCTCCTGCCTGCAGGCTTTCTGGAAAGTTCGCCTCTGGTCCTGAGAGCCACACACTCCCTGGCATCCTGGTTGCCGAACATGAAGGGACCTGGAGACTCTGATGACCAGAGCAGCGATGGATGCCAGCAGATGGCAGAGGCGCCAGGCCAGGCAGCAGACAGTTGGGTTGTGCTGGAATGGGGCCGAGGACAGGGGAGTCATTCGGAGGATGGATGGGATGTAGGAAACCATGTCAGGAGCCTGTTGATGAAGTTCAAAAGGGCCTCTTACTATTAGCATTGAGTTCTCTTTCCTGGGACAAAGCTCTGTGTTTCCCAGTCTTGCACTGCCCACATTTATTGAAGCAATGGGCTCAATCAATATTCAGTAAATGTTCATTTTTTTAAAAAGTTGAATTAAAAAAAAAAAACAGTAAAATCACCCTTGTAAAAGATGAGGATACTGATAAAGTAAAATGAGGTGATTCTAAGCAATAAACTACTTTTTTACAAAAGATGATTAAAGTACCAGATAAAATGACCATGAAATGCTGGCCTTTGTTTCTTTTGAGAAACTGGATCTAGGCTTAAAAAAAAAAAACACAAAAAACTCCAATGCTTGGGTATATTTTACAACTGGAATTCAGCTTTTATTTAATGTCTTTTTAAAAATTCATCCCTTTAATAGTCCAAATGAAGTTTGCTTGGTTTTATGTAAGTGAAATACCCAGACATGGTATGGGTTTTCCTGGAGAGGGCCCAGGACTTAATGGCCTGGACACTGGTTCCCATTCACTCCAGGCCAGAAAGCTGGACACTGGATGTGGCCTTAAATCTCCGGCCTTCTGTGTTCAGTGGCTTGGCCAGTCTGTGGATCTCAGATGTCTCTTTCTCCATGTGGTCCTCTCCCTCAGTAGGAACAGTGATGAAACAGCGTGAGAGGAATCAGAAACTGTGGGACCACAACTCAGAAAAACAGAGAACACCCTAGAACTTTGTCTAGTGTGTTTTTCATCCATCCACGGAGACTCTTCGGGGAGGGAGGGGGAAGAGGGGCAAGGCTCAGCGTGCTGCATTCCTTGTATGTTCCTCCCATGGACGAAAAGGAGTTTGCATTTTTCCACTGGTCTCACTGGGGCTTCCCAGGTGGCTGTAGTGGTAAAGAACCCATCTGCCAGTGCAGGAGACATAAGAGACGTGGGTCGATTCCTGGGTTGGAAAGATCCTCTGGAGGAGGAAATGGCAACCCACTCCAGTATTCTTGCCTGGAGAGTCCCTTGGACAGAGGAGCCTGGTGGGCTACAGTCCAGAGGGTCGCACAGAGTCAAACACGACTGAGCACGCATGTTCAGCCTGAGCATCTCTCACCCAGGGCCAGCCTCTGATGAGGATAGAGTCCCCATGGCCTAGGTCAGGATTTCAGGGACGGCCACTGCACCTTGGATCTGACCTGTGTCCGCTCCTTGGTTTTCTCGGGTGTCCTCGCACTGGGGGAGGAAGAGCATAGCTGAGTACTTTCCTGTGTCCGCCCCACAGGCTTACGTCCTGCTGGGACAGTTCCTCCTGATGCACAAGAGGGAAGCCGAGTTTCAGAAGTGGCTCATCTGTTGCTGCGGAGCCACCGAGTTTGAGGCCCGGGAGTGTTCCAACTGCCTGAAGGAATGGTGCTCCTGCTTCCTGTAGACCCAGCCTGGCCCTGAGCCGCCTCCCGGAAAACAATGCCTCTGCATCGACCCCGGGCTCCAAGTCATTATTTCTCTTTTCCGCTTTATTGACACAGGTTTGTTATAAAAAGCAGCTCAAGAGAATAAAAGAGGACAAACACAAGCACGGTGACCTCCAGATTCCACCCAGAAACATTCGCCTTACGCGGATATCATGCCAGCTGTCTCTCAGCATACGTTCATCTCCAGGAATGGATAATTTTATGTTAAAATGGGAATTCAATTTTAAGTCAGTGTAGTGTAGTTATCAACTGCTGCAGAACAAAGGAACCCAAAATGCAGCCGCTTAACAGGAACAATCATTTTATCTTACTCAGTTTCTGAGGGTCGGGAACTGAGAGTTGCTTGTCTGGGTGGGTCTATCTCAGGGCCCCCTGTGAGATTATAGACTGTGGGCCAGGGAGCAGGTTGGCCTGGGCTGCAGAAGCCACATGGTTTCTCATGTAGCTGGTGGCCTGAGACTTCGGCTGCTCTCTGAGGGGGCCTCTCTCAGGCTTCAGTGACCTGGCTTCTAGGGTCTCCCAGAGCAGGTGACCCAGGAAGGAATAAGAGGGCAGGAGGCCACCGTCTTTCATGACCTCAACTCTCACACAACCTCACTTCTGCCTTGATTTGTTTTTAGAACCAAGTCCCTACATCCTCAAGGGAGAATTAAACTTTTCTTGTAATAGCAAATAGTTCAGTTCAGTCACTCAGTCGTGTCTGATTCTCTACAACTCCATGAACCGCAGCATGCCAGGCCTCCCGGAACTCCTGGAGTCCACCCAAACCCATGTCCGTTGAGTTGGTGATGCCATCCAGCCATCTCATCCTCTGTCGTCCCCTTCTTCTCCTGCCCTCAATGTTTCCCAGCACCAGGGTCCTTTCAAATGAGTCAGGTCTTCACATCAGGTGGCCAAAGTATTGGAGTTTCAGCTTCAACATCAGTCCTTCCAATGAACACCCAGGACTGATCTCCTTTAGGATGGACTGGTTGTATCTCCTTGCAGTCCAAGGGACTCTCAAGAGTCTTCTCTAACACAGTTCAAAAGCATCAATTTTTCGGCGCTCAGCTTTCTTCACAGTCCAACTCTCACATCCATGCATGACCACAGGAAAAACCATAGCCTTGACTAGATGGACCTTTGCTGGCAAAGTAATGTCTCTGCTTTTCAATGTTATCTAGGTTGGTCATAACTTTCTTTCCAAGGTAAGTGTCTTTTAATTTCATGGCTGCAGTCACCATCTGCAGTGATTTTGGAGCCTCCCAAAAGTAAAGTCATCCACTGTTTCCACTATTTCCTCATCTATTTGCCATGAAGTGATGGGACTGGATGTCTAGTATGCAAACATTTTTAAGAGCATCACAGACAGGTTTTTGAGATACAATTTACATACGGTTTAACTTGTCCTTCTCAGGTGTGTAGTCCTAAGGACGTTGACAAATGTGCTGTCCTGGACCACCACATCTTCATCCACCCCCAGAGAGTTCCGTTTAATCACCCTTCACCCCTCCCCAGCCCTTGGCAACCAAGGATCTGTTTTCTGTCCTCAGAGTTTTGACCTTTCCAGAAAACTGTGTAAATGGAATTGCACAATATGTAGTTTTCTGAGATTGGCGTCTTTCACTTGGCATAATTCAGCTGGGGTGGATCCATGATACAGGTTTCTTCAACTTAAGAAACTTAGCAGCTGCTGTTGGTGTCCAGCTATATCCTGTGGACAATCACTGTCCTTGGGGAGTCCCAACTTCCCTCAAAATCACCAAAATCTCCTTGGCTTGAGGGGGCCTCTGGCTGCAGGAGTGGGTCACCCCATGCACAGGGAAGAGAAGAAATGCCAGGAAGGTAACACCAGGGGAGCCCTTGGTCTTGATGGAAGTTGACGGTCGAATGCCCCAGATCCTCTCCCCGTGGGTGGGGCAGCTCTGAGGAGGTTCCCCCAGTTCCCCAGTGGGGCTGAGCCAGGTTCCTCACAAAGAGCAGCCCCCTCTCTTTAATACCTAGCCCCACTTCCTACCCCCTACATCCTGCGTTTCCAATCCCCTGCCTGGGCTTCCTGTAACTCCCCCTCCACCCTGACACACACACACACACACACACACACACACACACACACACACACACACAGAAATACTCAAATTTAGAGTCTGCTTCCAGAAGAACCCAAACTAAGACAACCGTGTTAAGACTTAATTTTAACAGAAAAAAGGTGGAACAGAGCTGAAAGAATTGCTGAACTTTACTGAATTTTTTCTTCATCACTAGTTATAGTCATTTCTAAGTTCATTTCTTCTGAGTTTAAAGAATAATGTGAGGCAAACAGTTAGAGGTTAGCATCCTTAGGTTTATTTTAAACTCTGTTTTTCAATATTAGACAGTATAAACTTCCACTGTGTGGGAGGGAAAAGGAAATCAACACTCTCACTTCTTCCCTCTCATTTTTAAATTGGTTTTATTGTTGCTTTAAAAATTATTTTAAATTGTGGTGTAGTTATTTTACAATGTGTTAGTTTCTGCTGCTACTAAGTCGCTTCAGTCGTGTCCGACTCTGTTCGACCCCATAGACGGCAGCCCACCAGGCTCCCCCGTCCCTGGGATTCTCCAGGCAAGAAGGCTGCAGTGGGTTGCCATTTCCTTCTCCAATGCATGAAAGTGAAGAGTGAAAGGGAAGTCGCTCAGTTGTGTCTGACTCTTTCCAACCCCATGGACTGCAGCCTACCAGGGTCCTCCATCCATGGGATTTTCCAGGCAAGAGAGCTGGAGTGGGGTGCCATTGCCTTCTCCGGTGTTAGTTTCTATTGTATAGCAAAGTAGAACAGCTATGTGTTTACATATATCCTCCTTTTTTGAATGTCCTTTCCATTAGGTCACCACAGAGCACTGAGCAGAGTTCCCTGTGTTATACAGTAGGCTCTCATTCTGTTTTATGCATTGTTGTACATTTGTGTCAATCCCAGTCTCCCAATTCATCGCACCTCCTTTTCTCCCCTTGGTGTCTATGTTTGTTCTCTATGTCTATGTCTGTTTCTGCGTGGCCAATAGGTTCATCTGTACCATTTTCTAAGTTTCACATTTATGTGTTAATATAAGATATTTGTTTTTCTCTTTCTGACTTCACTCTCTATGACAGTCTCTGGGTCCTTTTAATTTCTCAAGGTTTAGAATGTATATATGTTCGCCTAGTCAAGGCTATGTTTTCCTGTGGTCATGTATGGATGTGAGAGCTGGACTGTGAAGAAGGCTGAGCGCTGAAGAATTGATGTTTTGAACTGTGGTGTTGGAGAAGACCTGAGAGTCCCTTGGACTGCAGAAGATCCAACCAGTCCACGAAGGAGATCAATCCTGGAATCTAGAACGAATGATGCTAAAGCTGAAACTCCAGTATTTTGGCCACCTCGCGAAGAGTTGACTCATTGGAGAAGACCGATGTTGGGAGGGAGGGGGGGGGGAGGGGCGAGGATGAGATGGCTGGATGGCATCACTGACTGATGGGTGTGAGTCTGGGTGACCCGGGATGGTGATGGACAGGGAGGCCTGGCATGCTGCGGTCAGGGGTCGCGAGTCGGACATGACTGAGCGCTGATCTGATCTGATCTGATCTGATGTCCTTCCCATAAGCATAACTCCCATAATTATTTAGTCTTAGTTTTCTATTTAAGAGCTTATCATCAATCTTTGTTAGTATCATCATTTTAAAAATCATAGCCTAGTCATTCTCAATTTCTTTATTTTGATACATTTTTTTGTTGGTTGAGGTGGACAGAATCAATCCACTTCAATTGGAAAAGGTCACAATATGCTGTGGGCTTTGTAGGTGGCGCTAAAGGTAAAGAACTTGCCTGCTAATGCAAGAGACATAAGAGACATGGGTTCGATCCTTGGGTTGGGAAGATCCCCTGGAAGAGGGCATGGCAACCCACTCCAGTAATCTTGCCTGAAGAATTCCACGGACAGAGGAGCCTGGAGGGCTATAGTCCATAGTGTCACAAAGAGTTGGACGGGACTAGCATCAGGAGAGCTCTGATCGCGGTACTCAGGTACGTGGGAACTCCCTTTCAATGCCTGCTCCTGTGAGGACCATGGCCATGGAATGAAGATCTGGTGAATCACTCCCTGTAGTTCAAAGTTTCTGCCCAAAGTGGTACATTCAACGGATGCTCACATTTCATTGGTCAAAGCAAGTAACATCATCCCTAACTCCAAGGGGCAAGAATTCTTCTGCATTCAGAAGAAGCAGAACTATTTGATGACAGTAACAACCAAGATCACCTTCATTCAATGAAGCTCATTATTGTTTCTCTGGATGCCTCCTGAGTGTTCTGTTTCCTAAATTCCTCAACTATGGTTGGGGTCTTTCTATTGTGGTCTTAGTAACTCCTTCTAACTCTGCTTCTCTGGTTCTCCTCAAGGAGAGGCCAAGGAGGATTCCAAGTAAGCCAACTGCTGCTGCTGCTGCTAAGTCACTTCAGTCGTATCCGACTCTGTGCGACCCCATAGACAGCAGCCCACCAGGCTCCCCCGTCCCTGGGATTCTCCAGGCAAGAACACTGGAACGAGTTGCCAGTTCCTTCTCCAATGCATGAAAGTGAAGAGTGAAAGTGAAGTCGCTCAGTCGTGTCCGACTCATAGCGACCCCATGGACTGCAGCCCACCAGGCTCCTCTGTCCATGGGATTTTCCAGGCAAGAGTACTGGAGTGGGGTGCCATTGCCTTCTCTGAGTAAGCCAACGGGTTGGTCCAAAGACTTAAACAGCGGCATCTCCTGGGAGCTCAGTTTCTGACTCCCCAGAGTCTGTCCCTTTTGCCACCTGCACAGCCCACACTCAGATCAAGTCTCTGCTGAAATAGTCATGGTGTTTAGAAGTCACCTCCCTGCCCGGGATGGGAGCTGGTTGGCTCCAGGGAAGGAAGAGGGAAGTAGCTTACCCCTCACTCCCTCCCACTTTCCTCTGACACTGATGAAATTCATCCCTTTCACCAGGTTGGTGTCCAGGATCCTGTAGTAAGGTTGGGAGCTGAGAAGCCTAGAGGAGGTGAGCTCGAGGCCGGAGGAGCCTCTGCAGAAGGACCTAGCCCAGTAGACCCGAGTAGCTGTTCCCTGTGTGATATCATTGGTGGGACATCCGGATGAACCCTGTCCCCCCACATCTTCTCCATGAACACCACGGATGCTCTGCATCAGCCATTTGATTCCTTCCATTCAGTTTTGTTCTTCCTTGTAGGTAAAATTACTGGCTTCAGTTCTTCACTTCTCCCGGTATTTCTCTACCCCCATTATGTGATCTTGCAGCCTCCCTATTAGAGGAAGAGTAACTCCCAGCCGGCTTGGGAGTTATTCTCCCCAAATTTGTAACTCTCCCCCCAAAACTACGATCCAGTGCTTTGTTGTATTTCTTTCCACTCTTTCTTCACTTGAATAGGTGTCCATTTATTAATACCTGGTTTATTGAAATATATTTCACACGTCATCAAATTCACTCTTTCAAAGTGTACAATTCAGTAGCCTTTGGTGTATTCCCAGAGTTGTGCAGCCACCACTGCTATTCAATTTCAGAATATATTCTTCACACCCAAAAGGATCTCCCATTAGCAATTCCATTAGCCGTCACCCCTCCCTGCCCCCCAGCCAGCCCCTGGTAACCACTAATCTACTTTCTGTCTCTATCGATTTGCCTATTCTGGACAGTTCATAAAAATAGTATCGTACATTCTGCAGGCTTTTGTGACTGGCTTCCTTCAGTGAACATAAGGTATTCAAGGCTCATTATGGTACAGTAAGTGAGGGTGTCGATTTAAACAATAAATGGAGATCTCATCAAACATCAGGAGACATCTTGCTTCCTTCATTTATACGTTTAAAATTTTTTTCCTCATTATTAATCTTTGAAAAATACTCTTTAGCAGTTATATAACAATTCATCAGATCTATATGCAATAATGTATTGAATTGTTCCTAGTTTTGGACTTCTAGGGTTTCTGTGAGCAGGTAATCGTGTTTCATTGAATGATTTATTGGATGAATGAATGAATGCATGAATGGATGGATGAATGAATGGAGGCTTAAACATGAATCTTTGCAGCATTTCCTTTCTCCTTTAGCAAGATGCCAAGAAAAAGATCTATAGTAGGAACATGGACGTTTTAAAAATTTTTTCATTCTTACTGCAATTGCTTTTCTAGAAAGTTCGACCCAATCCACCGAAAGAGGCTTTGAGTTCGTCTGACCACATCTCACTCCATGCTGCTACTGCTGCTAAGTCACTTCAGTTGTGTCCAACTCTATGCAACCCTATAGACTGGACTATGCTGCCCACTAGGCTCCCCCGTCCCTGGGATTCTCCAGGCAAGAACACTGGAGTGGGCTGCCATTTCCTTCTCCAACGCATGAAAGTGAAAAGTGAAAGTGAAGTCGCTCAATCGTGTCCAACTCTTAGCGACCCCATAGACTGCAGCGCACCAGACTCCTCCATCCATGAGATTCTCCAGGCAAGAGTACTGGAGTGGGGTGCCATTGCCTTCTCCATCTCACTCCATGAGTAAAACTGAATTCCTTATTGTGGCTCAGGAGGCCCTACAGTCTGGCCTGTCCCCTGCCTAATCCCTTCTGTGTCTGCCCCCCACCCCCGCCCCAGCCAGGCTGGCCTCCCTTTTGGTCACACCCACTTGCTGGCAGTGGGGCTGGTGGCCTCTGCATATCTGTCCCCTGTGCCTGGAGCCCTTCCCCAGGCCCTCAAGGCTCATTGCTACCCTTCAAGGCTCTGCTTAAGAGACACATCTGTGCAAGTTCCTCCTGTTCAAAACATCACCCCCAGCAGCCCTTGTCTTCTCCCCCAGCTTAATTTTCTTTTTCTCCATAGCACTTAGGACCATCTAATATACTGCATAATGTGCTTATTTTGTTTATTGTTTCAACCCCCTAAAATGAACAATTTGGGCCTGACCCAGTGTCTGGCATGGGGAGGCGTTCAATAAATAAGTGTGGAATTGAGTTGGCAGCCAGCATGGAGGGCTCTCCCTATTAAATCTGGGGCCTCCTCCCCTGGAGGCTCTGTCTTCCATCAAGTCCTAGTCAATATTCTTTCTTGACTCAGCTCTGGAGCCAACTGGCCCGGCCACTGCCTTGAGAACTGTGGATTCTGCCCTGTAGTGAAACCTGGAGGAGGCGGCCCCTGACAGACACGCCCCAGTGACTGGAGAGCACTAAGGCGTGTTACTGGCAGGAGCCCAAGCCTTCCTGGGGCCCACACAGAACAGAGTGCACCAGTGACCACACAGCCCCCTGGCCTTGGAGCCTCCTGTCAGGGCCTGATGTCCTCACCAGCCTCCAGAGAGCAGCTCCAACCCAGACACAGATGGGAGCCCCCAGTCTCTGCAGAGCAGGTGGCTTCCTGGTGCACACAGCACGTTAAGGGGGAGAGAGGAAGCCCCTGCAGTAAGCCAGGACTCCCCTCTTGGCCAGACTGCAAAGCAGCAGGGCATTTCTCTGGGGCCTCCCATTGTGGGCCACTTCCGGCCAGGCTCCCAGGGGCTTCCAGGGCAGCCAGAGGATCAAAATCCCCAAATCCACATGGCAATGTTTTTAAAGGACCCACAAGTCAGTGGACGCTGATGCTGTATCATTTATGGTCTCGGGGTTGGTCCCGAGCCAAGGAAGCACATTCAGAAATGGCCCCAACCCCACAGCCACCCCCAGGTCACCCCCACCAGCAGGCTGGCCCACCAGGAGGGCCAAAGGGCTTCCCTCCTGATCTGCCCCCTAAACCCACTGCCCACCCAGACCTTGCTGCCCAGCCCCAGGACCCAGCCACTGTGGAGGGGGCCCCTTGGTCCTTGCTGGGAACATTTCTGGAATTCATCCTTCAGAATGACTATTAACCCTCAAGATATACTCTTAAATATTCCCAGTGGGTCAAATCTGCATCTTCTGAAGGTCTATTTGAATTTGAGGGGAAATAAAGTTATTTAGAGCAAAGTCTGGTGAATAGGATGAGTGATTGAATTGTGGAATACGATTGTTTCGAATTCCCCATTGAAGTGTGTAATGTACACACAGAAAAACACAAATTATAAATAGGCAGCTTGGTGAGTTTTAGGGAATGGAATACAGCCCAGGTGGAGAACAGGTTCCCACCGGCAGTCAGGAGGTCCTTCAATCCCCTTCAGACAGGCCTACCTTCCACAGGCTGTCCTGACTTGTAGCAGTAGAGGCAGTTTAGCTTGCTCTTGAACTTGATGCAATGGGAGTCTGCAGTGTGTACACTTCTGCGCCTGGCTCTTTCCGTGTTTGTTTGCAGGATTCATGCATGCTAGTGAAGGCACAACTCTTTCTTTTTCGTGACTATATACTATTCCGTTGCACAACTGGACTAGCTTGTTTATTGAAAAATAGTGCTGCAGAGAACATTCTTGTACCTGTCTTTTGATGGATGTATTCTCATTTGTCTTGGGCACATACCCAGAGCAGAATTGCTGGCTCACAGGGCATATGTGTTTTTAGCTTTCCCAGACACTGCAAAACATCTCATTAACACGAACATTTCTTGAGAGACAGGGACCTTGGGACGGGCACAATGTACCTCTGATGCTGGCATTTTAGGGTCCCTACAAATAATTTCAAACTCCTTATCTCTCCCTAAATGCCAAGATTTCAGGGCACCCATCCAAGGAAGTCTTCATTTAAAGTTTTAGCACTTTGTTCATCTCGGATTTTTTGCATCCCTTTCGAATTTTTAAAAAATCATGTTAAAATGTTATTTATCCAGACTCCTGGGGTTCTAGGTGCCCCTTCAAAGTGGAGCTCAAGGCAAGTGCCTCCCTGCTTCTCAGTGGCCGCAGCCCTGGCCTTGTCTTCTTGTCAAGGTCCCACTCAGCAAAGAGACTGGCTTTGGGGTGGTGTCCCCCACCAAGTGAGGCTGAGTGAGAGGAGAGGAGGGGTCCCATCATTGTGGCCCAGAGAAGAACTCCAGAGTCCCTTCCTTCTCCCCCACTCCCTGAGGCCTGCCGGGCTGGGAGGCGGCTGTTGAAGAAGCATGGCCCTGGGCAGGTGGCTGGAAGTTCCCAGCTCACCCTCCCACCCCCAGAGGCTGCCCTCCTTCCCCCAAGCCTCCTGCCACCTTTGAAATCCGCCCAGGGACCCCATTCATCTCACTTCCCTGGAGTCATTCTGAGTTGAGTCCTGTGAGTCTTCCAAATTGAAGGCACGTTTCACAACAGTTTGGTAAAAAAAAAAACACAATCTTCACCCATTTGAAGCTATAGATTTTCCCCCAGAGCTGTTCAGTTTCACTTCGCTGTCCCCAGGTTCCAGGTTTCATTCCTTTTTGCTCTACAGCTGCTTTTCTCTCTCTCCCCACCCAAACCCTGCAGATGCTGCTGCCTAGGGCTCAGTTGGGAGGGGCTCTGGCAGTTTCTGTGGAGGTCAAGGGAGGCAACAGCTTTCTTTAAAATGAAAATGAGACTATTTCCCAGCCTAGTAAGGCAGCTTGCACCCTGACAAAGACCAAATGCCTCAGAAAACTATACTGCCACTCCCCTAAGTAAACAAGCCCTGTTCTATGAATACGTGGAGGCTGACATACTCCTTCACCCCTCACCCCAGGGCCCCACAGTCCCCTCCCGGATGCACGCATGAATCACAGCCCCCACACTGGAAACCACTCAGATGTCCATCAGTGGTAAAATGGTACGTTTTGTTGCTCATAGTGTCCAGCTCTTTGCAACCCTATGGACTGTAGCCCACCAGGCTCCTCTGTCCACGGGATTCTCCAGGCAAGAATACTGAAGTGGGTTGCCATTTCCTTCTCCAGGTAAAATGTTTTGTTTTTTTTTTTAAAAGGCAAAAATAAATAATCATCAATAATAACCGTAACAAATAAAAAGAAGTAACAGGTCAGTAGTGTCCGACTTTTTTCAACTCCGTGGACTGTAGCTGGCCAGGCTCCTCTGTCCATGGGATTCTCCAGCCAAGTAGATAAATGGATGAATAAATGCCATCTAATGGAATATCCTACAGCAGTTTGAATGAACAACTGTGACTATATACACAGAACGTTACATTGAACAAAAGAAGCCAGGCACGGAGCATGTGCTGGGTGATTCTGTGCCCGTGGGGCACTGCCATCTGCCAGTAGGGGCTGCCTCGTGGGGACAGGCTGCAGGTGGTGCAGGGCTCTGGGGCAGGTGTGGTTGTGGCTCTTGAGCTGGGCTGCTCTGTTTGTGAAAATGCGTCAACCTGTACATTTAAACACCTGTGCACGTTTCTATGTATCTGTTACATTTAAATGAGTCAGGAGCAACAGGCAGCTGTCTCCCCTCCCAACTGTCCTCTTGGATCTGATGAGTAGTGAGGTGGTGTGGGAGTAGAGAGGTACAGCTAGGCTCCTGAACACCCCCCAGGAGAGGGAGAGCCCTCAAAGCTGCCTCTACCTGTCCCATCCCAGAGTGGTTCAGCAGGGCTGGTCACCTGGATCAGGACTCCCTTCTTGTCACCAGGACTCCAGTCCAGTCCAGTGGATGCCAGGGGCAGGGAGGTGGGCCCACTTCTCCAAGGAGGAGAACCTGAGCCCTCTGAAGCAAAGCTGAGACAGGATTGCTGTCATCTGCCTGCAGGGCTGTGACAAGGACAATGGTACCCTTCATCTGGGTCAGCTCAGCCCCTCGTGAATACACAGCCCCTCCAGAGGCCGGCGGGTCAGGAGGCAGCTCACATGATACAGTCATCACGTGTGTCTTGAGAACCTCTTATTGGCCAGATGCTCTGCTGGGTGCTGGCAGTCCAGCCCTGTCTGTGGCTTACTGACAGATGAAGATCAAATGAGAAAATAAACAAGGCAATCAATTCAACAGGACAGTGGACAGCAGACCCAGCCCTAATATCTACCAGCTCCAGACAAGAGCTTACGTGAAAGCCACCAGCCTAGAGGCATAGGCAACCTGGGCTCAGCTACCTGGCACTTTTGGGCAACCACTGATGGTCACTGGATCTATGCCACCCAGCATGGAGTGTGGGACACGGCAAGCCTCCCCCACACCTAGAAAAGTCTGGAAACCCAGCCACATGTGTGCTTCCCGTAGAGACCAGTTAAAATCGGCCGATCATCTATTCAGCAAGGCTAATTGGAAATGAGTCACTTTTATTACTTACCTGGTGGGAGTGAGGACTGTCTAAGTATTGGCTGGGGTCTCTGGGGGTGTCAAGGCAGGGTATCCTCAGGACTATTTGAGATAGGGACAGAAATCCAGTTCCAATTGGTTTGAACAGCATTATAACAAATTCATTGGTTTATGTACCTGAGAAGTCTTGGGGGTTGGCTTCAGGAATAGCAGGCTCCTGGTTCACCAGTTTTATTCCAGTCCCCTAAGTTTTAAGTATATTGATCCAGGTCAGATGGATCCATTCAGAATTTTTAAGTGTGGGTGGAGCAGAAGGAACCACTCACTGCTCAGGGTTCTCCGGTTCTGCAGATCCCAGGCGCTGGGAGGTCTCACCGCCTGGAAGGAGAGCAGTAGGGTCTTGCCCTCCATCCAGCTATCTGGAGGTCTGCACTTTGCATCCCAGGGGCTCAGCTTGTTTTGTTTGGCTCTTTTTTCATTTGCCTTCTCTTATCAATTAGGAGGTTTTGAATAAAAATCCCCTGGAGGCCAACCCAGCAGCTTCTCTCTTCAGCCTCCTGAAGCACAGGCTGGAACTCAACCCCTGTCCCTCCCCAGGAGACATTGACCAGTGACAAGGATGCTGGCAGAATAAATCCCCAGAATCCTTGCCCTCAGTGGCGACTCTAAAGGATGCTCCATGCTCCACGTCAGCTCCCTAGGCCTCAGCACCCTGGTTTACACTCTGACCAGCATCTTCCCATCCTCCTCCTCCCCCAACCACCCGCACCCCCCATTCGTGCTTGCAGGAGTCACCTCCTAATCCTCTGCTGGCAACAAGTCCTGTCTGCCTCTGCATTTCAATCCAACCCTCAGCCCACTCCTCCCAGTGAAACCCTCTGCCCTGCTGGGTGGATTCCTCTGGAGCTGGCTGGGACTCAGTCCTGATGCAAGAGCCACGGACCTCCCAGAGGCCTCTGCATTTGGAGAAAGACTGGGCCCAAGAGCCTGTCATTTCAGAGAAACCTCCAGCACAGCCTTCCTGGAGTTCTGCAGTTCCAGCCTTATCTATGCTCACTGTAAAAGCTGTGCAAGCGGCTATTTGCTTTCCAGCCTGGAGCACTGAGGGGCTCCTTCTAAATATATCTCAACACACTACAACTCTCCGCTGCCCAGATGTATGTTTGTCAGTCGCCCTTGAGCCTGTGGTCAAGCAGCTTGGTAAGACCCAGCCAAGCGCCGAGACTGTGGTTCAAAGCGCTTAGCCTGCTCTGTGAACACCCACCCTCCTGGAGAAAAACAGCAGGGTGGTGAGATTCATCATGAGGCTGGCTCTGAGGGCAAGGGCTTCATAGAGCTTGACAACAGGCCTGGCACTTAAAATATGCACCAATAAATATTTGTTAGACAGAAATTCTGAAGCCATCTGGGTGGTTTTCTCTCCCTCTCTTTCAGAACAAAGTCCACACACATAGGGTGTCGGTGCTGGTAGCAAGGAACAGCTGGAACTGACCTCGCGTCCCGGGTGTCGGAGGGTTAATTCCTATGCTCTTTTACCTAGTGAAGTATTTGAGGCCTTTCACAGGGCGAATGTCATGCTCTGAGCCGGAAGTACCTCCACGATGCTGTATTGTTAGGTGGAAGAGGAGCAGGCCAAAGACCGCTTGTGAGAAAAGGAAATATTGCTCAAAGCTGTGTGAAACCCCTCTGGAAAGATAAACACTGAAATCAGGGGCTCCTGGTGGGGAGAGGGTGAACGTGGATGGTCACAGTTAGCAAGAAACTACACTTTGTATATTTTATAATGTATACACTATAAAAAATACACACACACACACATACACACACATACATTTATGACCTACTTAGGGACCTGAAATGGGTTCTGCAGGGGAGGGGGCAGGGTACAGGGTAATGGGTTGTCTTTCCTGAACATGAATCTGGGCAGCCATTCCTGGGGGTGATCCTCTTCCGTGTCTTGGCTTCATCTCCTTGCCATGGTTTCCAGAGCCTTCCAGGCCTGACCACGTGGCCTTGCCTCTCACCATGGCCCTCTCCCTCTTCCCTACCTCTCTCTCCCCCACAGAGCCCACCTGGGATTCCCCAAGCAGGGCCCCTGGCTCCCTCTCACCCTTGGGAACAGTGCCTCCCAGGGTACCTTCCACACTCTGTGACTCCCCCCACACCCTGCCCCCCATCCCCAAGCTCTCACCTCCTCCTTTCAGACTCTCCTGGGGTCGAAGTGTCTCCATCTCCTGCCACACAAAGCCCAAGAGGCAGCCCTGGCCACCAACACTTGGTCCAGCTCAAGCATACACCCAACAACACATGGATGGATGAACAGGTGGGTGGATAAACGGATGGGTGGATGGATGAACAGATGAGTGGATGGAGAGATGGGTGGATGGATGAACAAGTGGGTGGATGAATGGATAGGTGGATGAACAGATGGGGGATGGATGAGTAGATGAACGGATAGGTGGATGGATCTATTTGGAAGGGGCTACAGCCCCTTCCAGTCCAGACCCGCCCAGACTCACTGACTGTTACCACCTCCCTTTGCAGTATCTGCCTCTCTTCACTCAAAGGTGGTGCCTAAAGCTTCTGGAGGATGCTTTGCCCGTAAACAGGTCAGGCTGGAAGGGCCCTGGGAATTAGCCACAGTACCTCAGCCAATGACCCATGGGCACAAACCCACTCTCTTCTCTTGGGGTGGTAGGGCATCATCCTGAGGAGTGGACACTGCAGCCTCGCAGAGCATCCCCACACAGGTACCCGGCTCCATGACACACCAGTACCAGCTCTTTCCCTTCCCTTCTGACCCCCACCCACACCTTATCAACATCTCCTGGCCCCCTCCCAAATAAACAACTTGCCTGTGAATCCTTGCCTCAAGGTCCAATGGCAGGACTTCTTACATGTACACCATCTGACAGTGCACGAAGCTAAACTGGGGCCGCCGAGACCAGGCCCTGGACCTTCGCTGGCCCCTCTGCAGAGCATACACGGGTGGGCACAGGAAAGGACAGAGGCTGGTGAGGATTCAGAAGAGGGGGCTACGACTGTCAAGCTGACAGAAGCAGCCAGGATTCCAGACGTAGAGGAAAACACAATGCCCCCAGGGCAGAGAGCAGGATGGAGGAGAAAGGTCTTCCACAGGGCAGCATAGGATGCCTGGGAGGATGTAGAGGGGTGGGCTCCCCCAGTCCTGCCGTGAGCAGGGCTGCGGTGCTCAGGGAGGGAGGCTGAAGCCCATGACCACGTTCCGTCCAGCCCTGGGAGGGAGGCCCAGGCGACCCACGATCAAGCATGAAGTGACACACTGCAGGCTGGGTGAGGCCGGAGCGCGGGTCTACCTGTAGGGCCACCTGAGGGGTAAAGTGGGCCCTGAATGAACATTCCTCAGTTTCCTACTGAAGAATCCACACCTCTGACAGCCTGGGGAAAAAGGCACAGATTTGAGGGGGAGGACTAAGCTGTCTTGTGGGTCTTGAACTTGCACGTCAGGATCCTGAATTAAAGATGGCTTCTGGCCTTGGGTAGGGGGATAGCACACATGGCTGACAAGGACAGACACGGACTCCATGCGTGAAGCAGTGGCCACCAGGAAGGGCGGCCAGGAGCCTGGACGATGTGGATCCTCCCTACAGCCCAGATCAGCTGCCTCTGTTCTCTCTGGTTCTGGGGTCAGGCAGGTGGGTCCCAAGCTCCAGACACAGTCAGGAAGGGACCTGTACATGTGCCACCTGCTGCAGCAAAGGGAACCGGCTCCTCTCTGAAAGCCAGATGCCAGAGCCACACCTGGCACATAGTAGCTGCTCAATGAGTATATGGCAAATAGAGGAAGAGATCCCAGGCCCAGTCTAGGAGCTGACCTAACAGTGAACACACGGAGTCTGCCCTTTAGGGAGGAGATTACCATAAGGTGATGTTCAATACTAAGTGCTTTGAAGCAAATGGACAGGGCTGCACCCTTATGGTGGGAAGTGGATGTGGTGTGGGGCTTGGGAAGCTGCTCTGAGCTGATACCCAAAGGATGTGAAGGTGTTAGCTTTGGGCAGGTGAGGAGCTATGTCCCCGACAGAGGATGTGGCCAACACACACCACACACACACACAATTTAAAACTAGAGAAAGAAGGCTGAGGTCAGAACAGGCCTTGCTTATGCCAGAGTAAAGCAAATTATAAGTGATGTCATGGAATAAAGGGTAAGGCATGTGGTTAGGGGTTCAGCTTTGCCGCTAACTCCCCGTGTGGCCCTGAAGGTCATTCTCTCTGGGCTTCCTTCTTGCTGCAAAATGAGGGAGACCTGGCAAAAATCTGGAGGCAAGGGGGAGGTGTTGCTGGCACCGTGCACACCACTTCTGAGGACAGACTGTGTGCATCTCTCTCTGGCTCCACAGTCAGTGACATCACACAGGTAGGATGAGATGGACCATCGAGGGACTGTTTATACCATGGACATTGGCAAACGCTGCAAATCAGATTTTTTTTTTTTTTTTTTGAGAGCTAGTTGCTAAATATTTACCAGCACACTGGCCTAGACAGTACTCCCCATCTCTTGCTAAAGTCTCCTAAGTGTGTAGACGAGAGCTTGTCCCTATCCCAGAGGCCAGGGAACTCAGCATCTCAGGAGAACTCTCTTTAAATCCTCCTACTGTCATTTCTGGGCTTCCCTTGTGGCTTCCCTTGCAGCTGGTAAAGAATCTGCCTGCAATGCGGGAGACCTGAGTTCGAGCCCTGGGTTGGGAAGATCCTCTGGAGAAGGGAAAGGCTACCCACTCCAGTATTCTGGCCTGGGGAGTTCCATGGTCTGTATAGTCCATGGGGTCGCAAAGAGTCGGACACGACTGAGCCACTTTCACTTTCACTGTCATTTTAAAATTCAGTTTTACATTCTGTGCCTTAAGGGAGCTCTGCATCTTGCTTCCTCACACATTGCAAAATAAAAAAATTTTACTTTCCTGACTTCAGGGACATGCCTGTTGTTAGTGCTGTGGGTTTGTTAACATCATAACACACACACACACACACACACACACCTGTTCTTCCTGCCTGAGTGTCCCCTGTGCTCAAGGCCAGCATCATTCAGTCCCTCCAGGTGTAAGGCCTCCCCCTCCATCCCCTCTCTCTCTCCCTTATCTCTGTTCCTTCCAAACCCCAGGCCCTGGACTTGGACTTGGGCCCTGGTGGGTGGGGGAAGAAGCCAGCCCCGTTGGCCCACTGATGAACGCATGGGTGCCCCGTGGCTCGGGACAGAAACAGGCAGAATCCGCCCAGGACAGCGGCACCCAGGCCGGGCCAGGAGACTGCCCCCACCTCTTGGGATCGAGCAGCCGCCCGGCTCCTTGCAGGGGGCCCCACAAACATTGCCAGCACCCACGGGTGTGTCTCCGTAGACAGAAAGGAACAGGACTTCCCTTTCCTCCCCCTGCCCCTCTGGAAGCATGTGGGCTTAGCCCTTCACGCCGCAGCTGAGCCAGGAGATCTGTTCTCTGGCCCAGACTTGTGGATGCCGCGGGCTTCCTGGCTGACCTTGGGCAGACACTTGTGTTTTGTCTGTGCCTCTTTTTCCACCATTGGCTGCCGCTAACCTCACTGTTGGGGGTGGCTGGGAAGGGAGGGATTCTCCGTGGCAGCCTCAGAAAACAGACAATAGTTCCACACACAGAGCTGGGCATGTGGGCTGAGGGTCCATATCACTGAGAGAGGGGCTGAGAGCCCTCTGCATGGATGCCAGCCCCTAGGGTATGAGAATGTCCATCACAGAAAATTCCAGGACATTGCAAAGCAATGCCATGCCCCAAAGGGGACCTGAGACCTCTGTGGAAAGGAGCAGAATGTGATACGGGGGATGGCTGGGAACTGTTACACAGTAAAGGGGCCCTGTCCTCCCCCCTCCTCTAAGCTTCATGACGTTTCCACCTCCCACCCTCAGGACTGCCTCCCCCATCACTCCATCAAACTGGCCCCCAAAGATGCCACCTCTTCATTGCGGATCCAACGGCCACTCCCCAGAATGCCGCTCACCACCCATATTGTGATATTTGGACAACCTTTGACCACCTTCACTTAAACATTCTTCTCTATGGGGGTCTTAGCTGGGGTTCAGCAGAGGAGAGCGGAAGACTTGGGTGCAGAGAGTTCACTCGGGAGGAGGCCCAGGAGGCAGGAGTAAGGTCAGAGGAGGGAGGCCGGGACAGAGCTCCTGTTCTGGCACCTGGGGTTTGCTCCCTCCTTGGCCCCCTAGCAGGAATGTACAGGATGTGCCCGAGGGTTATCTCTGCAGAGGACAAAAGCTGGGGCTTGAGCTGTGCCCCACGGTTACTTCCCAGGGACATGAGCCCCGCGAGGCAGTGAGAGCCAGTGTGGTGCGTGCTCATGCTGGGACGCACCTGTATGCACAGGAAGTGTCTACGCTGCAGCCGTGGTCAGCGGTGGATGGAGGGATGAGGTGGGGGATGCCAGGATGTCCCCTGGACTTGACTTCCCCAACAGCTCCCCCGTGGCCCGCCTCCTTCCCCAGGTCATGTCTCTCCACCTGTTTCCAGGGCCTCTGAGCCCTGCCCCTCACAAAGCTGTTCACCCACCCTGCTCCCCGCAGACCCCTCACCCCTGCCCTTCCACCTGAAGCCCTTGGCTTGTCTCCTGCGCTGCACTAAGCCCACTGTGCAAACACTCTTCTGTTTGCGCTTCTTCCCTCCCCCAAGAAGCTTCTTAAAAGCAGAGACAGGTGGCCTGTCACCTACCACAGAGCTGGGCACACAGCTGGAGTAGCTCCACACGGTGCCCAGGGAGGTCACCGGACAGCATCTGCAGGGAGCTGGGCTGGTCTGTGGCTCGTGGTGCTTGCTGACACGTTTGCCACTTTGATGGGATTCAGCTGGGGCCACCAACCAGAGCGTCCACAGGGTGCCTCTCCAGCATGGTGGTCTCAGACAGGGGATACGGAGGCTCAGAAGTCCTGCCAGCTAGGATGAGGCCACCGGAAGTCACAGAGCAACCTCATGCCCCTCTGGTGGAAGTGGACATGAGCCCACCCAGATTCAGGGAGAGGGACATAGACTCCACCCCTCCAAGGGAGGAGTGCCCAAGAGTTTGTGGTCTCCCATGGTCTGTGGTGGAGAAGGAATATATGAAGAGGGGAGAGGGGATAAAATAAAATAAATAAGAAATTCTATGTTGGATGGTGGCTCCATCAGCATGACTAACTCCAGGAACCTGTGAATGTGACCTTATTTGGCAAAAAAATAAAATCTTTGCAGAAGAAATTAACTTAAGGATCCTAAGATGACATCATCTGGGATTAACTGGTGGGCTCTAAATCCAACAGCAGGTGAGCCCATAAGAGTGAGGTAGAGGGTGATCAGACAGAAGAGGAAAGACGGCGAGGATGGGTCATGTAGCCACCAGCCAAGGGGCACCCGGAGCTGCCCAAAGCAGGACAAACCAGGCAGGATCCTCACCTAGAGGCTATAGAAGGAGTGGGGCCTGGCAACACCTCGGTTTTGGCCTTCTAGTCTGAGGATCTGTGGGATGATAAACTTCTGATTTTAAAAATGTCTTTTATTTTATGGAGAAGAAGGCTGAGCGCCGAAGAATTGATGCTTTTGAACTGTGGTGTTGGAGAAGACTCTTGAGAGTCCCTTGGACTGCAAGGAGATCCAACCAGTCCATTCTGAAGGAGATCAATCCTGGAATTTCTTTAGAACGAATGATGCTAAAGCTGAAACTCCAGTATTTTGGCCACCTCATGCGAAGAGTTGACTCATTGGAGAAGACTCTGATGTTGGGAGGGATTGAGGGCAGGAGGAGAAGGGGACGACAGAGGATGAGATGGCTGGATGGCATCACTGACTTGATGGGTATGAGTCTGGGTGACCTCCGGGAACTGGTGATGGACAGGGAGGCCTGGCGTGCTGCAGTTCATGGGGTCGCAAAGAGTCGGACACGATTGAGCGACTGATCTGATCTGATCTGATCTGATAGTGGATTTACCGGAGAAGGCAATGGCACCCCACTCCAGTACTCTTGCCTGGAAAATCCCGTGCACGGAGGAGCCTGGTTGGCTGCAGTCCATGGGGTCGCTAAGAGTCGGACATGACTTAGTGACTTCAGTTTCTCTTTTCACTTTCATGCATTGGAGAAGGAAATGGCAACTCACTGCAGTGTTCTCGCCTGGAGAATCCCAGGGACGGGGAAGCCTGGTGGGCTGCCGTCTATGGGGTCACACAGAGTCAGACACGACTGAAGTGACTTAACATAGCATAACATAGCATAGTGGATTTACAATTGTGTTAATTTCTACTATACAGAAAAATGACTCAGTCATACACATATATGCTTTCTTTAGCATATTCTTTTCCATTATGGTTTATTACAGGAGACTGAATATAGTTTGCTGCACTATACAGTAGGACATTACTATTTTTCCCTCTTCTATGCACTAGTTTGCATCTGCTGACCCCACACTCCCACTCCATCCCTTCTGCACTCCCTCTCCCCCGGACACTCACAAGTCTGTTCTCACAGACTCTATGTCTGTGGGTCTGTTTTCCAAATCAGTTCATTTGTGTCATTTTTAGATTCCATGTATAAGTGATATCGTATGGTACTTGTCTTTTTCTGTCTGATTTGCTTCACTTAGTATGATAATCTCTAAATCCATCCATACTGCTTGCTGCAAATGGCATTGTTTCATTCTTTTTATGGCTGAGTAGTATACAGTGGAAGTGAGAAACAGATTTAAGGGACTAGGTCTGATAGAGTGCCTGATGAACTATGGACAGAGGTTCGTGACATTGTACAGGAGACTGGGATCAAGACCATCCCTATGGAAAACAAACACAAAAAAGCAAAATGGCTATCTGAGGAGGCCTTACAAATAGCTGTGAAAAGAAGAGAAACGAAAAGCAAAGGAAAAAAGGAAAGATATTCCCATCTGAATGGAGAATTCCAAAGAATAGCAAGGAGAGATAAGAAAGCCTTCCTCAGTGATCAATGCAAAGAAATAGAGTAAAACAACAGAATGGGAAAGACTAGGGATCTTTTCAAGAAAATTAGAGATACCAAGGGAACATTTCATGCAAAGATGGGCTCTATAAGGAACAGAAATGGTATGGACCCAATAGAAGCAGAAAATGTTAAGAAGAGGTGGCAAGAATACTCAGAAGAACTGTACAAAAAAAGATCTTCATGACCCAGATAATCACGATGGTGTGATCACTGACCTAGAGCCAGACATCCTGGAAAATGAAGTCAAGTTGGCCTTAGAAAGCATCACTATGAACAAAGCTAGTGGAGGTGATGGAATTCTAGTTGAGCTATTTCAAATCCTGAAAGATGATGCTGTGAAAGTGCTGCACTCAATATGCCAGCAAATTTGGAAAACTCCAGTGGCCACAGGACTGGAAAAGGTCAGTTTTCATTCCAATCCCAAAGAACAACAATGCCGAAGAATGCTCAAACTACCACACAATTGCACTCATCTCACACGCTAGTAAAGTAATGCTCAAAATTCTCCAAGCCAGGCTTCAGCAATACGTGAACTGTGAACTTCCAGATGTTCAAGCTGGTTTTAGAAAAGGCAGAGGAACCAGAGATCAAATTGCCAACATTTGCTGGATCATGGAAAAAGCAAGAGAGTTCCAGAAAAACATCTATTTCTGCTTTATTGACTATGCCAAAGCTTTTGACTGTGCGGATCACAATAAACTGTGGAAAATTCTGAAAAAAATGAGAATACCAGACCACCTGACCTGCCTCTTGAGAAACCTATATGCAGGAAGCAACAGTTAGAACTGGACATGGAACAACAGACTGGTTCCAAATAGGAAAAGGAGTACATCAAGGCTGTATATTGTCACCCTGCTTATTTAACTTCTATGAAGAGTACATCATGAGAAACGCTGGATTGGAAGAAACACAAGCTGGACTCAAGATTGTCGGGAGAAATATCAATTACCTCAGATATGCAGATGACACCACCTTTACAGCAGAAAATGAAGAGGAACTAAAAAGTCTTGATGAAAGTGAAAGAGGAGAGTGAAAAAGTTGGCTTAAAGCTCAACATTCAGAAAACGAAGATCATGGCATCTGGTCCCATCACTTCATGGGAAATAGATGGGGAAACAGTGGAAACAGTGTCAGACTTTATTTTGGGGGCTCCAAAATCACTGCAGTTGGTGATTGCAGCCATGAAATTAAAAGACCCTTACTCCTTGGAAGAAAAGTTATGACCAATCTAGACAGCTTATTAAAAAGCAGAGACATTGCTTTGCCAACAAAGGTCTGTCTAGTCAAGGCTATGGTCTTTCCTGTGGTCATGTATGGATGTGAGAGTTGGACTGTGAAGAAGGCTGAGTGCTGAAGAATTGATGCTTTTGAACTGTGGTGTTGGAGAAGACTCTTGAGAGTCCCTTGGACTGCAAGGAGGTCCAACCAGTCCATCCTAAAGGAGATCAGTCCTGAATATTCATTGGAAGGACTGATGCTGCAGCTGAATCTCCAATACTTTGACCACCTCATGCGAAGAGTTGACTCATTGGAAAAGACCCTCATGCTGGGAGGGATTGAGGGCAGGAGGAGAAGGGGACGACGGAGAATGAGATGGCTGGATGGCATCACTGACTTGATGGACATGAGTTTGAGTGGACTCCGGGAGTTCGTGATGGACAGGGAGGCCTGGCGTGCTGCGATTCATGGGGTCGCAAAGAGTCAGACACGACTGAGCGACTGAACTGAACTGAATATTCCATTATCTATATGTACCACATCTTCTTTATCCATTCATCTGTCAGTAGACACTTATGTCGCTTTCATGTCTTGGCTATTGCGAAGAGGGCTGCTATGATCATTGGATGCATATATCTTTTCAAATGATTTTTCTCTGGCTATGTGCCCAGGAGTGGGATTTCTGGGTCAAATGGCAACTCTGTTTTTAAACTACCAATGTTTGAAGTCACCAGTCTGTGGTCATTTGTCACAACAGCCCCAGAGAACTGATAGGCACTGAAACAGGACAATGTAAGAGGATTTTAAGAAAGGGATTCTTTCCTTCTCATTCTGACAGAGGCCCAAAGGCCAAAGCCGACCAAATAGGTGGTAAGAGGCCTATACATCAAGATGCTCGGCTCAGACGCACATAAACCAGGTGATGATCCTGTCTCCTGACTGCCTCAGGGTTAGGCAGGGCTGAATCTGAGAGGCCAGAGGGGCAGAGAGTCCTCTGAGGAAAGTGGCTGGAGGCTGGGAGGCCCACCCTCCTGGGAACCAGTGGGGAGGCGGCCGCCTCACCTCACTCTAGGAATCTGAAGGCAGGAGGCCATGGCCTGTGGCCCGAGGAGCAGGTGGGGTGTGGGGGTTGCACTGGAACCAGCCAGACCCCCAGGGGTGGCGATGGCAGGGCCAGGATGCCTGCACACCTGTCGGGCACCAGACAAGAGTCAGAGAGGCTAGGACCAGAGGCGTTTCAGGTCCTGTTGGGGTGCGGCCCCTCCCTGGCCCTCAACTCTCCTCTCTGGACTTCTTTCCAACTGGAAGAGCCGGGGGCAGCCAGGTGATAGGTGAGGACAGTGGGAAGCTCAGGGCTGAGAAATGGCGATGGAGCCCATCCCACCGTCCCAGTCCCTGCTGCCAGTGCCCTCCCTGATCTGGGCAGCACTGATACGTGCAGAGCGTGGGTGATGACTGTGCACTGAGCATATCAGGTGTTATTGATATAGCAAGTCAATTCTTGCATCTGAAAAGGGGCCAGAATACTCTTGTCCCCGGGCCTGCGCTCTGCCTGCTCCAGAATTCCGTTTACTCACATTTGTCCAGATACACATGACTCAGACCGATGGACTGCCCTGAACTCCACCTCCTGACCATCCAGAGACGTGAGCGGCTACAGCCTAAAACCCCTGTGGGCTCCACCCGAAGACTAGGTGCAGGCTCCTCTTGTTTGCATGGGAACCTGACCAAGGCCCATCCTGAGCAGACCCACAGGGAGCTGGGGCAGGAATTCAACCCGGAGGCAGGGAGAGCTGGGCGTTGGTCAGTCACTGGCTGCCCTGCCGGGAGGCGGACCCACAGACTCCAGGTGCTCCAGGCTCTAAGGGGTGGGGGTGGCTGTAGCACCGAGGGCAGGTGCCCGAAGCTGCAGGTGTCTGCAAAGCACACAGATGCTGGAAAAATGACCCCAGTGGTCAGGGAGGGTGAAGAGAGAAGAGACTATTTCATCCCCACAAATCACATAAGACTTATTGCCGTGGCCATGAACTAGGACTCCAAGGGCTGAAAATGGCCCTGGTAGCCTGTCCTACATCACCGTAGGAACTCCACCAAAGTCCCTGCTCCTGAGCAGCCATCAGGGGTGCCATTAACACTGCTGCCAATGTCCAAGCAGGTGACACGGTGTCCACAGACCAGGAAAGGTGGTTGCTTCCTCCAGGAAACAATACGCAGCCCCAAGTTACACTTCCGGTGCCAGATGACTTATGGAAGCCAGTGGGTGCCAACCACCCCAGGGTTCCCAGAGCCCAGAGCCACAGAAGGTGGCTCTGCTTGGATGCCTGGCCAAGCTGACAAGGGTGACCCTTCAGTGACAGCACAAAGGGGAGGCTCTTGGGCTTCCCTGGTGGCTCAGACCGTAAGGAATCTGCCTGTAATGCAGGAAACCTGGGTTCGATCCCTGGGTTGGAAAGATCCCCTGGAGAAGGGCGTGGCAACCCACTCCAGTATTCTTGCCTGGAGAATCCCCATGGATAGAGGATCTGGTGGGCTACAGTCCATGGAGTTGCAAAGAGTTGGGCATGACTGAGCGCCTAAGTGTTCACTTGTCTGGATGCCCTTTATCTTCTTTCACTAATCCCAGTTGTCCACCCACATCCATCTAACCCCCACTCCTGCATCTTCCCACTGCTTCTCTCCTTCTGACTCAGGAATGTCAAAGCCACAGACACTCAGAGCATCACTCAGCCACATGGGACCCTCAGGGACAAAGAGGAATTTCATTCATGATCTAAAAGACTGCAAGGAAGGAGGTGGATTTAAATCAGAAGGGGCGAACTATTTTTGCAAAGGATCTGATGGGAACTATTTTAGGTTTCCCAGGCCATAGAGCCTATTGGGAATGCATGCTCAGTTGCTTTAGTCGTGTCCAACTCTTTGAACCCCCTCGACTATAGCAGCCAGGCTCCTCTGTCCATGGGATTCTCCTGGCAAGAACACTAGAGTGGGTTGTCATTTCCTCCTTCTTAGCAGGCGTGACTAGGTGGCAGGCCTTCATATTTTCCTAGGGTGGAGTTTTTGGCTCTCCAATGCCAAAAGTTCACTGAACTGGACACTCATGCGTGCATGGTTGGAGCGTGGTGATCCTCTCCACTCTTAACTGTTTCAACTAGAATTAGACACAGCTGACCCCAAGTTGCTTAGGGTCCGTGCTGTTTGGAGGACGTATAGGTTTTAAAACAACCTTGAATAGTGAAGGCAGGTGATATGGATTTACTCACGAGCCACAGACTCACTGGGAAAGATTTCTTTTCCTGACAAAAGCCAAGCTGTTTTGCATGACTCCTATAGCCCCTTGCCCCAGCTTTCTACTAATAGGCACCGGAGGAAAACTATGTTCTTTAATCTCCAGCATTGCATAGAGCTAAATTGGAATTTATTAACTATCTAGTTAATAAATATATTTTTATAAAAAACTAATAAATATATTATTCAATAAATAACATAATAAATAGATTATTATATATAATTAATAGATAATCAGATCAGATCAGTCGCTCAGTCGTGTCCGACTCTTGGCGACCCCATGAACTGCAGCATGCCAGGCCTCCCTGTCCATCACCAACTCCCGGAGGTCACTCAGACTCACATCCATCAAGTCAGTGATGCCATCCAGCCATCTCATCCTCTGTCGTCCCCTTCTCCTCCTGCCCCCAATCCCTCCCAGCATCAGAGTCTTCTCCAATGAGTCAACTCTTCGCATGAGGTAGCCAAAATACTGGAGTTTCACCTTTAGCATCATTCCCTCCAAAGAAATCCCAGGGCTGATCTCCTTCAGAATGGACTGGTTGGATCTCCTTGCAGTCCAAGGGACTCTCAAGAGTCTTCTCCAACACCACAGTTCAAAAGCATCAATTCTTCGGCACTCAGCCTTCTTCACAGTCCAGCTCTCACATCCATACATGACCACAGGAAAGACCATAGCCTTGACTAGGCAAACCTTTGTTGGCAAAGTAATGTCTCTGCTTTTGAATATGCTATCTAGGTTGGTCATAACTTTCCTTCCAAGGAGTAAATGTCTTTTAATTTCATGGATGCAATCACCATCTGCAGTGATTTTGGAGCGGAGCCCAGAAAAAATAAATTTTGACACTGTTTCCCCTTTTTCTCATCTATTTCCCATGTAGTGATGGGACCAGATGCCATGATCTTCGTTTTCTGAATGTTGAGCTTTAAGCCAACCTTTTCCTCTCCACTTTCACCTTCATCAAGAGGCTTTTAGTTCCTCTTCACTTTCTGCCATAAGGGTGGTGTCATCTGCATATCTGAGGTTATTGATATTTCTCCCAGCAATCTTGATTCATAATAGATTTTACTATCTATTATAGATTAATAAATAATAGAATATTTATTAATAATAGATTATTATTTAAAACTATCTAGTAAATAAATTGGCCGATACTTTATTAGTATTTTAAACAATTGCAGAACAGCAGGCAGAAGATCTGAGAAGTCAATAATTAGTGTCAAGTGACTTTCTAATGTGCAGTCAGAGGTCAAAAAAAAGAATCCAAGAAAACCCAAAATAGATATCCATTAGCCAAAAACTGTAGAAAAGTCATCAATTGCTTAACATGAAGAGACTGAAGTTATGCCCATTAATGTGTCAATTCAGTCACCCATTCATCTGTTCATTAACAAACATTTAATGGTCTTACTTGGAGAGGGGTTTATTTTGTGTCCTCTCAAAGCAAACCCTGAGACAAGGATTCACATGCAAGGGTGTGGTTTCTGGTGACTCGCACCAGCCATCTCTGCTGTTAAACCTCTCTGAAATGAAATGAAATCCATTCATTTCATGATGCTGTCTCAGTGGATATTTTTTTATTGCAAATAACAGAACACACAAATAATAGTGGCTTAAGAAATACAGACACAATTATTTAATAAAAAAAGAAAACTGTGGATGTGATAGTTTTGGTATAGCAGCCCAACGACATCAAGAAAGATCATAGATTTTCCCAGCATTCCTGCACCACCAGCCTCAGAGAGTTCATTATCACCTTATGGTCATAAGATGGCTGCTGTAGCTCCAGACATCACAACCACACACAAGCATGGGAGGGACATTGCAGCCGATGGCATTCAAGTTCCTCCAGTTTCCTTCCACCTTAGCCTTTTCTGTGTGTGTGTGTGTGTGTGTGTGTGTGTGTATGGGCTTAGGTACTCAGTCGCTCAGTCATGTTTGACTCTGCGACCCCATGGAACTCCTCTGTCCATGGAATTTCCCACTTATTGCTGCATCTGCTGGAGGCTCCATCTGCAACAGAAAGAACAGGATGAGCTTCCTCTTCTGCTGTTTTCAGTATCTCTCTGGTGCCTCCCATTGGAGGAACCCCAGCAGAAGCCTGCCAGCAAGACAGCCTGGCAAATGCCACTTGCGGAACTCCAGCCCCTTTGACGTGGAGCGTTAGGTGATTCACAGAGCAGGGTGGAAGGTGTAGAGAGGACGGGTGGGTGGACGTCAGGGAGGTCTATGTAGCAGCAGAACTGGCCAAAGAGAGAGAGAGAGAGAAAGGACAATCCCCCGTCCCTACTTTGGCATGGCTTCAGCAGTAGAGTAATGGGGGTTCCAACATCCCACAGGTCATTGGACAAGATGTCTTATCAGGTCCCTCCATTGCAAAAGAATTCCAGTTATGTATTGTCCACGTTCACATTTCCACGGCTGTCTTTGCTGCATGGTCTTATTCATTTTGAGGGGAGAAGTTGATTATGTGGCTTCTGTTAGACAGCCATCTCCCTGGTGACTGGGCTCACAGTCAGCTCCTCATCCAACTGCCTCTTTGCCTCCCAGCCCTGACTTCACCGGTGTTACCGATAGGCGCATGGCCCCTCTGTGTGCAGGGCATTTCTAAAACTCCGCTCTGCTCTTGAAACATGCCCAGGGTCTTAAAGGAAAGATCCCTTCCAAAACTTGGTCAGGCACCAAAATAAACTATGCAGAAAAATAAAACCTCTTTCTCCCTCACAGAAGACATTTAACAGCTCATGAGCCTCGGGAATAAACAGTACGTTCTAATGTGTGTGGCCAGTGGGCAAAACTTTGAATATTCATGAACCATCTCCCTGCCCCTCCATCCTGCAATGAAGGTGTTGGAAACCATCATTTAGGTACCGCCCATTTAGAGCAAAGGTATATTAAGTATTGGTAGGCTGATGGACCAAAAATGCTCTAAAAACAGGATTTCGGACAATTTCTTTAGAAGTTGCACTGCTTTCTGACATAAGTTAATTCCTGTCGAAGGCAATGGAAAAAAACCTCTGGTTTCTTGGGCCTACTGTTACACTATTAAATATATCTTAGCTGATATCTGGTTCCCAAGGTGACTCTGGGAAGGTCTTCCATAGAAAGGTTTACGTTTCCAGAGGTGGAAAAAACTGCATCCCCTGCCATATGAGCCACTGTGCTACTTGCTTAGAATGTCTTATGGGAACCAAACCAGTGCAGGGAGCGGAGCCTCCTAAAATCTAATTAGGAAACGGCCAGACCTCCAGGATCAAGTCTTGAGGTCTTTTCCTCTCTGGGTCTTTCAAGTTTTCTCCAGGGTTGGATTGAGCCAAGGGTTCTAAAACTTGACTGCACATTAAAATCATCTCGGGAGATTTTCAGTATCACTATACCCACACCACGGATGCCCTGCCCCAGCAGTCTCTGGGGGTGCACTCGGGGGCTTTACCACCTGAGCAGTTTCACCTTGGCAACAGCCCAGGTTGCCGTGGTGGCTGGTCTCTGAGATGCTGCCCCCAGTCCCCAACCTTCCTGACATACACATGACTGCCCCATGGGGAGAGGCAATGTGTTCCTTCAGCACCTGAACCTGGCCAGAGCAATGCATACCACTTCCGGTCTAGCCTCCAGGGAAGTGGCAGTCTCTGCTTTCTTCCTCCTGAAACGTTTGCTCTTGGATGGTTCCCACTCAGAACCAGCTGCCATGCTGTGAGATGCCTGAGCCACATGGAGAAACCATGTGGCAGATGAGTAGGGGTGGGCGGGTCAAGGAGGTAGCTCGTCATTAGCTGCCAATCATGTAGAGCACCTAGACAGAGTATTAAAAAGCAGAGACATTGCTGACAAAGGTCCATCTAGTCAAAGCTATGATTTCTCCAGTAGTCATGTATGGATGTGAGAGTTGGACTGTAAAGAAGACTGAGCGCTGAAGAATTGATGCTTTTGAACTGTGGTGTTGGAGAAGACTCTTGAGAGTCCCTTAGACTGCAAGGAGATCCAACCAGTCGATCCTAAAGGAAATCAACCCTGAATATTCACTGGAAGGACTGATGCTTAAGCTGAAACTCCAATACTTTGGCCACCTGATGCAAAGAGATGACTGATTGGAAAAGACCCTAATGGTGGGAAAGATTGAAGGCAGGAGGAGAAGGGGACGACAGAGAATGAGATGGTTGGATGGCATCACTGACTCTATGGATAGTGTTTGAGCAAGCTCCGGGAGTTGGTGAAGGACAGGGAAACCTGGTGTGCTGCAGTCCATGGTGTCGCAAAGAGTCAGACACAACTGAGCGACTCAACAGCAACAAATGTAGGGCATCTCTCTTGGGGGGAACAGCCCAGTCAAACCTTCAGATGCCTGCAGTCCCTGTTGACATTGACTGAAACCCAAAGAAGGATGACATGAAAGTGAGCTTGCCCTGCTGAGCCTAGTCCATCTACAGATACTGGAGAAGGAATGAATTGCCATTTGAAGCCAATAGGTTTGGGCTTGTCGTCCACCATACAGCAACGATCAGCTGGAACCACAGGGAACCATGTCATCGACAGGTAGACATTCTCCTAGGATACCCACTGTGCCCAGGGCATGAGGACACTGTCTGTACCTGCAGGGCCCCAGCCCTGTCCACACTGAGTCTCACCTGCTCCCACAGCCTGCTGGCACGGGGCAGCAAAGAGAACAGAGGTACCACTTCCGTCCAGGGAGAAGTGAACCACCAGTTGTTCCCTTCTGGTCCAAAGAAGGATTCAAAGAAGGATTCAGCCTGTTTTTAATTTTACTATGAAATATTATTCATTTTTATATAGTGTGCTATAATTCATAGAGGTTTCCCTGGCAGTTCAGCTGGTAAAGAATATGCCTGCAACTCAGGAGACTCTAGTTTGATTCCTGGGTTGGGACGATCCCCTGGTGAAGGGATAGGCTACCCACTCCAGTATTCTTGGGCTTTCCCGGTGGCTCAGACAGTAAAGAATCTTCCCACAATGTGGGAGACCTGGGTTTGATCCCTGGGCTGGGAAGATGCCCTGGATGAATGCAAGGCAAAACTTCAGTATTCTTGTCTGAAGAATCCCATGGACAGAGGAGCCTGGTGGGCTTCAGTCCATGGCAAAGAGTCAGACAGGACTGAGTGACTAATCACAGGCTAGCACAGCACATAATTCATAGATTTCCACTGGGTCCCTCCTGATACTTCTGGAAGGGAAATACCATCAGCAGTCCCTTTTGCAGACAAGGGAGCCAAAGGCTCAGAGAGGGCATGTGACTTTGCCCAGATGGCACAGCTGGGATTGGTAGAGGCATTGGCCTTGAGTCCAAGCCAGAGCTTTTTTCTGCTATGCTGCACTGCTTCTCTGTTTGGGAAAAAACAAACATAAAAAACATCTTGAGGGTGTGATGGAAAGTGCTGGTTGCCATTCAATATCTGTTCTCCCTTTCTGGGTAAACAACAAAATCATGATTGTATTTAGGAAGGAATGTACCCAGCCAAACTCACATTTCCCTGTCTCTCCTGTAGCTAGGTGTGAAGGCATAACTACATGAGACATAAGCTTGGGTGTTGGTGGGGCTTCCAGGAAACCTCCTTCAAAGGCATCTGTGTCAATTGAGATAAATGCCTTTTTTGCCTTTTCTCTTTCTTCCACCCTGCAGTTCACACAATTGCTGGAGCTCCAGCAGCCATATTAGATTATGAGGATACTGTGAAGGCAGAAGTTACTTACTACAGACAAGGGAGCAGAAATATGCAACAAGCTTGGGTTCTGCCCTGGGTTGTCTACTTCTAAACTTCTTATTTAGTAAAAGAACAAGGGCTTGGGGATTTAAGTCACTATTTTTTAGATCTCTGTTACTGCTGCTGCTATTTAGTCACCAAGTTTTGTCCAACTCTTTGTGACCCCATGGACTATAGCCTGCCAGCCTCCTCTGCTCGTGGGATTTTCCAGGCAAGAATATTGAAGTGGGTTGCCATTCCTTTTTCCAGGGGATCTTCCCAACCCAGAGATCAAACCCACATCTCCTGCATTGCCAGGTAGATTCTTTACCACTGAGCCTCTTGGGAAGCCAAGATCACCCTTTAGATCAGATCAGATCAGTCGCTCAGTCATGTCCGACTCTTTGCGACCCCATGAACTGCAGCATGCCAGGCCTCCCTGTCCATCACCAACTCCCAGAGGTCACTCAGACTCACATCCATTGAGTCAGTGATGCCATCCAGCCATCTCATCCTCTGTCGTCCCCTTCTCCTCCTGCCCCCAATCCCTCCCAGCATCAGAGTCTTCTCCAATGAGTCAACTCTTCGCATGAGGTGGCCAAAATGCTGGAGTTTCAGCTTTAGCATCATTCCTTCCAAAGAAATCCCAGGGCTGATCTCCTTCAGAATGGACTGGTTGGATCTCCTTGCAGTCCAAGGGACTCTCAAGAGTCTTCTCCAACACCACAGTTCAAAAGCATCAATTCTTCGGCGCTCAGCCTTCTTCACAATCCAGCTCTCACATCCATACATGACCACAGGAAAGACCATAGCCTTGACTAGGCGGACCTTTGTTGGCAAAGTAATGTCTCTGCTTTTGAATATGCTATCTAGGTTAGAGACACTGTTAAAATTGCCTGTGTCTGTCCCGCTTGCCCCAAACTGTGAGCTTTCTGAGGGCAGGGCCTGAATACATCTCCCCATAATAAACTCTGTGAACAGGTCCAGCCCAAAGGTCTGAGCCACTGCCCCCAAAGGAACGGCCCCACATGGTCTGGTTCTGGAGGAGGGGCCAGCCCTCCGAGGCAGTGGCTCAGCTCCGCCTGGAAGCAGTGGGTCTGGCCAAAAAACTAAAGCAGGAGAGGAAGAACCAGATAGTGAGAAAAAGCAGAGTTAGGGAAAAGAGGGAAAGACACAGAGAAGGGGAGAGGTGAGAAGGAGAGGGTGAGAGGGCAAAGCTGAGGTTATAATTAGAAAAATGAAAGCGAAAGTTGCTCAGTCGTGTCCTACTCTTTGCAATCCCATGAACTATACAGTCCATGGAATTCTCCAGGCCAGAATACTCGAGTGGGTAGCCTTTCCCTTCTCCAGGGGTTTGTCCCAAGCCAGGGATCAAACCCAGGTCTCTCGCAAAGCAGGCAGATTCTTTACCAGCTGAGCCTCAAAGGAAACCCAAGAACACTGGAGTGGGTAGCCTATCCCTTCTCCAGGGGATCTTCCCAACCCAGGAATTGAACTGGGGTCTCCCTCATTGCAGGCAGATTATCTACCAACTGAGCTATCAGGGAACCAGAAAAGAGCTACAAACACAGTTAGGTCTCCGCATTCCCAGGTTCTGCAGCTGTGGTTCACCCAACAGTGGAATCCGATCCACGGACCCACGGGTGTGGAGGCTGGGACCACGGGTGTGGAGGCTGGCTGTCCTGTGCCATCTTATATAAGGCACTCAAGCATCCATGTATTTAGATATCTGCGGGGGTCCTATAAGCAATCTTTCTTAGATATCAAGCAGGGTAGTGATGGTGGTAGGTTAGTTGCTAAGCCATGCCGGACTCTTTTCAACCCTACAGACTAGACTGTGGCCTGCCAGGCTCCTCTGTCGCAGGCCAGAATACTGGAGTGTGTTCCCAGTCCCTTCTCCAGGGGATATTCCTGACCCAGGGATCAAACCGGCACCTCCCGTATTGCAGGCAGATTCTTTACCACGAAGCCACGAGGGATGCTCCCACATCAAGGAACAACTGTATAAAGATGTTGATGAGGACCCTCAGGAAGAGAGGAGACCAGCAGGAAACAAACCTGCTTCACGGTCATCTCCCTCCCAGCTCTCGCCTCTCAGCTGCCCCGTAGAACTGACTCCAGCCATGTGTGCAGTTGGCTCGGGCCTCCAGTTCTGGAGCCAGAAACATAAACCAGAGAGTGAGGAAGGCAGGGGGTTGTGGGGGGGCGGTGTCCAGAGAGGGCGCACAGCACAAAGGACCCTAGGCCCTAGCACTCTTCTCCCACCGCCCCCAAGGCAGGCCAAGAATTCTAGCCTCCCGAGGCCACAAGAGCCCATGGGGACAGTCTAAGGGCGGCCAAGGGTCTCAGAGCAGAGGCTGCACTGTGGCAGGAGGGGCTCTGGGCCAGGGCCCCACCAGGACCCATGAATTGAGCTGTGTCCTGGGAAGGGCTGGACTCGCCAGGAGTGCGGTTGCAGAGCCCACATAGCAGACAGTTCAGGACAGGAGAGGTTTTGTCACTGAAGAGACTCTGAGTCAAGCTCTGGGACATCCTGGCTACTCAGCCTGGGGGCTTGACAAGCACGTCTCCCTGGCACACCTGGCCTGATGTCCAGATCCCTGAATCATCAGAACCCCCTGGGGGAAGTGGTGGGGGTTGAGGGCATATTTGAAAAGCAGAGTCTCGGGGTCCCGCCCCTCCCTGGGGATTCTGAGTCCAAAGAGCAGGGGGTGGCTGGGCAAGCTGTGGACTTAAAAAAAAAAAAAATCCCCAGAGATTCTGAGAGGCAGCAAACTCAGGAATCAGTAATCTAGAGCAAGGCTCACCAAACTTCTTCTGTAAAAAGCCAGGCTGCGAATATTTTAGGTCCTGCAGGCCAGTGGGTCTGTGACTTAACTACTCAGTTCTGCAGGGTGGTCCCACCAAAGCAGCCATAGATGATGCAGAAATGGAGGGCACAGGCTGTGTTTCTGCAAAACTTTATTTATGGCCCCTGAAATCATAGAATTTTTAGATGCCATGAAATTAAAAAAAAAAAAAATTCCCTAACCACTTAAAAAGTCAAAATCACCCTGAGCTCAAGTGCAGTGGGGCCAGGACTTGGCCCGAGGGTCTAGTTCACAGATCCCGGCTCTAGACCAGAGCTACTGTGAGGAATCAAGAGCAGATGTTGAGAGTTTTGCTACAGCATCCAGGCATGGGTGTGGAGGCTCCACTTGGCTGATGGGGTGATGGTGAATGCACTGGTAAGCCCCATGGGACTTGTGCTACTTCCGTCCTGAGACGGAGGACCACATGTGGTCGAAGGTGGGTGGTGGGTCAGAATGTTTAACAACTGGGCCTCCATCCCAGAAGTTTTGAAAAGCAGTGATTTATGGTATTCCTTTGACTTCACATGGGATCCAAATCCTCCTAATCTTTACCCAACCACAATCTCTAATTCTCCCTAAAATCTGCAGTCACAGCTACAGCAATCAAAACAAATCATGCAAGGAGAGAAAGAGCTGAAACAGAATATGACAAACGGGTAGTGAAGATTTTTGGAGGAGAGTGACCATACATATCATTTCATTGTATTTGTCTGTTTTCCAAATTTTCTGTAGGGAACACGTGTGAATTTTATAATCGAAGTTTTTGGGGACTTGGTGTTGTTGTTCAGTTGCTCAGTCGCATCTGACTCTTTATGACCCCATGGACTGCAGCAAGCCAGGCTTCCCTGTCCATCACCAGCTCCTGGAGTTTGCTCAAACTCATGTCCATTGAGTCAATGATGCCATCCAAACATCTCATCCTCCGTCGTCCCCTTCTCCCAGCATCAATCTTTCCCAGCATCAGGGTCTTTTCAAATGAGTCAGCTCTTCACATCAGGTAGCCAAAGTATTCAGCTTCAGCACGTGGGATGGTTTTTATTAAATAAGGAATGATTTTACAAAAATTCTCTGGAGATAAATTCCTCCACCAGACAACCCTTCCTGGTGTCTCCCAGCCTTACAGCCAGTAAGTTATTTTTTTTTTTTTTCATTTTTATTGGCATATGGCTGATCTACAGAGTTGTGTTCGTTTCAGGCGTAGAGCAAAGTGAGTCAGTTATACATATACACACATCCACTCTTTCTGAGATCCTTTTACCATCTAGGTCATTCCAGAGTATTGAGAAGAGGAAGTTCTTTGTTATAATTTAATCCACATCTAGAGAATCAGGGAAGAGACGAATAAAATGGAAAACACGTGCTGTCCCCATGACTGCGGAGCTCCGTTTCTTGTTATTCTTTGTTATTTTTAACAGGAGGCTCATGGGTGAGGGGCGGGGGTAGGTCAGGGCAGAAATGCTGCCAGCGGTCAGGAGTCTACCACCACGAGGACCGAGGGAGCAGAGAGCTTCCTGCACTGGGGCATCCACTGGACCCTTCCCGGTGAGTGTCAGTCATGAGCTCTGAGAAAGAGGTGGGGAGACAGTTCAGAGCAAAACACCTCCTTCCAGGGAAAACCCCAAGTGTGCAGGGATCACGAGCATTCAAACCCTGATGTGGCCACTTGTTCACTGTGAATCTCAGGCTGAGCAGTGGGGCTCCCGGAGTCTCAGCTTTCCCCTCCAGGACAGTGGGGATACATAGTGTGACCCCAGCTCCCCAGCCAGGTGACACAGGGACCACGGGAGACAGCACGCACAAGCGCACCTGACCCAGGCGGCCTCTGAGATGCCAGTTTTTCCCATTTGCTCTGATGGCAGAGGTCAAGTTCAGTATCCCAGGCAAAGGGCAGAACATAATAACTTCTTCTATTTGGACGGGCTCTTCCAGAAGATGTGAGCTGGGAAGCAGACGCTTTCTTTCTGGGTTCCATTCCTCCACCTGAGCGCACACCTTTGACTCTCCCCAGACTCCAAAATCAGCCCCAGCTGGGGAAACTAGCTTAGGATTCCCTTTGCTCAAGATCTTTCCAGGCCAATTTAGTAACCACAACGTGGCCCATTTAGATGTAAATTAATTCAATTTAAGTGAAATTTAAAAATTTAGTTCCTCGGTTGCACTGACCACAGGTCAGACGCTCAGTAGCCACACGTGGCTGCCATCGTGGATGGGACAGACACCACCCTGCCACCATCCCAGAAGGTTCCACCATACAGGGCTGTCCTGGAGGCTCAGTGGGACCCCAGAGGACTGCCTAGACAGCGATGGATTCTGGTGGCCTCTTGGCCTCTCATTTCAGCAATAACTCCTTCTCTATTTGAAAACAAGAATCTACTAAGGTGCCATCTTGGGTCTGGCATATTTAGGGGATGAGCAGGCAGACCCCCAGGTAGGTGAGGTCTGGTGGCCCCTGAAAGCTTCACGCCCTGAAGCCAAAAGAGACTTTTGTTCACTGGTTGACTGCCCTTAAAAAAAAAAAACGGCCAATAAAGAGATGGTGCTTTTATATAGCCACTATAGAAGACAGTGGAGAAGGCAATGGCACTCCACTCCAGTACTCTTGCCTGGAGAACCCCATGGACGAAGGAGCCTGATGGGCTGCCGTCTATGGGGTCGCACAGAGTTGGACACGACCGAAGTGACTGAGCAGCAGCAGCAGCAGCAGCAGCATGGAAGACAGTATGGAGATTCCTTTAAAGACTAGGAATAAAACCACCAAAGGACCCATCAATCCCACTCCCAGGCATGTACCCTGAGGAAACCAAAATTGAAAAAGACAAATGTACCCCAGTGTTCATTGCTACACTATTTACAATAGCTAGAATTTGGAAGCAACCTAGATGCCCATCTACAGATAAATGGATAAAAAAGCTGTGGTACATATATGCAATGGAATATTACACAGTCATTTAAAAGGGATGCATTTGAGTCAGTTCTAATGAGGTGGATGAACCTGGAGGCTACTATACAGAGTGAAGTAAGTCAGAAAGAGAAAAACAAACATCATATACCTATGCATACATATGGAATCTAGAAAGATGGTACTGATGAATCTCTTTGCAGGGCAGCAATGGAGATGCAGACACAGAGAACAGACTTGTGGTCAGAGGGAGTGGGGAGGAAGGAGAGGGTGGGATATACAGAGAGATTACATTACCATATGGAAAATAGATTGCCAGTGGGAATGTGCTGTGTGACTCAGGGAACTCAAATCGGGGCTCTGTAACACCTTAGAGGGGTGATGGGGAGGGAGGTGGGAGAGAGGTTCAAGAGGGAAGGGACATATACATGCCTATGTCTGTTCATGTTGATGTTTAGCAGAAACCAATACAATACAGTGAAGCAATTATCCTTCAATTAAAAATAAGTAAATTTAATTATTAAAAAAAGAGGTGGTCCTTTTATTTTCTTTTTTAACAAGAATAGTTTAAAGAATCTGAATTCAGAACGGCTTGGTGATATTCACAGTATGGACAGAGAACGGGCAGCTTCAAGCAGTGAGGACGCTGAGCTGCCAGACAGGTCAAGGCCAAGGCGGTCGATGCCCCGGATCCTCCCAGGGGCCCCAGGTTCTCAGCGGCTCCCAGACGCACTGGGGCTCCCCTGGATGGAAGGATGGACCCAGCTCTGCTTCCCCAACCTTCTCTTCAGGGCCCTAGGAAATCTTTGCTTCTAATTCCAACCTCAGATGTGCTCTGTTCCTCCCTCAGGACGTGGAGTGACTGTCGGTGTCCGCAGGCTCTGACCCCTCTGGGAGCTGCAGCCAAGCCCCGTGATGCTGACCGAGGTCGCAGGCTAAGCCTGCTTCACCTACACTCGGGTGGTCGTCAGAAGAGTACAAATGTTGTTGTACAGCGTAAAATAGTGCAAAGACCTCACCCCTTGGGCCAGGGGAGTGGGCGGGGGTAACTCCGTGGATCTGTTCTAGAGGCCCCAGTACAGCTGGGTGTCAGTTGCCCACCATGGTGAGCTGACCAACCGCACCCCCAATTATCACCTCCCTCCCTTCTCTGTCTCCCTCCCCACACCTCTACCGGCTCTGTCCTGGGATCACCTCCCAAACCAACGGTGGTCTGCCCTCAAGACATTTGATTCAAGGACTGCTCCTGATTCAAGTTATGGCAGTCCGAACATGGGTTGGAAAAGCCTTTCCAGACACAGGGTATTTCAGAAGGGAGTTAGTTGATTAAGGACAAAGGGCAGAGATAATGTAGGCGCTGCGAGCACAGTGGGCCACCTCCTGACTGGCCAGGGAGAGCGAGGGATAGGGTTAGAACAGCGGGCCAGCTCAAGGGGGAGCTGATGCTTTCCGTGGGTGAGTAGCCAATTTTTATAGTCTTAAGCCAAAGAAAATTCCTGCTGGGAGGATGACATTAGGTGATTGGTTAGGGCACTTTAGAGTGAGGACCAGGGTAGGTATTTTTGCCTAATATGGGCCAGGAGGACGACAGGGGATAAGATGGTTGGATGGCATCACCAACTCGATGGACATGAGTTTGAGCAAGCTCTGGGAGTTGGTGACAGACAAGGAAGCCTGGCGTTCTGCAGTCCATGGGGTTGCAAAGAGTTGGACATGACTGAGTGGCTGAACTGAACTGATTGATGTGCCAGGAAGTGGGCTGGTGATGATCCAGGGCTTCTGGTAATGGTTACAAGGGGCTCAGTCCATTCTAGAGGTTGATCTTGTTTCTGGACTGCACATCTGTGGCCTTGGTGCAAGGCCTTGCAACTGTGACCTTAGCTTTGGACACCATGGCAACCTAAGACAGAGACCAATCCCAAACAGTTCAAGAGCAGCACCAGAAAGTTCTAGAATCAAGAGAAAAATGTATTATTAAGATGAAAGGGGAAGGCGTCCTTTAAAATTCACAGAGAAATTTTGAGCCATTTGTCAGCAAAGGAGCCCATCATCTGGGATCCTCAGGGCTCAAAAGGATCCTCAAGATTCAAATGCCTCCTTCTGGACAACCTGGGGAGTGGAAAGGAAGAAGGGACCCATGCGTTTGCCTTGAACCAGTTTAGACACCCTCCCCACTAAGGGGCCCAGATCCACAGCAGAAACCCAGTCCACCCAGCCAGGTCTGGTCAGCCACATTAAGGGAGACCCGTGGGCACAGTGCTACCCGGAAACCAGAAGGGGCTGACATGGAACAGTGTGGTCCCAGGGTCGGTGGAGTCACAGGAAGGAAGCAGGCCACATTCTTCCCAGGGCCTTGAGCAAAGGGGGTCCAGCAGGCCACTCTCACCTTGTCTCCCCTCCACAGTGATGCCAACTTGCTGGTCAGGGTCAGAGCACCCCCACTTCCTGCACACCCATGGCACAGCAATGGCAAAAAGCCCCACATATCAGGCACACCCATGGCTCCAGAGCAGCCGTCACCTGGCCGAGATGTGAGAGCCTAAAACTGTCCTCTGTGTATAAAATAGATAACTAATAAGGACCTCCTGGATAGCACAGGGAACTCTACTCAATGCTCTGTCACGACATACAAGGGGAAAGAGTCTGAAAAAGGGTGGATGTATGTGTGCATATAACTGATTCACTTTGCCATACACCTGAAACAAGCATGGCATTGTCAATCAACTAAACTCTAATAAAAAACGTTTTTAATAATATAAAACAAAACACAACGGGGACTTCCTTGGTGGTCCAGTGGTTAAGAATCCACCTGCCAGTGCAGAGAACATGGGTTCGATCCCTGCTTCTGGGATCACTCCATATGCCGCCACACAACTATTGAAACCCAAGCTCTCTAGAGTCCATGCTCTACAACAAGAGAAGCCTCCGCAATGAGAAGCCCGTGTACTGCAACCACAGAGAGCAGTCCTGCTCGCTGCAACTAGAGAAAGCCCAGTCACAGTCACAAAGACCCAGTGCAGCCAAAAATAATAAAATAAATAATTAATAAAAAAAAATACGACTGTCCTCACCGGCTACGTCTCCATGCTTCTGCAAAAGCACTCAGTGGAGCAAACATTTCCTCTTGCTGTAGAGCTACACTGTTGTGTCTGATTCCCAATGGACTTTTCCAGAACATCTGCATGGCCTGCGGGAGGAGCTGGGTCAGTGGTATGGACAGCTCATTGCCTAGATTATTGGACTCTTTTGGTTTTCAGCTTTGAATTTTGAACTAATTTTAGACTTAGAGGAAAGTTGCAAAAAATAATACAGAGAGTTTCTGTGTGCTCCTCATTCTGCCTCTCCCCGTATTAGCATCTCACATCACCTGGCCTGGTAGCAAAGGACAGAAAATTAGCATTGGTAGATTCAGGTTAACATTCGGTAACTGAGCTGTAGACAGTGGTCAGATTTCACCTTTCTTCCAGCACTGTCCTTCTGGGACTGAATTTTATCCCTGGTCCCACATTTCATTCATGGACTGTTTCTTCTTAGTCTCCTGGAATCTGGGGGAAATTCCTTGGTCTTTCCTGGTCTCCAAGGACCCCAACCCTACAGGGTACTGGTCAGTTATTTTGTAGAATGTCCTTCAACTTGGGTTTGTTCAATGTTGTCTCATAGCTGGAGTGAGGTTATGCATTTTTTTGGCAAGAATTCTCATTAAAATGATGTGCATCATCATGTCAAAGGTTTTATGATGTCAATGTGTCTTAATACTGGTGATATTAACATTGATTACTCAGCTAACCCTATGTCTACCATGTTTCTCCACTATGAATGAAATCGCTAAAGATAGACTCTTTGGTGTCTGGCTTTTTTTTTTTTTTTGGTCAATACAATATCAAGATTTTGAGATTCAACCATATTTTGGCAGGTATTATTTATTCTCTTGCATTGCTGTGAAGTGTTTCACTATGTGAACCTAACACCATTCCTCTCTACCCCTAGGAGAGGTGGGAAACATCAACATCTCCCTCTCCATAGCCTACAGCACTATTTGGGTTGGTCCATTGAGTACAGTTGTACAGTGCATGACCTGTGCAGCTGGACATGGCAAACTGTGACTCAAGGACTACCAGAATCACAATCTAGGGCCTCTGTTTTCTTTACCCCAGCAGATTCTACTGCATAATCTCATTCGGAAACTCAGAGTGAAGCCCATGCTCTGGTATGGCAGTATGGTATAGTGGTTATGCTCATGAACTTTGAAATCCAAATCTTGGTTCAAATCTTTTTCTTGACACTCCTGAGCTAGGTGACCTTGTATGAGGTACTTTTCACTGGTACTGTTCCATCAGTCAAAGTGATGCTGGTGGTACCTGTCCCATAAGGCTATTCCAAACATTGAATGAGATTTACTTAGAAGAAAGCCCTTAGCGTGGTGTCTGGCATATAATAAACAGCCAGCAAATACTGTTATTGTTAATAACATCATTGTTGATTTTTATTATTTACTAATTAGTAATATTATAAGATTGCTCATTTGCTTTGCAGCCTCCATGGCCTAGTCAAGTTGACACATAAATTAGCCATCACACGGACTTCCCTGATGGTCCAGTGGCTAAGACTCTGCACTCCCAATGCAGGGGCCTGAGTTCAATCCCTGGTTGGGGAACTAGATCCTACATGCCACAGCTAAAAGACCTCATAGGCTGCAGTGAAAACCCAGCATAGCCAAACAAATAAATATTTTTTAAAAATTAACCTTCATAGTGGGCTATAATTAGTGGCTTCCATTCATGCAGAAGGTTTGAAAACTCAAAACCCCTGCTAAAGTCAACTCAGTGAATAATGAGGGAACTCGTCAAGTGGGGCTTCCTCCTGACCTTAGGGAGGAGTGGGGACCATGGCTAACTGGGGAGACCAGGCCTCGTTGAGACTGGGTGGCCTGGGCTTTGCCCCAGTCCACTGTCACATGGGGACATGCTGTAGCCAGACTGCCAGACACACCAATTTTATTTTTTTTTCAAGGAACATTGAAATCTGGGGAGCACGTGTATGCCTGTGGCAGATTCATTTTGATGTATGGCAAAACAGATACAATATTGTAAAGTTAAATAAAATTAAATTAAAAAAAAAAAAAAAAAAAGAAACATTGAAATCTGAATTTCTATGTGAAATTTTCTGTTTCGTTAATGCTGGCAACTAATTAAATTTTTTTAAATACGTGCAGGCCAAATAAATCCAAGCAGAGAAGCACCCTCAGGCAGCTCATTTGCAATGCCTGACTCACAGGATCTTGCTGGACCTCTCAGCTTCCTTGTTTTACTTATTCATTCATGGAGCTTTCGGTAGTAAAAATTTTAACTTTGCAGAGGACATAGTGAGTTCTTTCCGAATAGGATTCCTCTGCACACCCAGAGCAGCTTCATACACATGAGATCAGAGTGTGGATCAGAGTCACCTAGAGGGCTTGCTCCAACGTTATCAAGTTCACCTCTTGTTTCTGTCCCACTGGATCCAGGGTAAAGGCCGAGGATTGGCATTTCTGCCAAGTCCTGCTAGTCTAGGGCCCAGACTTTGAGAACCATCAGCCTAGAGGGAGAAAAGCTCTGGGTGGATGGTGTGACTGGCATGGCGATGTGAAGGGGGCAGTGTGCAGCAGGGGAATGGGGGTGTGCTGGGTGGTTATCTGCTTCAAAGTCACTGGGTTACACCAGGCCTGTGCTACTACTGCTGTGGGTTGGCCCCATTCTTAGCCCTGTCTGGGGTCCTGCTCCTTGGAGCCCCATAAGGAAGCAGGGATGGAGAACTGTGAGGGAAGGCACCTCCCACTCCACCAGGAATAATGCCCCAAGGTCCGGGAGCCTGGGAATGAGTCTTCCTGGTCCTTCTTGGATGGTTGCACTACAACAAGTGTACTTGACATGACATGTCATGTACAAATGAAATGCCATGACAAATGGCTAGAAAATGGGAAAATGGTAAATTTTATGCTATATATATATTTTTTTACTACAATGAAAATTATGTGTGTGTGTGTGTGTGTGTGTGTGTGTGTGTGTGTGTGTGTGTGTATCTGTAGTGTCCTGGCAATTCACTATAGCAGCCCAGGAAGCTGATACATCCTCCATACATGTTGGTGGAAAAATACAGGGAGAAGGAAGGTGTCTTTGAGGGTGGACAGTGGTACATTCAAGGAGCAATGGCTGCGCAGGCCCTGGAGGGCCTAGGGTAGCTATTCCATGTTCAAGGTCAGAAGGGGCAGCGGTGAGGAGATACCCCTCATCCAAGGTAAGGAGCAGCAGCTGCGCTTTGCTGGAGCAACTGTGAAGAGATACCCCACGTCCAAGGTAAGAGAAACCCAAGTAAGACGGTAGGTGTTGCAAGAGGGCATCAGAGGGCAGACACACTAAAACCATAATCACAGAAAACTAGTCAATCTAATCACACTAGGACCACAGCCTTGTCTAACTCAATGAAACTAAGCTATGCCAGTGGGGAAACACAAGACGGGTGGGTCATGGTGGAGAGATCTGACAGAATGTGGTCCACTGGAAAAGGGAATGGCAAACCACTTTAGTATTCTTGCCTTGAGAACCCCATGAACAGTATGAAAAGGCAAAATGATAGGATACTGAAAGAGGAACTCCTCAGGTCAGTAGGGGCCCAATATGCTACTAGAGATCAGTGGAGAAATAACTCCAGAAAGAATGAAAGGATGGAGCCAAAGCAAAAACAATACCCAGCTGTGGATGTGACTGGTGATAGAAGCAAGGTCTGATGCTGTAAAGAGCAATATTGCATAGGAACCTGGAATGTCAGGTCCATGAATCAAGGCAAATTGGAAGTGGTCAAACAAGAGATGGCAAGAGTGAATGTTGACATTCTAGGAATCAGTGAACTAAAATGGACTGGAATGGGTGAATTTAACTCAGATGACCATTATATCTATTACTGCAGGCAGGAATCCCTCAGAAGAAATGGAGTAGCCATCATGGTCAACAAAAGAGTTCGAAATGCAGTACTTGGATGCAATCTCAAAAATGACAGAATGATCTCTGTTCGTTTCCAAGGCAAACCATTCAAGATCACAGTAATCCAAGTCTATGCCCCAACCAGTAACGCTGAAGAAGCTGAAGTTGAATGGTTCTATGAAGACCTACAAGACCTTTTAGAACTAAGACCTTTTAGAACAAAAAAGATGTCCTTTTCATTATAGGGGACTGGAATGCAAAAGTAGGAAGTCAAGAAACACCTGGAGTAACCGGCAAATTTGGCCTTGGAATACGGAATGAAGCAGGGCAAAGACTAATAGAGTTTTGCCAAGAAAATGCACTGGTCATTGCAAATACCCTCTTCCAACAACACAAGAGAAGACTCTACACATGGACATCACCAGATGGTCAACACCAAAGTCAGACTGATTATATTCTTTGCAGCCCAAGATGGAGAAGCTCTATACAGTCAGCAAAAACAAGACCAGGAGCTGACTGTGGCTCAGATCATGAACTCCTTATTGCCAAATTCAGACTGAAATTGAAGAAAGTGGGGAAAACCACTAGACCATTCAGGTATGACCTAAATCAAATCCCTTATGATTATACAGTGGAAGTGAGAAATAGATTTAAGGGCCTAGATCTGATAGATAGAGTGCCTGATGAACTATGGAATGAGGTTCGTGATATTGTACAGGAGACAGAGATCAAGACCATCCCCATGGAAAAGAAATGCTAAAAAGCAAAATGGCTGTCTGGGGAGGCCTTACAAATAGCTGTGAATAGAAGAGAAGTGAAAAGCAAAGGAGAAAAGGAAAGATATAAACATCTGAATACAGAGTTCCAAAGAATAGCAAGAAGAGATAAGAAAGCCTTCTTCAGCGATCAAAGCAAAGAAATAGAGGAAAACAACAGAATGGGAAAGACTAAAGATCTCTTCAAGAAAATTAGAGATACCAAGGAAATATTTCATGCAAAGATGGGCTCGATAAAGGAGAGAAATGGTATGGACCTAACAGAAGCAGAAGATATTAAGAAGAGGTGGCAAGAATACACAGAAGAACTGTACAAAAAAGATCTTCATGACCCAGATAATCACAATGTTGTGATCACTCAGCTAGAGCCAGACATCCTGGAATGTGAAGTCAAGTGGGCCTTAGAAAATACCACTACGAACAAAGCTAGTGGAGGTGATGGAATTTCAGTTGAGCTATTTCAAATCCTGAAAGATGATGCTGTGAAAGTGCTGCACTCAGCATGACAGCAAATTTGGAAAACTCAGCAGTGGCCACAGGACTGGAAAAGGCCAGTTTTCATTCCAATCCCAAAGAAAGGCAATGCCAAAGATTGCTCAAACTACCACACAATTGTACTCACCTCACAGCCTAGTAAAGTAATGCTCAAAATTCTCCAAGCCAGGCTTCAGCAATACGTGAACCATGAACTTCCAGATGTTCAAGCTGGTTTTAGAAAAGGCAGGGGAACTAGAGACCAAATTGCCAACATCTGCTGGATCATGGAAAAAGCAAGAGAGTTCCAGAAAAACATCTATTTCTGCTTTCTTGACTATGCCAAAGCCTTTGACTATGTGGATCACAATAAACTGTGGAAAATTCTGAAAGAGATGGGAATGCCAGACCACCTGAACTGCCTCTTGAGAAATTTGTATGCAGGTCAGGAAGCAACAGTAAGAACTCGACATGGAACAACAGACTGGTTCCAAATAGGAAAAGGAGTACGTCAAGGCTGTATATTGTCACCCTGTTTATTTAATTTCTATGCAGAGTACATCATGAGAAACGCTGGGCTGGAAGAAGCACAAGCTGGAATCAAGATTCCCAGGAGAAATATCAATAACCTCAGATATGCAGATGACACCACCCTTATGGCAGAAAGTGAAGAGGAACTAAAAAGCCTCTTTATGAAGGTGAAAGAGGAGAGTGAAAAAGTTGGCTTAAAGCTCAACATTCAGAAAATGAAGATCATGGCATCTGGTCCCATCACTTCATGGGAAATAGGTGGGGAAACAGTGGAAACAGTGTCAGACTTTATTTTTCTGGGCTCCAAAATCACTGCAGATGGTGACTGCAGCCATGAAATTAAAAGATGCTTACTCCTTGGAAGAAAAGTTATGACCAACCTAGATAGCACATTGAAAAGCAGAGACATTACTTTGCCAACAAAGGTTATCTAGTCAAGGCTATGGTTTTTCCAGTAGTCATGTATGGATGTGAGAGTTGAACTGTGATGAAAGCTGAGCGCTGAAGAATTGATACTTTTGAACTGTGGTGTTGGAGAAGACTCTTGAGAGTCCCTTGGACTGCAAGGAGATCCAACCAGTCCATTCTGAAGGAGATCAGCCCTGGGATTTCTTTGGAAGGAATGATGCTAAAGCTGAAACTCCAGTACTTTGGCCACCTCATGTGAAGAGTTGACCCACTGGAAAAGACTCTGATGCTGGGAGGGATTGGGGGCGGAGGAGAAGGGGACGACAGAGGATGAGATGGCTGAATGGCATCACTGACTCAATGGATGTGAGTCTGAGTGAACTCCAGGAGTTGGTGATGGACAGGGAGGCCTGGAGTGCTGTGATTTATGGGGTCACAAAGATTCGGATAGAACTGAGCGACTGAACTAAACTGAGTGGTACAGAAAAAGATTTGACCTTAGTCTGGCTTCTCAGACCTAGGCCACCTCCCCAGACTTGGCGAGGGTTGTCTCTTATTAGAAACACTTATTCTGGCCTCCTCGAGACATCTGACAGCTTATGGAGAGCCAGCTGGAAGAAACCCCCCACCCCACCCCCTAGAGGCCAGGGCTGGACTTCCTAGGCCTTGTTCCCTGGATGAGTTCCAAAGCCCCCAAAGGAAAAGGAGTGGTGGACCCCTCAGAGTCCCTGCACACGGCAGCATGGTGAAGGGCTGGCTCTGCTGGCCCACCCAACCTGAACGGAAGCCAAGTGCCTTCTGCCAGGGACACCCCAGCTCCCCTTCCACAGAAAACAGGGCTTGCCCCTCAGAGGCCCCTCCCTGAATGCCTGGCCCTGCCTTCACTGGTTCAGGTCCCATAAAGACTTCTCTCCAGTCTGAGACACGGGAAGGGGGAGATTCCCTACAGCTGTTCTTCTGTGCTGCCAACCGCTGGCTCCCCCCATCCAGTCTAGTCCCTGCCCACCGCCCTCCGCCTTAGGAGGGGCCCTAGCCCCCAACATCACAGTGACCAGAAAATCAAGAAGAATTAGCTGGAAATGTCTCAAGAATGCAGCACCCCCACCCCACCCACCCCTACCCCCCCACACACACACACACACACACACACACACACACTCTGAGGAGGAGGCCATGATAGCAAAGACAGAGGCTCCTCCCAGGATGACCCTCACGGGATGGTACTCCAGTAACCCCGTCCACACCCGGCTCCACATGCTTTATCTCATGCCCTCAGAATGTCCTCCTGGAGCCCACCTCTGGCCACAGAGGACAGCCTCACTGCCACGTGTCCCCCAGAAGGCTGGGACCAGCTGGGGCTCCAGCGTCATCCTCCCTTGCCCAGCCCCAGCACTGACTTCGGGTAAAAATTTCATATGTTCAGAGCTCCTCTTTTCCTTTGATTCTTTCTTTAAATCATGACCAAAGATGTCTTGAATTTTTCCTTTGGCCAAGAGATACAGGCCTCCTAACAAGCATGCAGCCCTGCCCATCCCTCTGACCTGCATCCCAGCCCAGACGTCCAGGCCCCTTGTCAGTAGACAGTGGGGCAAACAGACCCCCTAAGTGTGGAGTTGAAGCTGCAGCTGGCAGCAAGGGGAGGGCCTCCCAGCTGGAGGAGGCCAGGACTGCACCCACGGACAGGGCTGACTGTCCACTATCTCAGCCTCATTGTTAGCTCTGGTTAAGGGGGTCGGGGGGAGGGGCCTGAAAAGACTTCCTCCCACTCTCCCCCAAGAACATCCCCCAAAATGGTCCTCAAGGAACTGGAGTCCCTAATCCAGCATCCTCACAGTTTGCCCAGCTCTGCACCAGCTGCATTTAGGCCAAGCTGGTAATGAGTTGAGATGGTCCCTGGCTATTGCCTGCTCTCCTAAAAGCCTGACCATTCTGCTTCTCTCTTAGCACATCAGCCCCCATCCGCACTCTTCTCTGGGCAATTAGCGCAGAGCAATGCTGTGTGGCCATCCTGGCTTCAGCCAGGCCTGGGCCCCGGCCCTGGCTCAGCCACGTGAACTGTGCTGGCCGTGTTCTCCTTTCACTCACCGGCCTGAGCCATGGGGCCAAACAGAAGCCCATACCACGTGTCTGAATATCTAAGTGTTATAAATCAAGCTAATGAGTAAAATATACTCCATGTCCCCACCTTGACTGTATTCTTTCAAAAGACCTGGGAGGCTAGGTTTGAGTTGAGAATTCTCAGGCTCCATGGAGACCCACTCCAGGACGTGGCCATGCGGGGAGTGTGGACCAGGTGAAGGCCTAGCCCCTGGCCTGCCCCCAACCACTCCAGCTATTAGCACCAAAGCCTCCTACACATATACACATGACTTCCCAGCCCCGCGACTAAAGAGCTTTCACAAAGAGCTGCCTCTTGACCTCTCCTCCACCTGCTTCAGTCCTGGGTTTCCTTTGAAAGAGAGTGTTAGTCGCTCAGTTGTGCCCAGCTCTTTGCAACCCCATGGACTGCAGCCCCCTAGGCTCCTCTGTCCATGGGATTTTCCAGGCAAGGATACTGGAGCGGGTTGCCATTTCCTTCTCCAGGGGGATCTTCCTGACCCAAGGATTGAACCTGGCTGTCCTGCACTGCAGAAAGAGTGAGCTACTTTACTGCCTGAGCTACAAGGGTTTCCTTTGGGGTTGGGTTTAAGGTCAAGGAGGAGACCCACACGGGCCCTGGGAGGAGGCCTCTGGCCGTCGGGGCAGGAGATCCAGGGAATCAGGTATATCGGGCTTGGTCCAGATGGCCTCACAGGCTCTAGGTAGGCGTGTCCCCCAGCACCCAGCCTCCTTACCCCAAGGAGAGAGCAGAACCTTCTAAAACAGGTGTCCCAGACTCCAGGCCACAGACCGATACCTCCTGTCAGATCGGTGGTGACATTAGAGTAGAAATGAAGTGCACAGTAAATGTAATGTGCTTGAATCATCCCCAAACCGTGCCTCCTGCCCAGTGAGTGGAAAAACTGTCTTCCACAAAACGGGTCCCTGGTGCCAAAAGAAAGTTGGGTATCTGCTCTAAAGCACAGGGTACCCCCCTCCACTTGCTGAGAGGTCTCAGCCACTACTGGTGTGACCTTAGGCTGTTTTCTCAACCTTTCTATTTCAGCTGCCTCCTTGATAACTTGTCCCGTGGAGGTGATATGAAGGTTGACTAGGATAAAGCAAGTAAAACCTCCAGCACAGCATCTAAAATGTGGAAAGTGAGTAAATACTGCTGGACAGATTTGTCGTGTTTGCTGATTTTTCCTGGCGTGAATCCTTCCCCCATGGTGGATTTCAAACTGTCCACATTACTTTACTGAACCTGAGCTGGCACGACCTGGCTCTGGCCTCTGCTGATGGTTTCCAGAGGATGCAGACAAGACCGGCGAAGTCAGTTCCAAGAATGAGTGGCAGGAGAGATCGTGTTGGGGGTGGAATGAGGGGTGGTACCTCCTGAAGGTGATGGCATTTGGGGTGAGCTTTGAGAGGGTGGGAAGAGATGTGTGAAGATTTCCCAGGCAAGAGGGGCAGCTTGGGCAAAGGCCCAGGGCTGGGAGAGCCCCAGGCACATGGAAGACCCACCCCAGTCAGAGGTGGGGTACCCAGAGAAAGATGCTGGAAGATTTGATTGGAAAAGCACTTGAAATCAGAGCTGAGAACTTAACTCACGTGGTAATGGGGAGCCACAGAGGCTTCTGTGCAGGGGCTGATGTGGTCCAGAGGATGAAGCAGGAGCAGGTGGAGGTGGCCCGGATGCAGGGGGAGCCTGGATGGGAGATGGGTGTGGGAGGTCGAGGAGCAGCCCCAGCTGCCCAGCCAGGAGCTCATAGGAGGGACAGGCAGATGCAAAGGGTCATGTTAAACTCTGCTCTGAGGCTACAGCTGGGGATTTTCTGTCAGTTTCCTCTGAGGAATTGTCCTGAAAACACTTGCATCTTCCAGACAAAGAATGAGGGGTCTCCAGTGGCCCCTGTAGGGGAGAACTTGCAGGGGAGGGGGCTTCTCCAAGGCCTCCCTGCACAAGGCCCAGCATCCTTCAAGGACCCTCTAAGTCTCAAGTTCCTCTTGGTCGCCTATCTCCATGGTAACAAAGGGAAGATGGGACAGGGAAAGCTGAGCGTGTGATTTGTATGGGAGATGCCTAGCAATCCTGGTCAGGTTGGGAGGTAGGGGGGACCCTTCAGCCCTATCATGCTCCATGCACCCTGCTGTTGTCCTAAATGAGGGTGGGCGTGAGGAGTCATCAAAGACCCATGTGCCCCTTACACTATGACATATTGTCCCCCTTAATCCTCACACACATCCTGTCTGGAAGTTGGTATGTATAGCTCCATTTTACAGATGGAGGAGCTGAGGCCCAAAGAGGGGAAGAGCTCCAGCAGGCAGATGTGGGAGGGCAAGCAGTCTCCCATGCCCAGGGCCCCGCCTTGGGATGTCCAGCCTGTCCAGGGGCAGGAAACTATGCAATATCAGAAGGAGCAGAGAAGCCTCTCTGTGGTCCTCTGCAACTCAACAGCCTGACGATGTTGGTCTGAAGAAGCCTTGGGGACCCTCGGGACAGCACATTGCACCTGTGTTCACCGCACAGAGGCAGCCCTTAACAGTGACCCAGATAGAGACACCTCCATCCGTGAGTGTGTAATCAGAATAGAGCCCAGCCACCTCAGGACCAGACAGAGTTGAGCTCACATGAAACATGGGCCTTTCCCAAAGCCTTGAAAAGGTTTTCTAAAATGCCTTCTTGTTGTTCAGTCACTAAGTCATGTCCAACTCTTCAACCCCAGGACTGCAGAATGCCAGGCTTCCCTGGCGTTCCCAAAATATCTCCCAGAGCTTGCTCAAACTTTATGTCCACTGAGTCCATGATGCCATCCAACCATCTCATCCTCTGTCTCCCCCTTCTCCTCCTGCCCTCAATCTTTCCCAGCATCAGGGTCTTTTCCAATGAATCAGCTCATTCGCATCAGGTGGCCAAAGTACTGGAGCTTCAGCTTCAGCCTCAGTCCTTCCAATGAATATTCAAAGTTGATTTCCTTTAGGATTGACTGGTTTGAGCCCTTGGTTTGCTATCCAAGGGACTCTCAAGAATCTTCTTCAGCCCTGAAGTTTGAAAGCATCAAAAGTGACTAGAAGAGGCAAACACAGGAGAAGAAGGAGGGAGGCAGGGGTGAGGGGATATTCCAAATCCGCAGCCCCCACCACCACATCTCCAAACAGCCCTTCCCCACCTCTCTCCAAAGTCACACAGCACAGCAAGCTTCCTCTCCACCCCCACCCACCACAGGCTCCATGGCCCTCTCTGCCTTCCTTCCTCGCCCCCTCCTCCGCCCTGCTCTCCACTCCAAGCTCCCTCCTCCAGGAGGCTTTCCTCTGAGAGCAGCTCTAAGTGCTTTCTCTGGAAAGTCGATTTAGCCTCTCGCATCTTCTAAATATCTCCTGCCCATCATCCCATGAACACACCGAGGCTGGAGGGAGGAAGGCCAGCCAAGGCTGTGGGGAAAATGTGTGTGTACAGTCAGTCATCACTCATCCTACCAGACGATGGGGAAAATCCTGGGCTGCCGCTGAAGACACCTGGATGTCACCTCAGCTCCATCACTCAGAAAGTATGTGACCTCCAGTGGGACATTTAAGCCTTGGACTTTGACTTAGAGCAGAAACTGGGAGCAGGGGCTCCTCCCCCTGGGATGAGAGATGCCGTGAACTTTAAACCTGCTGGATCTGGGGCAGAGGAGTGAAAGATAGAATCATATCCCATCCCAGGGAAACAGACCCAAACAGAAGGGTGCTTCCACAACACAATCAGTCTGTGGTCCTCCAAAGCGCCGCAAAGGACACAGGACTCCAGAAAGACGTGACGGCTGAAGGCGGTATGATCTGGGGGTGGATCCTTAACATGGGAAGGAGGGGAGGGCATCTATAAAGGACATCATGGGCACAACTGGAGTGTGTGCATGGATCACACAGTAGATTATCATTTTGAGTCCATGTCCCATCTCATAAATCTGATAAACTGTATAGAAGGTGTGTAAGAAGATGCCCTTGTGTTTGGGAGACACACACTGAAGTATTGCCAGGCAAAACCCAGGACTCTCTAGCTTTTTCAAATGTTTGAAATTATACATAGAGACATTACTTACCAACAAAGGGCCAGCAGCATGGCCGGGGAGGAGGAGAGCGGAGGAAGAAGGCGAGCGCCGAAGAATGATGCTTTTGAACGTGGGGGAGAAGACTTAGCCCAAGTGTATATATGCATGCACGTATATGATACATATATACTATATATAGGCTCCTCCCTGGTGACTCATGTGATAACAAATCTGCATGCAATGCAGGAGGGGGGGGGGGGACCCAGCTGATCTGATCTAGTAAATGGATGATGATACATAATACTAAGGAATTGGGATGATGCAAGACCCAGGTTGGGGCCCCTAGAGAAGTAAATGGCAACCCACTCCAGTATTTTTGTTTGAAAAATCCCTTGGACAGAGGATCCTGGCAGGCCACCGTCCATTGGGTTATAAAGAGTCAGACACGACTGAGTGACTACCACACACATACTATACTTGTGTTTTATATATATATGAAGAGGACAGTGCCAAATGCTAACAAATAGGAAATCTGATAATTTTTTATCTTATTTTAATGAGTTTTCTATGGAAGCATTTCAAAGCAAAAAGTTAAAAAAGAAAAACAACAGTGGTACACAGGAGTCCTGCAGTTATGAATTTTAAAATATCAAAGACGCTTGTTACCCAGCTCTCATTCAACAAGGATTTGCTGAGCACCCACTGTATGTCAGACACTGCTCAAGGAACTGGGGCGTGGGGGAAAGAAGCCCGAGTCTAGAAGGCCAGACCAAGATCAGGAGTGCAGAGGACTCTGCTGTGTACTCCCCCATCCTCCTTGGGCCCCAAGGCTCTCTGGCCCTGGGAGGGCTGGGGCCCACTGCTGGGAGGCCCTTCCCAGGAACTGCCCACACCTGAAGGCATCTACTTTGGCACTCCCCTTCAGGAATCTGATGGCTGGTCATTTGGGGGTCCAGTTAAAGGCTGCTGGCCCCTTGTCTGGATTTGGGGTAACAATAAAGGACTCCCAGCTTCAGCTCTCCCACAGGGTCAGCCAGACCCCTGGGGAGACAGCTGCTGCTGCTGCTGCTGCTGCTGCTGCTAAGTCGCTTCAGTCGTGTCTGACTCTGTGCGACCCCAGGGACTGCAGCCTACCAGGCTTCTCCATCCATGGGATTCTCCAAGCAAGAATACTGGAGTGGGTTGCCATTTCCTTCTCCAATGCATGAAAGTGGAAAGTGGAAAGTGAAAGTGAAGTTGCTCAGTTGTGTCCGACTCTTAGCAACCCCATGGACTGCAGCCTACCAGGCTTCTCCATCCATGGGATTTTCCAGGCAACAGTACTGGAGTGGGGTGCCATTGCCATGGCAATTCAACTTCTCCCTTTGCCAAGACCGAAGACTTAGGGTTTGTGTCCAAGGAAACTGAGAACTGTAAAGTCCCAGCAGGAATCAAATGCCAGAGTCAGATCAGGCAAAGTTGAAGCGGGTTCTCAAAGGGACAAGGCAGTGAGCTGGGGCTGGGAGCAACCAGGCTGTGGTTACACCTACAAGGGAAGTCCCCAAAGAGAGTGGTCGTATGGAGCAGAGTCCTTCAGGGAGACATAGCCAGGCTGAGAGGGCCCTGCAGAGGGAGACCCCTGCCCCCTCCATTCTCCCCACCTGCCCTGAGTCACTGCCCACCCCCCAGGGGGGTGGGGCGCTCGGGGCACAGGGGATGGAGAAGGTGGGGGTGGGTCTGGGGACAGGTGGGAAACAGGAAATGGCAACCCACTCCAGTATTCTTGCCTGGAGAATCCCATGTGCAGAGGAGCCTGGTGGGCTATAGTCCGTGGGTCACAAAGAGTTGGACAGGACTGAGTGACTAACACTTTTACTTTCACTTCAGGGCCCAATATTCCACCTTTGGATCTTATCCCTTTGAGAATCTGATGGGAGTTCTAAACTCTTCCAGGGAAATGGAACCTAAACACACACACAACTTTGCATCTAATTTTGAGAATTTCATGGATATTCCCTCAGAAAGGCACTATAGCATCAGTAACACAGTGCAGTGCTATGGAGTGTTTCCAAGTGGACCCTCAAGTATGGGCTCTGGAAGGGAGGAGCAAAGCAGAAGAAAGGGAGGAGGTGCCAGTACCCTTATCCTACAAAGCTGGGAATCAAGAGTTACATCAGCAACTGTTGTTGGAATAGGAGGTGCTCCTGCAGAAACCAGAAACAGTCTCAGAAAGTTAACACATTGGGAACAGGGATCTAAATGCTCATCCAAGTGACTGCAGGCTGAGTAGCTACTGTCTAATCACGAGGACTGAGGAATGGAGGTACAAGTGTGAGATCTGGAGTTTGGAGAGAAAAACATGAACTGGAACTAACTTCCAAAAGATGTTGTCTCTTGGACAGTAGGAAAGCTCAGCAGGTGAGGTGCAGCTGTTTGCATGTTAACATTTTCTGATACGTCTGAGTTGTTGCCACATATGTGTGTGTGTGTGTACTGTATATTACTTTGATAAATAAAAATAACTTTTATTTTAAAAGCCTTGCTTTGTGTCTGCCCTTGTCTCTACCCCTGCAGGTCCCCAAGGCAGGCAAACCCTGCATCCCTCCAGCAGACTGGCTCACTCCCACCTGCAGAGCAGAAACAACCCTGCTTCCGCCACCTAATTCTGTGTCATAAAAACCCCAAAATGCTGACTCAAAACAGTAATGCATTCTTTCTCACCATTCTGTAGATTGACCAGGTGGTTCTGGCTGGGAGCTCAGGAGAGCCATTGACCAGAAGCCTCTGTTGCTCTGTGTGTGTGTGTGTATGTGTGTGTGTGTGTGTGTGTGTGTGTGTGCATATGGTGCATGGTGTGTGTGCATGGTATGTGTGTGTATGGGTGTGTGGTGTGTGTGTGTGTGTGTGTATAGTATGTGTGTGCATATGGTGTGTGGTGTGTGTGTGTGTGTGTGTGTATGGTGTGTGTGTGTGTATGGTATGTGTGTGTATGGTGTGTGTATGTATGGTGTGTGGTGGGTATGTGTGTGGTATATGTGTGTATGGTGTGTGTATGTATGGTGTGTGTGAGTGTACGGTGTGTGGGGTGTGTGTGTGGTGTATGTGTGTATGGTATGTGTGTGTATGTGTATGTGTGTATATGGTGTGTGGTGTGGGGGGATGTGTATGTTGGTGTGTGTGTGCATATGGTGTGGTGTATGAGTGTGTGTGTGCTGTGTGTGTGCATATGGTGTGTGGGGTATGTGTGTGGTATATGTGTGTATGTGTGTGTTTGTTGGTGTGTGCATGTGTGGCATGTGTGTGTATGCATGCTATGTGTGTGTGTGCAGGCACAGCCACACTGCACAAGTGTTTCCTGAATGTCTGTCCAGGTGCAACCTGCAAGGACTCAGGTTGAGGGTCCCAGGTCCCAGCCTGTCTCACTCAGGAGGGAGACCATTGTGACAGGGTGAGAGGAGAGGGGAAGGACCAGTGGCCAGATAAACATCTTAGTGGGACTTTTGACGGTCTTTCGAGGCTTCTAGGCAAGAGAGTAACAGACAAGACAGTCACACCCACTGAACTCCCCAGGTGGAGGTGTGGAGCCATCATTAGACAGGTCTGTGGGGTGTTGTCTCTGAAGGAGACACAGAAATCTGGAGCACACATTGCTTCCAGGAAGAGACAGAAAAAGAGAGAGAGCCTTGAGTATGAATTCTTCCATATCTTCTGGGTTTTATTTCATGTGAGCAGCTCTTCAAAAGCAGAACTTAAGATCGGCCCTGGCAAAGTAGACAATAGTTCACCCAAGTTTCTTCATAAAGAGGAATCAGTCAAATCCAAATTGAAGAGAATTCTGCAAAACAAATGGGTTTCCTGGATGGCTCAGCAGGTAAAAAATCTGCCTGCAGTGCAGGAGATGGGGGTTCAGTCTCTGGATCAGGAAGATCCCCTAGAAAAGAAAATGGCAACCCACTCCAATATTCTTACCTGGGAAATCCCACGGACAGAGGAGCCTGGCAGGCTACAGTCCATGGGCTTGCAGAGTCAGGCATGACTGAGCAACTAAGCATGCACGCACAACTGCCAAAGGAACAACCTGAACGCTTTAAAATACCAGCGTCTGGAAAGACAAGGTGGGTAGGAGAAGGTTCAGATGAGAGGCAGTAGAGAAGACCCAGCAGTGGGGGGAGGTGACGGGCCTTATCTGGACCCTGGATCAAGAGGAAAAGGCCAGGATTAGGAAAACTGGCAAAATCTGAATATTGGCCCCAGAGAGAGACCAGATGTGCCTCTGTGTAAGATTCACTGGTGTGATAAGGGTTTTGTTCTTATAAAGGAGGATGTTCATGTCTTAAATAGATGTGCAGACTTACCTGCACAAAATGTGCAACTTTCAAATAGTCCAGGGGAAAAAAAAAAAGAACCAAGAGGAAAAGAATGAAGGAAATATTGCTGATTTTTTTTGGACCAACGTCTGTGTTTCTATAGCAAGATAGAGTAAATGTGGCAAAATGTTAACTGCTGATGAATTTGACAGTTATTATTCTCACAGTTTTCTGTGGCTGAAAATTTTTTCAAATGAAAAAAATCAGGGAAAAATTAAGATGAATGTAAAATAAAAATCCTTTTTAAACAATTGCTTATGAAAGGAAAAAATAATGAGTGTTGGTAGATACTAGAATGAATGTGGAAACTTTTCGTATTTTAGTCAAAAACACATCTCTCCCCTGGACGGCAGTGGCCAGCTGACCCGCCCCCCTCCTGCAGGTGACAGGATGCTCAGGGTTCCAGATGCCTTTTTAAAAACACTCACCCGGACTCCACACAAAGAGAGAAACAAATCACGGTAAAGGCACTGAGGGAGCCACTCGCTCAGAAAATTCTCCCTTCTTTGCAAGCATGAGGACTTTTCCAACAGTGCAATGACCTGACCTTTTTCACACGCCAAGCCAAAGTCATTTTTCTTTGAATAAGCTCAGATTTAGAACAAGAAAATTATCCAGGTGGCCTTTAAAGCATGAGTGTGATTGTGGGAGCTCCCAGCACCAGAGCAGCAAGAGGGGCCAGGTTGATGGCTGGTGACTTGGGTCCACTGGACCAGTGATGTCCCTCCTTCCACATGCAGGTGCTGGTGGGTTCACCATGAATTCAGAGTGTGGACTGGCCACCACGCTGCATTTCTGGTAAAACTGGAGATAATAAGAAAGAAAACTCATTACCACTCATGGTCACCCAGCAGTGAGTTGATCCTGATAGACGTCTGCAGAAGAGGGTGTTGATAGTACCAGGGGGCACCCAGGGAGAGTGGTCTTGGCTGGGCCAGTAGTGCCTGCAGAGGGGAATCCGAGATGCAAAGAGGTGTGGAAAACTAGGGGTGCTGAGAACAATGTCTTGAATTTGACTCTGGGTATTCAGATTCGGGGTTAAATCCTGAGCTGGCACAGTCTCTCCAAGCCTTATCACCTTCATCCCTAAACCGGGCGGGTGAGGAGCCACCAAGAGGTGTGCTCTGAAGATAAAGAGAGGGGAAGCCTCTGAAGCCCCTGGGTGTGGATGAGCACAGACCAGACCTGGATGTGCTCCACGGGGACTAGACCTGGGGTTCCTCCATCACTGCTCAGGGGCGAGTGGAAGATGTGCTTTGTGGCCCTGGTGGGGAGAGTGGGGAAGGTGGGACCAAGGAGCGACCCCCCAAGGAGAAAAGAGATGCCTCATGATGTGCAGGGCTTCTGCTTCCTCGAGTGGAATTTGCAAGTTTGGATTCTGAACTGAATCCCTCAAGAAAACAGGGCTGAGACTAAGGCAGGATCTGTCATCCACCTCCCCACCAACTCCCCATTAAATATGTGCCGAAGAAAGCGGTTTCATAGCTATGTCCATGGAGAAAAGAGGGAGCCTTCAGAAGAGCCTGATTCACTGGAACAATTGGGCGGCCACCTGGGAAAAATAAAGCAGGATCCCCACCTTACTCCTCAGCCCAAAATAGACACAAGAAAAGATGCTCAGCACCGCTACTCATCAGAGAGATGCAAATCAAAACCACAATGAGATGTCAGCTCACACCTGTCAGAATGGCCACCATCAAAAAGACCACGGATAACAAATGCTGGCGACAATGTGCAGGAAAGGGAATACTCATACTCTGTTGCTGGGAATGGAAAAAGAGGCAGCCACTATGGAAAACATACAGAGGTTCCTCAAAAAAGCAAAAATAGAATTACCATATGAGCCAGCAATACTACTCCTGGGTATTGTCTTGAAGAAAACAAAATATTAACTTGAAATATTATTTAATTTGAAATATTTGTTCACTATATTCACTGCAGCATTATTTGCAATAGCCAAGATATGGAAGTAACCTAAGTGCCTACCAGTATATGAATGGAATGGATACTGATTTGTTTTTATATATGGATACAGTTTAGGTTATATAAATATATATACACACACACACAGACACATGGGAGAAGGCAATGGCACCCCCTTCAGTCCTCTTGCCTAGAAAATTCCATGGACAGAGGGGCAGTCCATGGGGTCGTGAAGAGTCGGACATGACTGAGCGACTTCACTTTTCACTTTCATACATTAGAGAAGGAAATGGCAACCCACTCCAGTGTTCTTGCCTGGAGAATCCCAGGGACGGGAGAGCCTGGTGGGCTGCCATCCATGGGGTCATACAGAGTTGGACATGACTGAAGTGACTTAGCAGCAGCAGCACAGACATGTGGAATATTAGTCATTAAAAAGAAGTTAATCTTGCCATTTACAACAACACAGATACAGAGTGTTTTATGCTAAGTGAAATAAGTCAGACAGAGAGGGACAAATACTGCACATGGTATTTTCATTATGTGTTGAATCTAACAAACAAAACACAAACAGACTCATAAATACAAAGAAGAAACATGTGGTCACCACAGGTCAGGGGTTGAGTAAAATAGCTGAAGGAGATGAAGAGCCACAAATTTCCAATTACAAAATAAATAATTCACAGGGATGTGGTTTACAGCTAACAGAATATAGTAATAAATACTAATTTTTATGTATGGTGACAGATGGTTATTAGAATTATTGTTATGATCATTTCATAATGCATTTGATTGTCAAATCACTATGTACTACATCTGACACTAACATAATATTGTTCATCAACTACACTTCAATAAATTAATAAGTACATAAATAAATAAATTCCAGATGGGTCAGAAATTTAAACATTAAAACAAACCATATAAGCATTAGGAAAAATGGAATAAGTTTTTAAAATAAGCTCAGAGTGGGAAAGATTTTTCTCAGCAAAACAAAATTTGGAAGGCATTTTTTTTAAGTAATAAATCTAATTATATTAAAATTTTAAATTCAAGTGTCAAATAAAAGTCCAATTATAAACAAAATACAACTTGGGGGTTGGCAAAGGTCAATTTCCTTAATATATAAAGCACTTCTAGATAGCAATTAAAAAAAACCCAACTGAAGTAAAGTGAAAGTCGCTCAGTCATGTCCGACTTTTTGCGACCCCATGGACTATAGCCCAGCAGGTTCCCCTGTCCATGGGATTCTCCAGGCAAGAATACTGGAGTGGGTAGGCATTCCCTTCTCCAGGGGATCTTCCCACAACCCAGGGATCGAACCCAGATCTCCCACATTGCAGGCAGATTGTTTACCATCTGAACCACCAGGGAAGTCCAGAAAAAGGCCAACAACCTAATTTTAAAAAAAAACAACAATGGAGATAGGGAATGCCCTGGTGGTCCAATGTTTAAGACTCCGTGTTTCCACTGCAGAGGGCATGGGTTCAATCCCTGGTCTGGGAACTAAGATCCTACATGTTAGGTGGTACAGCCAAAAAAAAAAAAAAAAGATGGGAAAGGTTAGAAAAGAACTTATAGAAATGGGAATAAAGGGTCTTTGAACATAATGAGAAGATGCTTTAACCACACTGGTATAAAGAAGAAAGAATTATAATGACTACTAGGTACCAATTACTTTTAGCTCCTGGGCTGGCAAATATCAAAAAGCCTGATGGCCCTCTGAGGGTGTAGAGAAACAGAAGCTCTCAAATATTGTTAATGGGACTTAAGAAATCTGTACAGTTGCCCTTTAGAGGGCATTTTGACAATATTTATCAAAACTAAAAATGCACATATCTTTTGGCCAAGAACACCACTGCCAGGATTTATCCTGCAGACACACAGGCACTTGCGCCAAGCAGTCTAGTTACAAAGATAAAGATGCTCACTGTGGCTTAGAGAGAGATAGCAAGATTGGGAGCAACCCAAAGGCCTGGAAATAAAGAATTGGTTAAACAAATACACAATCCTACAAGGGATACTAGCAGCCACTTTGTAAAATGAAGAAGCATTTTCTGTGCCCATACAAAACTATCTCCGAAATATATTAAATGAATTTATATACAGTTGCCCCTCCCACAGTGGGATTGGGTTCAGGCCCCTACCCCCACCTTCAGCCACACTCCAAATTCCTCAGATGCTCAAGTTCCTTGTATAAAATGGTGTAGTGTTTGCATATGATAGATCTCCATTCTCCCATAAATTTTAAATCATCTCTAGGTTACCTAAAATACCTAATACAATACTGGCCCACACAGCAAATCCAGGTTTTGCTTTTTGGAACTTTCTGGAATTTCAGGGGAGGAATTTCTTTAAATGTATTTATTTTTAATTGAAAAGTGAAAGTGAAAGTCCCTCAGTCGTGTCCAGCTCTTTGGGACCCCATGGACTATACAGTTCATGGAATTCTCCAGGCCAGAATACTGGAGTGGGTAGCCATTCCCTTCTCCAGGGGATCTTCCCAACCCAGGGATAGAATCCAGGTCTGCCGCATTGCAGGTGGATTCTTTATCAGCTGAGCCACCAGGGAAGCCCAAGAATACTGGAGTGGGTAGACTATCCCTTCTCCAGTGGATCTTCCCAACTCAGGAATCGAACCAGGATCTCCTGCATTGCTGGCCAATTCTTTACCAACTGAGCTATCAGGGAACCCTTTTTAACTGAAAGATGATTGCTTTACAGTATTGTGTTGGTTTCTGCCAAACATCAACATGAATCAGCCATAGGTACACATATGTCCCCTCCCTTTTCCTCCCTCCACCTCCCTCCCCATCCCACCCCTCTAGGTTGTTACAGAACCCCCATTTGAGTTCCCTGAGTCACACAGCAAATTCCCATTGGCTATCTATTTTACATATGGTAATGTATGTTTCCATGTTATACTCTCCATATATTCTACCCTCTCTTTCCTCCTTTGGGGGAATATTTTTGATCCACAATTTATTGAACCCATAATGTAGAACCTGCAGATAGGAAGGGCTGACGTGTGTGTGTGTGTGTGTGTGTGCGTGTGTGCCCTGCATATATTTATAAGTACATACAAATGTATATAAATCTATATTATACATTTGTACATACCTTGCACAAAATATACACATATATATGCTTGCAGGGACTACCTCTGGAAGACGCACAGGTAGTGGTTCTCTCTAGAGAAGAAGAAGGGATAGAGGGGTGAAGCCACTTATGTTTCATGTGTGATTATACTAACATGTAGATGTTTTACCTATTTTGAAAAATAACACACTTTACACTTGGGTAGATCAGCCACGTCTTCCTCATGGACAAGTTCAATCCCTCAAGACAGAAACCAGACTCCTAGGGGACCCCAAAGGTGATCCAGGCTTAGAAATGGAGAGACCCATTGGAGGGCCCAATGCACCCCGCTGCTCTAGGCTGGAGCCAGCCCCAAACCCAGGGAACATGCTTCTGGCAAACTGGCCAGGCAGAGAGAGATGGTGTGGGGAGAGGGTTGGCGGGCTCTCCTAAGCCAGGAGCCAGTCACCTCCAAGAGAAGAATGAAGAAGGAGGCAGGGCCAGGACAAGACTCAAGGAGGTGGCTGGGTGGGGGAGGGCTGCTGAGAGGGACCTGGCTCAGCCCAGGGTGGGGTGGAGGTGCAGAGAGCTTCTTCTCAGACAAAGACCTGGGCCTGGGAGCCACTGAGCAACTCGAAGGTCCCACAAGGCTGGAAGCAGTCCCCCAATCCCACAGCCACATTTCTGCCCAGAAGTCGGCCTGTGTTCGCAGTCACCACACAGGCTGGACTGAGTCAAGGAATTCCAAGAACAGTCGGCTCCTGCACCACCAGGCAGCCCCCCACCAGATGTGCGGTTGAGCTGGCCTTGAGTCTGCACATCAGCCATTTCTCTGCACCCAGGTTTTCCCCTCTATGTCTCAGTTAAGTGTTCCTTTTAGAAACTTTCAGCCTTTTAATGGCATAGTTAAGGGGAGAGGAATTTTTCCAGAACTCAAAAGACGCTGGTTTAGCTGGGTTGGGAGGAGAGGGCGATTTCAGGAAGAAGAGCCGGAGCAGCTGTGGCTGGGGTGAGGGTGGAGGGACAACGTGAGACCTTGGGGAGCAGGGGACTGGGCTCCTCCGGGCCTGGGCCACCTGTCCCAGGGGCCATGGGTGCTAAGTCTCGACGGCCTACACACATTACAGCTCTCCAGCCTTTGGTCCTCCGGTACCTCTCATCACCCCTCAAATCTCCTGCCCTGGCACTGTCAACACTCAACACACATGTTCAAACGTCCCCTGCCAGCCCCGGGCCCCCGTGGTTCCCTTCCTCCCCACAGCTTGCCTTCACCTCTCTCCAGTGACACCAGAGAGAAAAACTGCTGGGAAAAAGAACTTTCTGGAAGCCACTCCAGCAACTAAAGTTGCTAAGAGCAACTCAGAGGAGAGCAAGTTAAGTCCATGGAGGCCACTAATCCACCCGGACTCCAGGGACTTGCAGGGACTTCTGGGGGTCTTTGGAGCCCACTCAGACCCCCTCGGCCCAGCCCTCTGTGAGGCGTCTGTTTTCTCCACTCTGTCCTCTTCCTCCCATGGCTTGTTGATTTCCTGCCAAACCATTTCCCTCCTGGCTCCAAACTTCTGTCGGGAAAGAAATGAAATCAGCACTTGGAGGGCTGGAAGGGGAAAAACAGCTGCTTCTAACAAAGTAGGGTGGGGGAGGGGCTGGCTAGCAGCTGGATCCTGGTGGAAAAGGAAGTGTCTGGTGGGGACACGGAGCTCATAGCCAGAGGGGCAAACTCACAGCCCAGGGGGCACCAGGATGGAGGCTTCCTATGGGCGTATTGGGCTGCAGTCCAGACACAAACACATCTCATGTCCACATTAACCGTCCTCGGCTGTGTGTTCCCTCCACTTGATAGATGTGAGTCTAGCATCTTTCCTCTTGACTCTCCTATGAAGAAAAATTACAGTGCATGTGTTTGGAACATGATAGAGAACAGAGGAGGCTGTGGTATCAGGTCCCTCCACTAATATTGATCAGCACAGGAAGGCACAGTGGCCTTCACCAATTGTGGCCATGTGGAACATGGGCCTCCGATAATAAATCTGACCTAAAGACCCAGATTCCTGTGCACAAATCGCCTAAGATTTAAATGTTGGCAACTAGCTTCCTTGGTGGCTCAGACGGTAAAGAATTTGCCTGCAATGCAGGAGACCTGGGTTCGATCCCTGGGTCGGAAAGATCCCTTGGAGAAGGGAATGGACTCCGGTATTCTTGTCTGGAGAACTCCATGGACAGAGGAGCCTGGTGGGTTTCAGTCCAGGGGGTCACAAAGAGTCAGACACAACTAAGTGACTAACAACAAGTGCAGAGGCCTTAAGGCACTGGCAGACCAGCTCACTGGGGGCTGAGCAAAATTAATGTGAGAGCTGGGCTGACAGGTCAGAGGCAGAGACCCTGCTTTATGGGTGAAAGCTGAAGAGTGGACTTGGCTGATCGGGCCACAGTGGCCTGGAGTGGGCCATACCCAGGGCCCCACCCACCCCTTGGGTCTCCTTATAACAGCTTGTATTGCTGACTCCTCCCCGCTCAAAAGGGCTTTTGCTCTCCAGTGAGCGCCCCTGGGGCTCGTCCTTGAAAGGCTGCCCGCCTGCCACAGAGTTTCCTTGCCTAGAGACAGTGAGCCCGGAGCACTGGGACTTCACAGTCTTCTTCCACACCCAACTCATCCACCATCTTTGGTGAAGGTCTAACAGGAGCATGGACATTTGGCCCTCTTGCCTCGAGTCAGGATAACCCTGAGCATTCCTCAAGCTCCAGAGTTCTCAAGGCTAACACACCCTCTGCGGGACTCTGCCTAAAATTGCTCCCGCCGTGGCCTTCCCTCTGTCCTGACCTGCTTTCTCCACTCCCTTCAAAGTTTCTCCTGGGAGAACTTCCTTAATAAACCACAGGCACATGAGCCCTTGTCCCAGGATCTGTTCTGGAGGCCCCTCCCGTAGACACAGCCAGGCTTACAGACAACTCCACCCACAGTGGAAAAAAAGAAGTTTGCCAGGAGCTGAAACCACAGTCAGAGAGCCTCAGAATTGTCAAAGGACACTGCCTTTTCTGAGAATCAGCTTAGGATGCTCAGGGCTCCCACAACCCCTCTACCCTCCTGTCCCATCCCACCCCTTCCTCTGCAGGTCACTCTTCCTTTACCTTGTGGCTGCTCTCAAAGCTCCCCCCTCCCCAGGTCCACCCCCACCCCAACCTGGCAGCCATGCAGACTGTATGTCTGACCCCACCCTAGGCCCAGGGGTGGGACTTGACTGGTAAAAGGCAATTTCAGTAAGTCTCAGCCCTGTCTCATAGTGGCTGGTACAAATAACCCCCCTGGAAGTCATTTAGAAAACAACAAAAACAAAAAATTCCCAGGGAATGCTCTGGGGAGTGGGGCACAAGTAACTCAGTTATCTTGAAGATGGAAATTCTAGAAGACAGATGCAACCTTGATATGAAGGCTTGGAAAATGAGAATAGAGGTTAGGGTTAGCAGCCAGACTGGACGGTTGTGATGGACTCTATGGCCTCCCCGGTGGCTCAGTGGTAAAGAACCCACCTGCCAATGCAGGAGACGCAGGAGACACAGGTTCGATTCCTGGCTCAGGAAGATTCCCTGGAGAAGGGAATGGCAAGCCACTCCCAGTATTTTCGCTCGGGAAAATCCCATGGACAGAGGAGCCTAGTGGGCTACAGTCCATGGGGTCGCAAACAGTCAGACGTGACTGAGCAGGCACTCACGCACAGAAGAGGTTGGATGAGAAAATGGAAGAGAAAGGAGGACAGAGACCAAACCTGGTGTCTGTTGGTTGCAACCAAAAACACCTAAGAAGTGAAGGAAGCCAGTTAGTGCTGTGGGCAGCTGGGACACCCAGGACAGAAGTGACCACCAGAGAGAGGCAAGGGCCTCGGAGTTACCCCAACAAAGGCAAAGGGACCTGGGGCATTTACCCGTTAACTCCCACCAGCCAGAGCAGCAAGGCTCCGGCTCCTGGGGCCTCCCACTAGGATCCTCGGAGGAGATTTTTTTCAAACTCACGATGCCTGGGTCCACGTCCAGAGATCCTGGGTTCACGAGCCCCAGCGCTAGGGCTGGAGAAAGCTCCCCAGGGAATCCATGTGCACAGTACGGCTTGGGAAGCCCCAGTCTCGCTGACTTCTCGGATCCCCTGGAGCCTGCAGGCTTAGGGCCTCCCTCAGTAAGTTCAGCTGAGGATGGAAACCCTGGGAAAGCCGCCAGTGCAGCTGGAGATAAATCACTCACAGGCCGGGACCGTAGCCGGTGGAGGCTTGAGAAGCGGGGGTTTTGGCCTTCACTCCACTGCTCGCGCTCCCGTGAACAGAACGGAGCCCGACCCACAGACGTTCTTTTCAGGAGGAAAGAAAAAATGTCAAGCATATTTTCTGAGGTTTAATTTCCTCCCAGTGTCCTGAGGAAACCTTCCTAAAGCTCAGGCACCCTCAACCGAGTCTCCGGTATAACATCAAAGACTTTGAAATTGATACCCAGTGTGATTTTGCTAAAGTAAATAAAAACCAGGGGAGGAGGAAAATTAAAAAGAGCCTGGGTCTAGGAGAGGCCGAACCTCCACCAAGAAGGTGAAAAAAAGAGGCTGGTTGGGGTAGGGGAAGGAGCAAAATTCTGAGAGTTTCAAATTCAGAGAAAGGGTTGCCAGATTCAGCAAATAAAAAAAGCCTCGTTCAATCAAAAACTGGATGCCTAGTTCAATTTGAATTGCAGATGAACACTGAATAATTCTTTCAGTGTAGAAGTGTATCCTATGCAATAGGGGGCATACTTATATTAAATGTTGCATGGGGCAAATATTAAAAGTTGCATGCATTGCCTATCTGAAATTCAAACTTAACTAGGCATCCTGATTTTATCTGGCAACCTACAGGCGAGTAGATAGGTCTCAGCTGATTGTTTTGTGCTATTGCGTCTGACTCTGTGACTCCATGGGCCATAGCCTGCCATGCTCCTCTGTCCATGGGATTCTCCAGGCAAGAATACTGGAGTGGGTTGCCGTTGCAACTCGTTCAGTTCAGTCAGTTCAGTTGCTCAGTCAGGTCCAACTCTTTGTGACTCCATGAGCTGCAGCACACCAGGCCTCCCTGTGCATCCCCAACTCCCGGAGTTTGCTCAAACTCATGTCCATCAAGTCGGTGATGCCAGCCAACCATCTCATCCTCTGTCATCCCCTTCTCCTCCTGCCTTCAATCTTTCCCAGCATCAGGGTCTTTTCAAGTGAATCAGTTCTTCACATCAGGTGGCCAAAGTATTGGAGTTTCAGCTTCAGCATCAGTCCTTCCAATGAACATTCTGGACTGATTTCCTTTAGGATGGACTGGTTGGATCTCCCTACTAGCCAAGGGACTCTCAAGAGTCTTCTCCAACACCACAGTTCAAAAGCATCAGTTCTTCGGTGCTCAGCTTTCTTTATAGTCCAGCTCTCACATCCATACATGACTACTGAAAAAACCATAGCTTTGACTAGATGGACCTTTGTTGGCAAAGTAATGTCTCTGTTTTTTAACATGCTGTCTAGGTTGGTCATAGCTTTTCTTCCAAAGAGCAAGTGTCTTTTAATTTCATGGCTGCAGTCACCATCTGCAGTGATTGGGGGGCGCAAAAAAATAAAGTCTGTCACTGTTTCCGTTGTTTCCCCATCTATTTGTCATAAAGTGATGGGACCAGATGCCATGATCTTAGTTTTCTGAATGTTGAGTTTTAAGCTAGCTTTTTCACTCTGCTCTTTCACTTTCATCAAGAGGCTCTTTAGTTCTTCTTTGCTTTTTGCCATAAGGGTGGTGTCATCTGCATATCTGAGGTTATTGGCATTTCTCCTGGCAATCTTGATTCCAGCTTGTGCTTCATCCCGCCCAGTGTTTCTCATGATGTACTCTGCATATAAGTTAAATAAGCAGGGTGACAATATACAACCTTGATGTACTCCTTTCCCAATTTGGAACCTGTTTGTTGTTCCATGTCCAGTTCTAACTGTTGCTTCTTGACCTGCATACAGATTTCTCAGGAGGCAGGTAAGGTGGTCTGGGATTACCATCTCTTTAGGAATTTTCCACAGTTTGTTGTGATCCATAAAACCAAAGGCTTTGGCGTAGTCAATAAAGCAGAATTAGATGTATTTTCTGGAGCTCTCTTGCTTTTTCGATGATCCAATGGATGTTGGCAATTTGATCTCTGGTTCCTCTGCCTTTTCTAAATCCAGCTTGAACATCTGGAAGTTCACGGTTCACATATTGCTGAAGCCTGGCTTGGAGAATTTTGAGCATTACTTTACTAGCGTGTGAGATGAGTGCAATTGTGTGGTAGTTTGAGCAATCTTTGACATTGCCCTTCTTTGGGATTGGAATGAAAACTGACCTTTTCCAGTCCTGTGGCCACTGCTGAGTTTTCCAAATTTGCTGTCATGCTGAGTGAAGCACTTTCACAGCATCATCTTTCAGGATTTGAAATAGCTCAACTGGAATTCCATCACCTCCACTAGCTTTGTTTGTAGTGATGTTTCCTAAGGCCCACTTGACTTCACATTCCAGGATGTCTGGCTCTAGGTGAACTGATCACACCATCATGGTTATCTGGGTCATGAATATCTTTTTTGTACAGTTCTTCTGTGTATTCTTGCCTTCTCTTCTTAATACCTTCTGTTTCTGTTATGTCCATACCATTTCTGTCCTTTATTGTGACGATCTTTGTATGAAATGTTCCCTTGGCATAATTTTCTTGAAGAGATCTCTAGTCTTTCCCATTCTATTGTTTTCCTCTATTTCTTTGCATCGATTGCTGAGGAAGACTTTCTTATCTCTCCTTGGCCATTCTTTGGAACTCTGTATTCAGACGCTTATATCTTTCCTTTCCTCCTTTGCTTTTCGCATCTCTTCTTTTCTCAGCTATATGTAAGACCTCCTCAGAAAACCATTTTGCCTTTTTGCATTTCTTTTTCTTGGGGATGGTCTTGATCACTGCTTCTTGTACAATCTCACGAACCTCCGTCCATAGTTCTTCAGGCACTCTGTCTATCAGATCTAATCCCTTGAATCTATTTCTCATTTCCACTGTTTAATCATAAGGCATTTGATTTAGGTCATACCTGAATGGTCTAGTGGTTTTCCCCACTTTCTTCAACTTAAGTCTGAATTTGGCAATAAGGAGTTCATGATCTGAGCCACAGTCCGCTCCCAGTCTTGCTTTTGCTGACTGTATAGTGTTTCTCTGTCTTCGTCTGCAAATCAATCTAATTTTGATATTGATCATCTGGTGATGTCCATGTATAGAGTCTTCTCTTGTATTTTTGGAAGAGGGTGTTGGCTATGACCAGCGCGTTCTCTTAGCAAAACTGTTAGCCTTTGCCCTGCTTCATTTTGTACTCCAAGGCCAAATTTGCCTGTTACTCCAGGTATTTCTTGACTTCCTGCTTTTGCATTCTAGTCCCCTATAATGAAAAGGTCATCTTTTTGGGGTATTAGTTCTGGAAGGTCTCTTAGGTCTTCATAGAACTGTTCAACTTCAGCTTCTTCAGCATTACAGGTCAGGGTATAGACTTGGATTACTGTGATATTGAATGGTTTGCCTTGGAAACGAACAGAGATCATTCTGTCATTTTTGAGGCTGCATCCAAGTACTGCATTTTGGACTCTTTTGTTGACTATGAGGGCTACTCCATTTCTTCTAATGCATTCTTGCCCACAATAGTAGATATAATTGGCCTCTGAGTTAAATTCACCAATTTCAGTCCATTTTAGTTCATGATTCCTAAAATGTCGATGTTCACCCTTGCCATCTCCTGTTTGACCACTTCCAATTTACCTTGATTCATGAACCTAACATTTCAGGTTCCTATGCAATATTGCTCTTTACAGCATCAGACTTTATTTCCATCACCAGTCACATCCACAACTGGACATTGTTTTTGCTTTGGCTCTGTCTCTTCACTCTTTCTGGAGTTATTTCTCCACTGATCTCCAGTAGTATATGGGTACCTACCAATCTGGGGAGTTTATCTTTCAGTGTCATACATTTTTGCCTTTTTATACTGTTCATGGGGTTCTCAAAGCAAGAATACTGAAGTGGTTTGCCATTCCCTTCTCCCATGGATTATGTTTTGTCAGAACTCTCCACCGTGACCCGTCCGTCTCGGGTAGCCCTACACAGCATGGCTCATAGCTTCATTGAGTTGGATAAGGCTGTGGTCCATGTGATCAGTTTGATTAGCTTTCTATGATTGTGGTTTTCATTCTGTCTGCCCTCTGAGGGATAAGGATAAGAGGCTTATGGAAGCTTCCTGATGGGAGAGACTGACTGAGGGGGAAACTGGGTCTTGTTCTAATGGGTAACTGGTTAGGACTCCCTTACCTGGGTGTGAGAGTTACTGGTATCTCTGCTTAGGTAGAGGTCTCTGGTCTCACCCCGGCATCCCTGACCAGGCAGGTTGTCTCTGGCCTTCTATTTGTAGGTAGAGTGGAAATGCCAGAAGATGATGTGGAAGTAGATGGAAAAAGCAGAAAAGGGAGGAGGGAGTCCAGCTGGGGGTGTGGGGTGAGGGGCCCCACATCCCCTGGCCAGCCCTCCCCACCCCAACTCCACCCCACCCGACCCAGCGCTACAGGCCAGGGTAGAAATTGCCTCTCTCTCTGCCATCCGAGGATGTGGAGCGAAGGTCGAAGGTCCGAAGACATCCAGTAGCTGCCCCAGCCCAGCAGCGAGGGGAAGGAGACTGAAGGTTTATTCACCCCGCCCCTGATACTCGATACTCGGGGCCACCCCTTCCCCGCCCCCCACCCCCACCCCCTACACTTTTCTCCCGGGTTGCCTCCCTCTACCCTTCTCTCTCCCCACCAAATAAGGAACCAGAGGCGGAAGAGCGGCCAGCGAGGATGCCCAGGGGCTGCTACCCTCCCCCCGGGCAGGATCAGGCTGCCTAGCCGCCGGGGCTGGTGGAGCGCAGCTGGAAGAAGCCCCTCGGACCAAGGTCAGGGTCGGGGGGGCCAGCGGCGGGCGTGAGGGCCAGCGGCGGGCGTGAGGCTCGAGCCCCTGCAGGTGAGAAGAGCCCGAGGGCCGCCTAGATGCGGGCTGCCCGCCCCCCCACCCCCACCCCCTCCCCCAACCCCCCGCCTGCGGCCCCGTCGTGGAGGGTGACGTGGCAGCGCCACGACTCCGGCCCAGACTTCCATCCCCTGGGATCCCGGGATCCGACCCAAAGAAAAGAACTCAGACCCAGGAGAGACGTGTCCGGAAGCCATCGCCCGTGGTAGGAGGCACGGTTTAATAAATGTTGGTACATCAGCACAGTGCAATGGGACTTTATGTCTCCTGGCATTCCTTAGGTGCCCGATGGGTGACTGGCACCCTGCCAGCCTCTGGGTACACAAAGGTAGAGATAAACTCGGCTCTTTGGCTCTCTTCCGGGAGTGAGGGCTCAGGGGCCGGGGTCACAGGTGCAACAACAGGCCTTTCAGAGTTCAATCTCCAGAACCAGGTAGCGATCGGCATGTTTGAACACGGTCTCTCTCCAGGTGTGAGATGCGGACCTTAGAGGGACCTAGGGAGGGTCCAGTGGGGTTCTGCCTGTGAGGCCCTTGGCACAGAGCCTGGCATGTAGGTGAAGCTGCCAACAGTCACCGATTGTCATTATTACTGTTACTATTACTATAGGAGTGCAATAGGTGCTGGGGGCTTCCCAGGTGGCGCTAGTGGTAAAGAACCAGCCTGCCCATGCCAGGAGACATAAAAGACACGGTTTCAATCCCTGTGTCAGGCAGATCCTCTGGAGGAGGAAAGGGCAACCCACTCCAGTATTCTCGCCTGGGAAATCCCATGGACAGAGGAGCCTGGCGGGCTACCATCCACAGGGTCGCAAAGAGTCAGACATGACTGAATTGACTTAGTACACAAGCAGGTGCTGTAACAGAAGAATGTACAATGTAGGATGCTGGCACAGAGACCAATGGGCTAAATACCCTAATAAAGGGCACAGAAGCTTCCAGGAGGACACACTAAGCACACTTTTAGCACAGAGGATGGGGTGTATCATTCTGCCTGGGGATGTCACCAAAGCTACCACAGGTGGCTGCTCAGCTAGATCATGAAGGATATGAGGTTTGCTGGATAATAAGTAGTGAAAAGGTGTTTCAGGTGGAAGCAAACATGTGGGCCAAGGAGGAGGAGAGAAAGGGCAGGGCAGATTCCAAGATGGGCTTCTAAGTGTCTGGAGGAGACACAGATGGGTGAAGGGTTGAGCTCTTCCCTCGTGAGCATCTGCCCTCGACTGCTAAGCTGGCCCTCCCTCTGTGACCACCTGGACCCCACCAGGCAGTCTCCATCACAGCGAGGTCCTCGTCCTTTCAGCGACCACCTCAGCCCACTCAAGGTGCTCTGAGGCTGACATCCAAAGGGAAGGTTCTGGGTCTTTTTATCTTTTTCTTCCTACAATGATTCTTGGCCCTTGTGCAAATCTGCTTACCCTTTTCCGGCCACCTTTGAGCTCTTCACGGGTGAGTCATTTTTATGTCCATTGGCCAAAATACAAGAGAAAAGATCCCAAGTTCTTGAAAGAAGGGGCTGTGATGATAATATTAATGATAACAGTTAACAAACATGGCGGCTTCCTCCCCATCAGGCACTGTGCTGATGCCTTCTCTGTGAATCACTGTCCTTACCCCCTGGTTTCAGGTAATGCAGCTGAGTTGAAATGATCTGTTCAGGGGTCACCCAGCTAGTAATGGTGAATCAGATTCAAACCCAGGGCTGCCTTACTCCAGAGCTGATTCCAGTACCACCGGGCCATCTTTCTTTTTCTTTTTTTTTTCTGGCTTGCAGCATGCAGGATCTTAATTCCCAACCAGGGATTGAACCCGTGACTCCTACAATGGAAGCAGAGTCTTAACCACTGGACCACCAGGGAAGTCCCTGAACCATCTACTGAGAAAGCTAAACGTGTCTGGCTTAGGGCTTGGATCAAGACAGGGGAGAGGGGAGGGCTCCTAACCTCTTCATTTGGAGGACAAGTTAGCTGGTAAAGATGTCACCAGCCCAACAGGGGCCACAGCCATGGACCTGAGTACCCCGGTGAGTGTCCTATCAGCTCCAGATACCACCCTGCACATCATGTCTTTCAACCAAGGGAAATCACATGAGATCTTTCAACCAAGGGAATTTAACACAGGGAATTTGTTTTGCAGCTTGGACTTCCTGAGGTGCCAAATGGGATGGCGAGGTGACCAGACAGTTTAGTGATAACAGTAAGTCACTGCTGCCATCACTAGGGCCCGGACAGGAAGGGGGAAGCTAGGGTTACCAGAGCCCATGGCTCAGGCCACCTGGCAGGTGCTGGAACCACGGTGGAGATGTAGCCACAGAAGCACAGGTTTGGGTGGGATGGGGATTTCTGGCAACTACCCTCCAATGTAGTTATGTTTACCCCACTTTAGAGATGAGGAAACTGAGACTTGGAGAGGTTTAGTGACTGGCCCAACCATGATGGAGGTCAGTGTGTCTGTTTTCATAGCTCTGGCCAAACCAATCAGCTCAGGGACTTTGTGAGCCATTAAGAATTCAACAACAGAGGAAGACTTAGGAAACTTCAGGTTCCAAAGACCTGACAGCAGTGGGGGTAAGGGATCAAGGGCCCTTGGGTGACAACGATGCCCATGTGTCTCTCCTGTGCTGTCCCGCCAAGTCCCAGCTGTAGCCCAGAGAGGCACTTTACGTGAAGCCGCAGCCTGGACTCTGAGTGTCGGGACTAAGGGTGATTCTTTTTCCTTTGAGGTCTTCTGTATTTTCCAAATCTTCCCAGAGGAACACACACATCTTCATTAGTGGGAAGGACAGCTCATCTCCACGCATCACTGAAAAGGTAGAAGTCTCCAGAAGCCTTTAGCAGAAGAAAAGGTGGGCCAAAGATGGTGACACGAGGGAAGACTAGTCGACACAGGAGGCTCATGACCAGCCTGCAGCCTCCTCCCCGGGAGGGAACACAACCAGGAGGTGAAAACATGTGATGGTGAGAGCTTCCGTTCACACAAACACACCCAGCCCTCTTCTGCACAACACACACACACATATGACACACACAAATGTACACACACAAACACACTTCTGTGCTCTCATAAGCAGGCCCAGCACACATATTTGCTTACATGTACACATGAAACGCACATATAAACACACATTCCCATACACACATATCCACATGTACAAACAATAACACATACGTATATTTACACATGCCAAACAGAAGCCTGTTGTGCACATGCACATATCACACCCATGTACACACACACACAAACATCACATACACACAGGCTCATTCTGCTTATTTTCAAATGAGACTTGGCAAAATGTTCCTTGTCACAGCATCTCCCAGGGAGTGTCTGGCCTCCTTGGAGTAGATCCCAGTATCACTTTCCAGGAACAGAGAAGGCTTCACCTTTCAGTGCCAGAACATAAGCCAAACAGGCGCTGTCTCACAGGTGGGCCCCAGAGAGCACCTCCTCCTGTGATGAGAGTGGAGGCCCAGGCAGTCCCCCTGAGTACCCAGCAGTCAGGCAGAACCCATCAGGCAGCCTGGGAGCTCCCTGAGGACCAACACCCTGCTGGGCCACCCTGAAGTCTCAGGAGCAGCTGCAGAATTGGCAGAGTCCACGTGTCCCCCGAGGAAGTTGCAAGGCCAGACCCAGCTGGGCACCCAGGAAGGCTCCTGGAGTCTCTTTATGAAGCAAGGGGTGTTGGGAAAGCTGAAGAGTTGCATCCAAATCAGTGAAGCTGGAACACACCCTCACACCATGCAGAAAAATAAACTCAGAATGCTTAAAGACTTAAATGTAAGACAAGACATCATAAAACACCTAGCAGAGAACATAGGTAAAACATTCTCTGACATAAATCGTACGGATGTTTTCTTAGGTCGGTTTCCCAAGGCAACAGAAATAAAAGCAAAAATAAACAAATGGGACCTAATCAAACTTACAAGCTTTTGCACAGCAAAGGAAACCATAAACAAAACAAGAGACAAGACTGGGAGAAAATATTTGCAAATGAGTCGACCAACAAGGACTTACTTTCCAAAATATACAAACAACTCATACAACTCAATAACAAAAAGCAAACAACCCATCAAAAAATGGCAAAAGACCTAAATAAAATTTCTCCAAAGAAGACATACAGATGGCCAATAGGCACATGAAAAGATGCTCAGCATCAAAATTATTATTACAGAAATGCAAATCAAAACCATAATGAGGTATCACCTAACACCTGTCAGAAAGGTCATCATTAAAATGATGTCTAAAAACAATAAATGCTGGAGAGGGTGTGGAGAAAAGGGAACGCTTCTATACACTGGAAATGTAAATGTGGGAATGTAAATTGATGCAGCCACTATGGAGAACAGTATGGAGTTTCCTTAAAAAACAAGAAGCAGAATTACCACATGATCCAGTAATCCCACTACTGGGCATATATCCAGAGGAAAAAAATACATGCACCCTAATGTTCATAGCAGTACTATTCACAATAGCCAAAACTTAAATGTACATTGACAGATGAATGGGTAAAGAAGCCATCATACACACACACACACACACACACACACACACACACACACACACACACATATATATAATGGAATATTACTCAGCCATAAAAAAGAATGAAATAATGCCACTTGCAGGATCATGGATGGACCTAGAGATGATCACACCAAGTGAAGTAAGTCAGACAGAGAAGACAATTACCATATGATGTCACTGATATGTGGAATCTAAAATATGACACACACGAGCTTATCTAAGAAACAGTAACAGATTCACAAACATAGAGAAGAGACTTGTGGTTGCCAAGGGGGAGACAGGAAGGGGAGGGGTGGAATAGGAGTCCAGGGATTAGTAGATGCAAACTACTATATGTAGGATGGCTAAGCAACAAGGTCCTGCTGTAGAGCACAGGGAACTATATTCAATATCCTGGGATAAACCATAATGGAAAAGGATATGAAAAAAGAAGAAGAAGAAAGAAAGGACCTTGCTGTCAGAATACTCAGACCAAGCCCCTGTCCCTAGGTGGGCTCAGTTTCCTCCTCTCTAATGAAGGGGGCTCTCAGCACACCTCGGCACATCCCTTACCTGCTGCATCAGGGTCTTGTAGTTCAAGCTGCAGGTTTAGCTCCTGACCTTTACAAGCAGGGGGAGAGGAATTTAATTCAGAGGCTAAAGGACATCCACCACTGTCAGTGCCACTATAAATATACATGCCACTCACTCACCAGAGGGCCCAGGTGGTTCAGGAAGAGGACACACCTCACCAAGTGGTACATTTACCCCCTCTGGGCCCCTTCAGGTTAACCACAGCCCCCGGTGGCTTGCCAAAAACATCTGCCCATATGTTTCCTGGATGACAATGGAGCAGCAAAGGGCCCGGGATGGGAGGGGCCCGCTGGAAGCTGAGGCCTCCAGGAGGTCTAGAACAGGAAGTGGGTGGCAGGCTGGTCTGCAGGTGTAGGACAGGGTCTCACAGGCTTCTGACACCAAGGCAGGGGGCCTCTCAGGGTGGGCTAAGATTCCCCTCTGTAGAGAGGTAACTTTCCAAAGAGGATGCCCCGCAGAGACTGAATTTAGAGCTTTTGCTTATTTATTCATTTTTTAATGTATTCATTTTTATTCATTTGGCTGCATCAGGTCTTAGTTGCAGCATGCAAACTCTTAGTTGCAGCATGTGAGATCTAGTTCCCCAACCAGGGATCAAACCCAGGGCCCCTGCTTTGGGAGCACAGAGTCTTAGCCACTGGAACACCAGAGAAGTCCTAGAGTTTTCATTTCTTTAGAGAAAGACCTTGCCTGTTACATGGCAAGATAGGTGAGGACAAGAAATTAGCTTGAAAAGACCTGGACTTGGCATCCCTTGGAAAAGGAGATCCTTGATGGTCCGAGGAGTAAGGAGAGGGCACACAGGGGCAAAGTAACTCAGGGTGCCCAGATGGTGCTGCCCTTAACCCTGGTGAGAGCCCCCACGCTGGTCCTTCCAGGCCGTGTTGGGTAAGGAGTTGGTGAGACAAAGGGAACGTGTACAGCCAGATGACCCACAAGCTGTGTGACCCTCGGCAGGTTACTCAACCTCTCTGATCCTTCATTTCTTCCTCTGAAGTATGATGTCATGTGAAACTTTTACAAGGTTGAATCACAATGAATACTGAATGAAAACAGCTCTTCTAGGGCACACCCTCTTCTTCGAAGGCAGCATCCCCAGGCCTGAAGGGTGGGCCAGGGCCTCTGTCTGCAAGCTGCTTTCCTGGGCAGCTGCGGTAGCCAGAGTCCCAACAGAAAAACAAGAGTCCAGGCCAAGTGATTCCACAGGGAATTAATGTAGGAAGGAGCAGATGAAAATCTAATAGAAGCGGCAAGAAACCGCTGCTTCCCTCAGGCTGGAGGAACAGAGGAAGCAGGGCAAGATCAGTAGCTAAAACCAAGGAGGAGACACAGCCCGCCCGGGCTGCAGAGCTGCAGACAAGGTTCAGAGCCGAGAGCGCTGGAGGTACCCAGCCGGGTTTCTCTCCTCCCGTGGAGGGGGAGGCGGTGCCTAGCTCCTTTCCCCGCTTCCCATTGGCTGAACCTAGCGGGGATGTCCGCGTGCAAGGAACCCTGGGAAATGTAGTCCACGGGGTCTGGCCAGGCAGCTCTACAGAGCAGGAGATCGGGCGGGGGCGGGGGTGGACCCGACGGCTGTAGTTGATGCCCAGCCGTACCGTGGGGCGGAGAAGGGCTGCTGTGCCTGCCCGAAGGCAGCGGGTTTGCCTCTGCTGAATCTTCAAAGCTCCTCGATCCACACATCGGTGGAGGGTAAGTCTGGAGAGAGAAGCCGCTGTCACCCCGCACCATCAGGAGGGAGAACGGGAGAATGACCTTGTGGGCACTTCAGGTCACTTAACCCGGGGCCTGGGGAGCTAGTACGCTGAATCCCAACCCTGACCTCCCTGCACGATGGCTCCTGAGCTGCCCTGCCGGCCACAGCTGGGCATCTAACTCCGGGTTAGGGAGCGCCGCCAACATGGGGGGCGGGGAGGGGGTGGGGGAAAGGTGATGGGGGATTGGTAATAGCAGTTGCTGTTGGTGAAGGCTTTAGGAGTCTAGGCTCTAAGCTTCAAGCTTTAGATGGACAGTTTCATCTATTCTTTTAACAACCTGTAATACGTACCAAGTATGTCCCCATAAAATCCAGGGGGGAAATTTTTTTTATCGTCAAAAAATGTTAAAAGTATGTCCCACGTGTCCACATATAACTGAGCAAAGTCAAAATCCTGAAACTGAAAAATGGGAACCTCCCAAGTCTGAGCAGCTGTGGTGTGACTGGTTGAGGCCAAACAAGACCTTGGGGTCAACATAATTTTCTGTTAGGTGGATAGAGAACCATTCACTTTGGCCTGTGTTCTATGTAATACAGTGGGCATCAGCAGCCCCTCTGTTTTCCTCCAGTATTTATCGTGATGCAGCGTTGTAAAAGTTTCACATGACATTATACTTTAGAGGAAGAAATGAAGGATCAGAGAGGTTGAGTAACCTGCCTTGGGTCACACAGCTTGCTCATGAAAGACAGCATGTTACTCTGTGATGGTGTGGCTGCTAATGAATCCCTCCCCTACTACTATTCCCCCACCTGTCCAATCAGGTCCAGGATGCCCGGCACTGAGCTGAGGTGGCAGGCAGGGTGGTGATGTTGAATGTTTATATTCTGACACCATCCCAAGGCCAAATATAAACTGGGCCATGCCCCAGAGTGTGATGCTACACTGCCTCCAGGTCATGATGGTGAGCACACCATGCGTATGTAACAGGGTCAGTGAACCCTAGTGGTCAGCTCTCAGAAACCTCTCTGGCTCTCCCTCACTTTTCCCTATAAGCCAGTAAGAAGACAACAGCAGGAAGAGGCTATGGGGCTCTCCAGTCTCCCTTGCCCTGCAGGCCCCAAAGGGGTTGGGTGACTTGTCCAAGGTCACACAGCTGGTGGAGGATAACCCCATACCACACGTGCAGCTGCAAAACCCATTTCATGCCTGGTTCCTCTCTCCGTCTCTGAAATGATGCCCCTTCACCTCTTGAGTTTCGGTGGTTCAAACCTAGAAGGCAGAATGGGTTGGGTTGCATTTTTCATAAAAGCCTTCACAGGTCACAGGCAAGATTTTGCTTGTGAACTGAAAGTAGGAATTTATTAAGTATGGTTTAGGGCACAGCTCTCTCCCTCCTCCCCATCCCAAATACATCAGGATCTTTTCTCCTACCCCCAAAATTATACGACAGGGTGGAAAAGAGGAATCTGTTTTGTTTTCCCACTCCTGGTGGGACATTTCCCCAAAAAGGCAATTCAGTCCTCACTGGAAGATTAGGAAGAGGGCAGCTCCCAGTCTCATGGCTGCATGAGACACAGGTGGACGAGAAGAGAGCTCAGACTGAGTCCAAGGCCTTGGGCTCCAGGCCTTTCATCCACCAGGCCTCTCATCCAGGCCTCAGCCGTTTCATCGGGGGGTCAGGAGGCCACATCTTCCAGGTGCTTCTAGGAGGATTAACATTCTGCTAGAAGTCATGTACTTGGGGGGCAGCAGTGCTAATACCTGAGTTCACAGCTAATGAGCTGCAGGGAGCAAGAGGCTATTTCAATGCACTCAGAGATGGGCAATCTACTTGAAAACGAGGCTACTTATGAATCCAAGGATGCTATTACATCAGAGCGCTTTGACTGCTTAAAAAGCACCCCCAAACTCAGTGGTTTAAAACAACAGCCATTTACTTAGTTCATGATTCTGCAAGTTAGCAGTTTGGGCTGGGCTCACGCCTATGGCCTGTGGCAGGGTTTGCCTGGCCTGGCTGATGTGTCAATACAATGGCTCAGCCCAAGTGTGTGGCTTCATCCTCACGGGGAGGCCTGGGCTTTATATCTTGTAGCTGGCAGGATCCCAAAATAAGAGCCAGGGGTTTCCCTGGGGGCTCAGCGGTAAAGAATCTGCCTACCAATGCAGGAGACACGGGTTCGATTCCTAATCTGGGAAGATCCCACAAAGCCTATGCTCCACAACTGTTGAGCCTGTGCTGCAGAGCCCGGGAGCTGCAACTACTGAAGTTCGTGCATCCAGAGCCCGTGCTCCATGACAAGAGAAGCCACCACAGTGAGAAGCCCATGCAACACAACTAGAGAGTAGACCCCACTCACTGCAACTAGAGAAAAGCCTTCAGAGCAACAAAGACCCAGCACAGCCAAAAGTAAATAAATAAAAATAAAATTAAAAAGACCGGAGCAGAAGAACTCAAGGTCATAGTCACTGTGACTGTATTCCACTGCCAAGGTCAAGTGACAAGGCCAAGCCTGATTTGAGGATTGAGAAACTGGCTCCAGCTCTTCATGGGGGAAACTGAAAAGTCACATCCCAAAGGGGCATGAACACAGGGAGGAAACAAGGACTGTTACCATGTCCCCAGATGTCCTTTGTAAAGTATTCTAGGAACAAAGTAGAGACTCCTGGCAAGAACAAAAATGTTGAATAGAATAGTCCACCCACGCAAGGATTCTGTGGCATCAGCCCAGTGTGCACCTACTAAGTGTAAACTGTAAGTCTTAGCAGTGTTGAACTGGAGCCCCTGAGTCCTGGTGCACAACAGCAACTGTTAAATCCTCGGGAATTTTGTGAGCCCGATGTTGAACCATCACAGCTCGAAATTGGCCATGGCAGGAGTATTTACACCCTGGGAATCAGCAAGCACCACAGGCAACTGAGTTAGCAGGACTCCACTTGTTCAGTCACTCAGTCGTATCTGACCCTTTGCAACCCCCTGGACTGCAACACGCCAGGCTACCCTGTCCTTCACTATCTCCCAGAGTTTGCTCAAACTCCTGTCCATTGAGTCAGTGATGCCATCCAACCATCTCATCCTCTGTTGCCCCCTTCTCCTCCTGTCCTCAATCTTTGCCAGCATCACAGTCTTTCCCAATGAGTCTGCTCTTAATATCAGGGGACCAAATAAGAACTACCATAACAAACACTTTCTCTCCCAACCTAATGAGTAAGATGGACAGATACACAGTGAAAGATTATAAGACTCTAATCAGAACAGGCTGAGTGCAGTGCAAGACAGAAGTCAAGAGACCGGAGACTCAAAGGGAAAGGAAGTCATGGCTCCTGGAGGTAGAGTTGGAGTAAGGAAGCCATTCTGGGGGAGCTGGCCTTTTCTCTAGGCCTTGAAGGGCGAGTAACAGGAGGCGAGGCTGCAATAGGAGTAAGGGGTGCAGGCAAAAGCAGAGAGCGGGGCTGAGATCACAGAGCATTGTTTAGTCTGAGCTTGGCTTCCGGTGACGGTCAGTTTGACTGATCCCATCTCAATCTTGGGAAGTAGGTGGTCCAGGCAGGCACGTGGCCCTGCCCCCCACCAGCCGTTCCCCCGCCCTGTTCTAGAATCTCAGCAAACAAGTGCACGACCTTTTCCCTCCTCCTCCTCTAATCAGCTGCAATGGGCAGTCCGTACACCCACCTGGATTTGACACCCAGTTGTGTGTACTTAGACACATTGCTTAACCTCTCTGAATCTTTGTTTCCACGTCAGCAAAATGGAGCAAAAGTAACTGCAGGGTCCCTGGGATTCAGGGGCTGATGCCGGTGCGGAACTTAGCGTGGTGGCTACCCATAAAGTGGACACTCGGAGGGGAGTGTGTGTGAGAGAGAGAGACAGACAGGCAGGCAGGCAGGCAGACAGAAAGATTGGTTCTTCCCTCCTTTCTAGGCTCTGACCAAGCCCATCTCAGCCTCCTCCACCCACTCTGGGGGGGTTAGGGGGCAAGGCTACTCTCCTTCCCAGGCTTGCGAGGTTGGGGGAAGAAGGCCCCGGGTGACCTGGCCTTATGTTGGTTGATTCTGCGTGGGCAGCCATGCTGAACCTTGGCCACTTCAGTCCAGTTCACTGAAGTCGCTGCTTCAAACAAAGCATCCAGGGGGACTCCTGGCTGCAACCCCCCAACTTGTCCACCTTGGTCTGCAGTTCAGGAACCCCATGATGGGATATGGCCTCCACACTTGCCCGGAAAGGCCTCTTTAGGAAACAGCACCAACCCCTCCAGGAACAAAGGGGAGGGGGGGTGTCTGGTTGGCGCAGGACCTGGATACAAGCCCAGGGGGTATGAGGGCCAGAAGTCGGCTGGGTCAGTGATCCAAGCAAATATTTGGCAGATCAAGGCTCAAGGCTGACCTTGAGAGTCCATCAGTGGGTCCTCGGAGTGTGGGGTCAGGCTGCTCTCCCCCACCTCCCCCTCACTGCAGGGACAGGTGTTTCTAGCCCACCACAGCCCCCACCCCCCATCTTCCCAGCCCCCAACCTAGAGTTCCTGCCTTGCACACCTCACACCAGTGGCTCCCCTACAAGTCAGTGTCTCCCCCAGTGTGAGGCGTGGAGGCCGCCGAGCATGTGACACTATATATTCATTGCAAGGATGGATGCTGAAGCTGAAGCTCCAATACTTTGGCCACCTGATGTGAAGAACTGACTCATTGGAAAAAGACCCTAGTGCTGGGAAAGATTGAAGGCAGGAGGAGAAGGGGACAACAGAGGATGAGATGGTTGGCTGGCATCACCAACTCGATGGACATGAGTTTGAGTAAACTCTGGGAGTTAGTGATGGACAGGGGGACCTGGCGTGCTGCAGTCCATGGGATCGCAAAGAGTCGGGCATGACTGAGCGGCTGAATTGATTGATCGATCCCTCCTGGAGAGAGGCCCGCTACTCGCCCCCACCCCTAACATCCCAGCCCAGGTCTCAGTGCCCCCAGCTGGTGAGGATGTCCCCCTCCAAGCATCTGAGGGAGACAGCCTCAGAGGCATGCAAGGGAGCTGGACACACATCCCCCACATGCCCTGCAATGGAGAAGGGCCCCCGTGCTTTCTTAGAAAGCTGCTGAGCACGGCCTCAGCCAAAGCCAAGAGTGCGGCACTGCCTACCCAGGTGCTTTGTTCCACTTCCTGGAGGGCTAAAAATACCCTGGCACTGCCAAGGAGCCCAGGGGAGCCAGCAGCGGGAGCGGTGGTCAGGCACCTGCCACAGTTAAAGGGAGAAATGCAGTCACTCCTTCAGAGCAGAATGAGCCAGCTTCCTTTCCCCTGCCCACTTGGTCCCCAAGACTCTCCCTTCTGTTTCCTCGTCTCGCCATCGAGCGGGCTTCCCTGGCCCCTGCTGAACCCCCTCTCCCTTCCTCCTTCCTCCCACTGAACCACCTCCATCCCAGAGCCGACGATGGGCTCTGACACGTGTCAGAACAGCCACTGTCCTGCAGAACACCCCAGAAGCCTCACATTCCTCCAGCAAAGCTCTGATTAGCACCCAGGCTTCAGACGGAAATCCCTTAGTGGGTGAGAACCCAGGGGCTTCAATTCAAGAGTTGGGTCTTGACATCTGTCTGGCCTCAGTCAGTCTTTATCTTCTCAGGACCTCAGGACCTCATGCCTCTTTGAGAATCTGATGAGAAGTTCGGCCCCAGAGTAGCCTTCTCCAAGCAGTGAGAGGGAATGCATGATGGTCAGAGCCCCATCCAGGAACCCCCAAACCCCCCAAGTGAGGAGCCTTCCACGTGTTGGAAGGCAGGCCCTGAGTAACACCCTGAGATAGATGATGGGGAAGGGGTGACGGAGTGGGTCGGGGCATGCAGACAACCGACGGGGCAAGTGTCGGGGAGAGGACCAAGGGCTATGGGGTGGGGGGCTGGAGGGGCCGGGGCAAACTGGGATGCAGAAAGGAAGAGGGCGCATTTGAATGGGATTTTGAAGGACAGACAAAATTTAACCAGAGAGAAAATGTAAGGTCAGAGAAGGGCATGAAAAAATAGCCTGTCTGGAAGCAGGAACAGCCAAAGGACTTGCATAGGGCTTGAGGGGCGAGCGTGTTGGTTTTCCATTGCTGTGTAACAAGGAACACACGCTAGTTGTCTCACAGTTTCCATGGGTCAGGAGTGAGCACAGCTCTGCTGCATTCTCTGCCCACGAGTTGCAGAAGGTGCCTGTGGGGCTGTGGTATCCCTGAGGCTTTGAGGGGACAAACCTGCCTCCCACTTCATCCAGGTGACAGGCAGAATCCACTGCCTCACAACTCCAGGACCAAGGGCCCCAGGTTTCTACTAGAGGCCACTGAAGGCTCCTGAAAGCCTTCTCATCACATAAATTGGCTGAGACAGAATCTTATATAAAATAACCTAATCAGGGAAGCTACATTCTATGGTCAAACAGCCAGTCACAGGTCCCACCTACACCTGGGGGAGGGGATCACACAGAGGGGTACAAATAGGGGATGGAGTTCACCAGGCCATTGCAGAATTCTGCTGACCACAGTAAGACTTAGCTGGAAGACAGGGTCAAAGTCCAGTTGTGAAGACCCTTGATTCAGTGGGAAACAGAAAGCCCTGAAAGGGGCTGGGAGGAAAGGATGAGAGCAGAGGCACAAAGTCAGTGCCCTTTGGGGAAGGCAGTTGCCATGGTTTAGTGTCCCCTTGGCTGATTCTGATTTCCTTCTGGCCTCTATTCAAGTAAGTCATCAGTAAGTCTGATCAGTAAGTCTTCCCTGTCTACCTGACAGGAAATGCTCACCTGCCTCTTCTCCCCGCTCCTCACTCACAGCCCTTATCACCACTGGTTCCACTCTGTGTTTGCCTGTCTATCTGCTCATTGTCTTTCTCTCCCTCATAGATTGCAAGAATTCTATTTGGCTTACTGCTGTATCTCCAGCCACATGAATGGTGCCTGGGGTATAGTACATGTTCAATAAATATTTGTCTGTCACTCCAGACAGAATGAATGGATGAATGAATGGGTTCAAGAAGTTCTGGCAAGAGACTTGTTAAAACTGCCTATGATTAAAATTCAGCAGCGGAAGAAGGCTGCACTGGTGATGCACTGAGGTTTGTGTTGAGGGGGTGATGCTCACCAGCACCTCCATGGGAAGGAGATGATCACAATGGAAAGTGGACACTGAGTTTAGCTTTGGTCGAATGAATCTGAGATGGCTGGGAGCAGCCAGGTTGGGATAACTAGTAGACAGTTGAAAATATGAGATTCACAGCTCATGAGATGAGTAAGGAATGGAAAATAGATTCCACAGTTAGTGCTCACAGGGGAACGATAAGTCATAAGGTTACACGACAGGAGAGAACCAATGAAGCGTCTGGAAAGGAGTCCATCTGAGAGGTAAGAGGAGATGGGTGGTGGGGGCGGGCAGGGCAGAAAAGTTCCTGGAAGAAGGTGGTCCATGCTCAATGCTGCAGAGAGGCCAAGCAAACAAGACAAAAACCAAAAGATTTTGGTAATGAGGGGCCACTGATGACCATGTGACAGCAATCTCAGAGGCATGAGGGATTCCAGGTCAGTGAGAGGCTGCAAGTGGTACCAAGTACCCCTCAAGGAGAAACCTGGAGTGACATTGAGAACAGACATGATCGTGAGGAAGGGAGGAGGGAAGAAGAGGACAGGTCCCAGGGTGATGAAGGATATTCTGGGACAGCCAAAAAGCCCAGACTCAGACACTGGAATGTTCCCTGTCCTGCCCGCCCCCACCCAGCCATCAACACAAAAGGAGCTGAGGAAAGGAGGGACTTGGGTGGAGAGCACACGCCGTCCCTTGAATCTGCCCCAGCCTTGGGCTTGAACCAGCTCTGGAGAGAAGCCTAAAAGGGAATCCTCAGGGGGAGTTCAGCGACTGAGGGCTCCAGGTTACTCATGGGGCATTCTGCTCTCACCTGCTCCCTGGGGCTGGAACCCACTGGGAGGAAAGGATGAGAACAGAGGTACAGGTCAGTGCCTTCTGGGAAGGCGGTTGCCATGGTTCCAGGGAAGTGGATCAGGGGCTGTTGCCATGGGGAGGGAGAAGAAAGACCCAGTAAAAGATGCATGGCAGATGGCAGCATCTCCCGTCCACGGGCTCTTCCACAGTGAGACCTCGACACACCTCTACCGAGAAGTGAGGCCTGAGTCTCTCCACCCTGACCCTGGTGGCCATTGCGACTCGACTAGTAGAGTCTGGCATAAAGCACAGCGATGACCTCATCCTTGGGGTTGGACCTCACGGCTGGATGGAACCATGCAGCTTCTGAAGGTTTCTCTCTCTGGGAACATGTATCTTTGTAGTCCTGAGCCACCACACAAGTCTGATTAACCTAAAACTACCACAAAGAAGGCCCTTTGACCTGGCCTCAGCTGAACTCCCTGCTGACACATGCCGGCCACACCTCTCACCAAGGCTCTTGACAGCCAGGGCTCTTGACCTTGACCGGCCTTATTTCTGGGGTGGATCATAAGGCCCAGCCTACCCTCCTCCCCTACTGGCCCTGAGAAGGCTGACTTTACTCCCCCAGGGCCTAGAGTGAGTGATAGGCAAGCAGGCCCTGAGCAGGGTGTTACCTCTGAGCCGATCCCCATGGTAGTGGACACAAGTAACCTGCCAGCTCCCAGACCCCCACTCACTCCCCTCCAGGAAACATGAAAATCCAGAGCCCATCCCAGGCCCTGCTGCACTCCAGGAAGAGAGACTGGGCAGCCACCCAGAATCACACAAAATGGACTTTGGGCTGATTGCCCAAGCTGGACCAATGCCCCCACCTTCTTAGAAAGGGCACTCTTTCCGGAACCAAGGCCACAGCTTTTCACGAAAGCCAGATGTTGGCAGAGCAGGACAGAAGATGGGAGGGGCCACTTGAGGTAGATGGGACACCTCCCTGATGCCTCCCCAGCCTGTCATTTGGGGGCAGGGAAGGCGGTCCTCAATGCAGGGAGTAAGTCGTTATGGAGGACAGTTCCAACTGCTTCTGAGAACAGGCTGCAAGGGTGTTGGGGACTCAACCCCCAAATCTCAGCCTTTAGCAGTGAGATAAACAGAGTTTGGGGAGCATCACAAGATGGTCCTCTTTAGAGCAAAACCGGTGAGGGGAAATCAGGAAGAAAATGTTTCATATCCTGTGCTTGTATTAGGATACATGTAACCAGCCATTTAGGACAGGGTTTGATTTTATTATTTAAATTGACTTATTTTCAGTTGAATGGCATCACCAACTCAATGAACATGAGTTTGAGCAATCTCTGGGAGATGGTGAAGGGCAGGGAAGCCTGGCATGTTGCAGTCCATGGGGTCACAAAGAGTCAGACATGACTGAACAACAATTCTCAGTTATCCATTCTTTTAAATAATTTTGTAAAATTTATGTTTGGCTATGCCGGGCCTTCGTTGCTTCACAGGCTTTTCCCTTGTTGAGAGGCAGAGGCTGCGCCCTAGTTGCAGTGTGCAGGCTTCTCATTGTGGTGGCTTCTCTTGTGGAGCACGAGCTTCAGTCGTCACGGTGCACAGGCTTAGTTGTTCCGTGGCATGTGGGATCTTCCCGGATCAAGGATCGAACCTGTGTCCCCTGCACTGGCAGGCAGATTCTTTACCACAGAGCCACCAGGGAATCCCTATCCATTCTTTTAACAAATATTCATGGAACATCTAATATGTGCCCATCTCCCCAAAAGAGAAAGACATGCTTTCTTGAATACATATACATGAGAATATGCAGAAGCTATCTCCAGGACAGTGGTTCTCAACCAGGGTCCCCAGGGACATTTGTCATTGTCTGGAGATAATTTTGGCATCTGTTGTGTGCTGCTTATAGCCTACAATGCACAAGACTCTCCCCATGACATAGAACTATTTGGTCTGAAATGCCATTAGGGCTGACACTGAGAAACTCTGGGCCTGGAAAGATGAACATAACACAAGAAACAGGTGAGTGATGCTTACCTGTGGGGCAGAGGAACTGGGAGACCAGGATACATGGAAGTGTGAGATGATTCTTCTCCGTTTTGTACTGTTTTGAGCTATTTTGTAGAATGTCTTACTATGTGCATGTTTTCCTTATTTTCTAAAAGGAATAACTATGACTTGTCGTTGCCGTACTTATCTGGGACCCTTCTCCTGGCTCTTGGGGCAAAGGAATTTGAAGAGGAGGGAGTCCCAGGGCGTGCACAGTCTGGAGCACCTGCAGTTGTGGGCCATCCAGCCTCCTGTGTTCCAGGGCTCCTCAACTTTGCCACTGACACTGGGACCCCAGTCACCTTCCCATGCACTGTTGGGTGTTCAGCAGCATCCCTGGCTTCTGCCCACTCCATGCCAGGCGCATTCTCCCCTTCGCTGTGACAGCCAAACATATTTCCAGATATTTCCAAATGTCCAAGGGGAGGCTGGCAAGGGGCAAAATCATGTCTGGTTCAGAACCACTATGCCAAACCCACTCTGCAAATCTAAACACAGGGAATTTCCCATTCACTGACCTCACACATTTACAGTGGCCGGGCTACATCCTCAGAGGGTCACAGAACCATGCAAACCAGCACAAGGATGTGGAGTGAGCAGAAGATGGGGAGCAGAGAGTGGGGTTTCAGCTGCCTATGGAAACTGATGCTCCCCAATCCCTGAGACAAAAGGGGCCTTGGGACTCCTCTGAACCATCCACCCATTTCACCGAGGAGGAAATAGAGCAGAGAGGTGACGAGGCCAGAGTCACACAGTGCATGATGACGGGACACTGGGACCACTATTCCCTGTAATCCTGAGATGTCCCTTGGACAGGACATTCTCCTTGTTCCTCATCCACTCCCCATTCTATGGGCACCCTGGAGTCTCCTGGGACACTCTTTTGAAAGTGGACCACTTAAGAGGGTGCAGGGCTAGCGTCCTGTGTTTTCCACATTTACCCTGCCTTTCTTGATAAGCTGTTCCCAGGCAGCACTAGCTTCAGTGTGAACTGGCTTGTTTGTGGACACAGAGTTGTCTCCTAAGGGTTCTTTCTGAGGCCACAGGAGCTGGGACCTGGGGAAAGCTGGTTTACAGAACCCTTTGATGTTTCAGTGAAAGAGACCAGCAGGGAGGAATGGCTAAGAATCCAAATCCACCTAGTTTCAGCTCCCTGGGGAAAGGCAAGTCTGGGTGAGCCTGGCTTTGACAACAAAGTCAGCCAAGCCATCTGGTCCCTTCTCTCCTGGTATGAAAAGCCAGGCTGCTGTTTCCATGGTGAAGAACCCAGGCTTGGAAGCTGGACTGCCTGAGTTTGTAATCCTCTTCTGTGACTTTCTGCTGTGTGGTCTCAGGCAAGTTACTCAATCTCTCTGAGCCTGAGTAGTTGCATCAATAAATAGCCATAACAGTGACCGCTTCATAGTATCGTTAGAGTCAGCTAAAATAAAATACATGACATTCTTAGCACAGCTACCAGCACATTGTACCTACAAGTTATGTGATTCCACTGCTATTGCTGTATGATTCATTCTAAATATAATTAGGAATACAGTGTTTACAAATATAATGATATAAGTATAATAATGCCATGGTTCATGGGCCCAAAACCGATTTTCACAAATACATTTCATCTGGGGACAAATGAGCTAGAAAATGAAACAGATATTTCTGGTCATTTGTATGACATTCCCCCCACCTCCCATCCCATATTGGAAAATAAGAGGCACTTTTAAAAACAAATTTTAATGGTGGCCTAGCTCATCTGAACAGGACACAGTTGCCCTGTTCTTGGTTTCGGCTGCTTTCCAGCTGTGGTGTTCTTCTCATTGATCAGAGATCAATCCCCAAGGCCTGGCAAAGGAAGCTTTTAATTGCTCTGGATGGACCGATTTGGGGCTTAGCTGCTCAAGCATATAATTGACTGACAGAGAGGGAGAGAGGATGAATTACTTTGAGATTGCTTTGAGATAAACATGTAGTCAGACCTCCCCCTCCCCATTCTGACCTAAAAGAGACCCCTTCGCCTGTCTCCCCCAGCTCTGGGGCTAGGAGGCCCAAAGCAGTAACCGCGTTTTCCTGCTTTTATCAAAATAACGACGGGTGATGATAACCACCACTCTCCTTCATCATCTGCACTTGCCGTATGTTGGATTTTCCCAGGAGAAGACCTGAGACAAACATGGAGTCAACTTTCTTTATTTGGAGGGAAGCCTGGAGGGATCAGGAGGGGAGAGGGAAAGTGAGTCAGAGAACGGGAGTCGGCCAATAAAGGGTGTGTTGTCAAGCGCGTAACCACTGGGGCCCCTGGCACTTAATCCCCCAGGGAACTGTGGGGGCTGGCGCAGAACACAGACTTCAGCATTGGTTTGTTCAAGGGACAAGGGAGCTGGGGGAAATTATACACCAGACCTCTTGGTCACGGACTCAGGGCTGCTCCTAGTGGAGGGGAGTCAATTCCTTGGCACGTGCAGCCACCCCCAGGGCAGGCAGCCAGAGGAAGGGTGACAGAGACAGAAGGGGCTCCCTCTGGAAAGGGAATGTGTGGGGTGAAGGGGCACCGAGAGACTCAAATAACAAGCCCCAAAATAGGATGATTCTATTAGGGGAACCCGGAGAAGGCAATGGCACCCCGCTCCAGTACTCTTGCCTGGAAAATCCCATGGACAGAGGAGCCTGTTAGGCTGCAATCCATGGGGTCGCTAAAAGTCGGACACGACTGAGTGACTTCACTTTCACTTTTCACTTTCATGCATTGGAGAAGGAAATGGCAGCCCACTCCAGTGTTCTTGCCTGGAGAATCCCAGGGACAGGGGAGCCTGGTGGGCTGCCATCTATGGGGTTGCACAGAGTCAGACACGACTGAAGTGACTTAGCATAGCATTAGGGGAACCACTGGCTGAAATGACCCACTGTGGCCAGACACCACGGTAACCTTTTATATGAGTTGTTTTACAACAGGAGGTCCCGGTAAGAAACACCAAACGAACAAGCTACCACCAACTGGAAGAATTCAGGAAAGGTCAAAAGGAGAGAGGAAACCCCAGTCCATATGTCCTACCAACCTCCCAGGATCCTTCTGGCTGAAAGCCATCTTGGCTGAGTGGATGCCAGCACCATCAGGAAGGACTCCTGACTCAGAAGGATTGGCCAGAGACAACCCAGAAACTAATCCCTTCAGCATAAAACACAAGACTGTGAGCCACGTGGCAGAGCCCTTCTGGTTTCCTTTACGCTGCTCTTCTCTGCCTGGGCTCCCCTTCCCAATAGAGTCTCTTGCTTTGTCAGCACGTGCGTCTCCTTGGACAATTCATTTCCGAGTGTTAGATAAAAGCCCACTCTCGGGCCCTTGGAAGGGGTCCCCCTTCCTGTAACAATTCTCTGTTTCCCCACTCAAATATCCAAAGGATGTGTGACCTAATTGAATGTAGTTAAGATAATCTTTTTTTCAGTCAATGAAATAGTTAATTATCTATTTATAACAAGTAACTTACTTGCCATCTGTGAGGTTGGCAAGTCATGATCACAGGTTATGTGTGACAACGTGTTACTTTAGAAGAGTGCTCTCATCACCCTATCCTGTCACTCAAGTTTTTGCCACTTCATCCACCACACCTGTGGGCTCAGGGCCTCTGCCATCGTAGAAGCCACCTTTTGAGTCATCTGAGTTGTCCAAGCACGTCTTCTCTCCCTTCTTGGTTCTCTGCTATGCAACATTTTTGAAATCTGTAGGATGCTTTCATGGGCATTTTTATCCAAGCTTCAAGCACCTATTTGCATAACATTAGGGCAGCTGGCGGTCCCATTCATCAGAGGTGTCCCTGTCTGATCCCCATCCTGTAACCACCGATTGCGTGTTCTTAAGTGTCCTCAAAGAATCTGTGCACATTCGCACTGGAGCCTATGATGCCATAGGATCAGTTCCAATCTGGGTTAAACTTGCTAACTGCCCCTCAAGCGGTTCCTCAGATGACTTTGGCCGGAAGGACCCATGCAGGTTGTTTTAGGCAGCATATCTCACTGGTTGTTCAAAAACTAATCACTAAGCGCACTCCACTACGTGAAAGAATGTGTGCCATCTTTCTGGAAAATAAACAGCCTCCTGTTTCGGCATTATTTGGTGAGTGGGGAAATTCGTGGTATATCCAAACAGAGTGCTTTTGGTGGTTCTGGGCATAAGCTCATGTAACCTCACTACCCGACCCTGTGAGGTGGGCTCTGGGATACTTCCCATTTTATGGATGGAGAAACTGAGTCTTGGAGATGGGAAGGGACTTGCCCAGAGTCACATAGGTAGAGGCAGTAGAGCGATCTGAACCCTGGGTCTGACTGAGAACAGGAGAGGAGAGGGCTGCAGGGGGCTGGGTCCCTCTGGAGTTGGGAAGGGTCCTGGGGGGGAGAAAGTGTGGAGCTGACACCTTCATCGCCCAACAGGAGCACGGCCGCTGAGCCTTAAGGGCCTCCATGTCTCCCACGACCCCCTGACCCCACTGGAGACCACCTCAGTCCAGGCCTGGAACCAATGGCCATGTGGGAACATCATCATCTCCCCAGGCTGGGGGCGGGGCAGGGCGAGGAAATCCAGCGGCCACATGCGCACCCCTGAGTCCCGGGTGTGTTTCTTCTCTTCTGGAAATCAGGATGAGAAGAGCGAAGAGGAAGAGATGGGAGAGGGGAAACAGAGAAGACAGGGGCCTGATTTCCCCTGCAGCCACGGCTGCCAGATCCCAGACAGAGCTGGATCCTCCCAGGTGGGCCAGCTGTCCCACCAAAAGGCCTCCCTTGGCCTTGCTCTCATGTCTCTTCACAGCTGCAACGTGCAGAGGGTTCTCACAGGCAGGGTTTTAGTTTCACAAACATATGCTCAGAAAATGGTGCCTCCCGCACTCCTCCCCCTCCACCCAACAGCAGCCACATCAGCAAATCATGCCACAGAGAAAAGGTCTGCTGCCAGCAGGGCTGGAAGACGGCAGGAGCCAAAAGCCACTCGGGTGGGATGCTCTGTTTTAAATTAGCCAGTGGCTGTCCCCTCCCCCAGGGACAGTAACCAGATTTGGGGGTGAGCAGGTTTGCCCCAGCTCATGAACACTTGATGGACGATCCCCAGAGTGTGAGGCTGGGCCCATCCGCAGCCACACAAAACCTCCAGTTCAAGTAGCCCAGTGACCTCAGGACAGACCGCAGAGGACTGGGCGAGGTGGCTTCTGGGACCCGCCCAGTAGGACAGGCTCTAATCCCATATTCTCCTGGTTTCTCCTTTTAATGGCTCCACTGTGCCCCTGAGTCGTCCCTGAACTGTCTAAAAAAGGAACACGTGTACTTTGTGGTGAGGACACTTACCACAATTTAGTCTCAAGAAGAGACTGGAAGACAGCTGTCATCTCTGACAACCCTCTTCTTATGGGGTGGGGGTTCCCACCATGGGGATCTCGGTGAATGGTAGGCGCCTGCCTCCTGGAACAGAGGCAGGGGAGGGCAGGGACCCTGGCCTGGACAATGGGATAACTCTGCCCAGGGCTCCAAATGGTGTGACCTTGGGAAAATTAACCTCTTTAAGTGTCCATTCCTCATTCATAGAAAGGGAACAACAACTTGATACGCTGTTGAGTGAAAACAACAAAGCCCTAAAAATAATGCCTGACACAAAGTAAGTGCTCAATAAATATTAGATCTAATCTTCAAAACACCTTCAGAGGGTAAAGAAGCATCTTATCCCCATTTCTGGAATGGTGAACTGATGCTTTCCTTGTGGCTCAGCTGGTAAAGAATCCGCCTGCAATGTGGGAGACCTGGGTTTGATCCCTGGGTTGGGAAGATCCCCTGGAGAAGGGAAAGGCTACCCACTCTGGTATTCTGGCCTGGAGAATTCCACAGACGGTATAGTCCATGAGGTCATAACGGGTTGGACACCACTGAGCAACTTTCACTTTCAAACTGATGCTTAAAAAGCCTGAAGTAAGTCAGAAAGAATGTTAAAGCCTGAAGTAAGTCAGAAAGAAAAACACCAATTCAGGATATTAATGCATAAAGGCAATGCCAAAGAGTGCTCAAACTACCACACAATTGCACTCATCTCACACGCTAGTAAAGTAATGCTCAAAATTCTCCAAGCCAGGCTTTAGCAATATGTGAACCGTGAACTTCCTGATGTTTAAGCTGGTTTTAGAAAAGGCAGAGGAACCAGAGATCAAATTGCCAACATCTGCTGGATCATGGGAAAAGCAAGAGAGTTCCAGAAAAACATCTCTTTCTGCTTTATTAACTATGCCAAAGCCTTTGACTGTGTAGATCACAATAAACTGTGGAAAATTCTGAAAGAGATGGGAATACCAGACCACCTGATCTGCCTCTTGAGAAATCTGTATGCAGGTCAGGAAGCAACAGTTAGAACTGGACATGGAACAACAGACTGGTTCCAAATAGGAAAAGGAGTACGTCAAGGCTGTATATTGTCACCATGTTTGTTTAACTTATATGCAGAGTACATCATGAGAAATGCTGGACTGGAAGAAGCACAAGTGGGAATCAAGATTGCTGGGAGAAATATCAATAACCTCAGATATGCGGATGACACCACCCTTATGGCAGAAAGTGAAGAGGAACTAAAAGCCTCTTGATGAAAGTGAAAGAGGAGAGTGAAAAGGTTGGCTTAAAGCTCAACATTCAGAAAACGAAGATCATGGCATCTGGTCCCATCACTACATGGGAAATAGATGGGAGGAAACGGTGTCAGACTTTCTTTTTCTGGGCTCCAAAATCACTGCAGATGGTGACTGCAGCCATGAAATTAAAAGATGCTTACTCCTTGGAAGGAAAGTTATGACCAACCTAGATAGCATATTCAAAAGCAGAGACATCACTTTGCCAACAAAGGTTCGTCTAGTCAAGGCTATGGTCTTTCCTGTGGTCATGTATGGATGTGAGAGCTGGACTGTGAAGAAGGCTGAGCGCCGAAGAATTGATGCTTTTGAACTGTGGTGTTGGAGAAGACTCTTGAGAGTCCCTTGGACTGCAAGGAGATCCAACCAGTCCATTCTGAAGGAGATCAACCCTGGAATTTCTTTGGAAGGAATGATGCTAAAGCTGAAACTCCAGTATTTTGGCCACCTCATGCGAAGAGTTAACTCATTGGAGAAGACTCTGATGCTGGGAGGGATTCAGGGCAGGAGGAGAAGGGGACGACAGAGGATGAGATGGCTGGATGGCATCACTGACTCGATGGATGTGAGTCTGAGTGACCTCCAGGAGTTGGTGATGGACAGGGAGGCCTGGCATGCTGCAATTCATGGGGTCGCAAAGAGTCGGACACAACTGAGCGACTGATCTGATCTGATCTGATCTGAAGGATGACCCTATATGTGAGACAGCAAAAGAGACAGATGTAAAGAACAGACTTTTGGACTCTGTGGGAGAAGGCGAGGGTGGGGTGACTTGAGAGAATAGCATTGAAACATGTATATTATCATATGTGAAATAGATCCAGTCCAGGTTCCATGCATGAGACAGGGTGCTCAGGGCTGGTGCACTGGGATGACCCTGAGGAATGGGATGGGGAGGGGGAGGTGGGAGGGAGGGTCAGGATGGGAAACACATGTACACCCATGGCTGATTCATGTGAATGTATGGCAAAAACCACCACAATATTGTAAAGTAATTAGCCTCCAATTAAAATAAAAGAAAGAAAGGTTAAGTCCTCTCCTGGGCGGTAAGCAGTGGGGCCAGAGTTCAAACCGATTCCAGAGATGCCTGCAGGTTATGTTATGTAGATTAAATGCCTGTGTGCACCTACTAGACACACAGTGCAAGGCCCTGGGGATACGACTGTCATCAGACCCCGCCCAGCCTCGCGCCCTCGCTGGACGCTGACCTGGCCGGTCCTCGGAGCAGCCCTGGCTGCAGCCAGAGGGATGCCCATCGCCCTCAGGCGACTCAGGACTGCGGCTGGGCTGCTGACGTGTCGTGAAGGAAGCGGAAGCCATCACCAAGGTGGGGGGGGGGGGGGCGGGGCGCACCCTCTTGGGGTGGCCAGAGTCTCCAAGAATGCCCGCTGTATCGCTCGCTGCAGCTGGCGACCTTTAAATCCAGCTTTAAATAAACACTAGTCCGAGCTGGAGCAAACCCGGAGGGAGGCGCCTGCTAGGGGAAGTCCCGCCGCCCCGGGGCTGGCTGGTGGCAAGCGCCGAGCCTGCCCGAGGCCGCCACGTAGCAGAGCCGGCCTTCCGGCCCCATCCCGGTCCGGCCCGGCCTGGCTCGGCCCACTCTGCAGGCCGCTGTCAGTCAACCTCCCGAGCATCACGGATTCCCGCGGGGATCCAGGAGGGCCTGCCCATCAGGCTCCGCCCATTGCCGGCGGCTCTCACCGTAGCCCCGCCCACCGCCGCGGCCAACTCCTCCCCTACTCCTTCCTCCTTGTCCCAGTTCCTCCATCTGCTCCGGCGCCCGGTCCCTGCAGCAGCCTCCGCCTTCGTGCTCACACTCTCACAACACCCAACCCCCAGAGCTTCAAGAGCATGTTCTCCAGAATCCGACTGGCTGAGTTCAAATCCCTGCTTGCTGGATCTATGACTTTGGAGAAGTTACTTCATCTCTCTGGGCCCCAGTTTCTCCATCCCTAAAACGGGGATGATGGTAACAAGTGCTCACTCCATAAGGTTATTGGGGAGCTCAAATAAAATAACACAAATAATGGGCCTGGATTAAAATCAGTGCTGATCTCATATAGCATGGATAGGGGCTAATCAGAATACAGAGCTTCATCATCCCAAGGAGACTTCAGTTCAGTCGCACAGTCGTGTCCAACTCTTTGCGACTCCATGAGTTGCAGCACGCCAGGTCTCCCTGTCCATCACCAACTCCCGGAGTTCACTCAAACTCACGTCCATCGAGTCAGTGATGCCATCCAGCCATCTCATCCTCTGTCATCCCCTGCTCCTCCTGCCCCCAATCCCTCCCAGTATCAGGGTCTTTTCACATGAGTCAACTCTTCGCATGAGGTGGCCAAACTATTGGAGTTTCAGCTTTAGCATCAGTCCTTCCAACACCCAGCACTAATCTCCTTTAGGATGGACTGGTTGGATCTCCTTGCAGTCCAAGGGACTCTCAAGAGTCTTCTCCAACACCACAGTTCAAAAGTATCAAATCTTCGGCGCTCAGCTTTCTTCACAGTCCAACTCTCACATCCATACATGACCACTGCAAAAACCATAGCCTTGACTAGACTGACCTTTGTTGGCAAAGTAATATCTCTGCTTTTTAATATGCTGTCTAGGTTGGTCATAACTTTCCTCCCAAGGAGTAAGTGTCTTTTAATTTCATGGCTGCAGTCACCATCTGCAGTGATTTTGGAGCCCAAAAATAAAGTCTGACACTGTTTCCCCATCTATTTGCCATAAAGTGATAGGACTGGATGCTATGATCTTAGTTTTCTGAATGTTGAGCTTTAAGCCAACTTTTTCACTCTCTTCTTTCATTTTCATCAAGAGACTCTTTATTTCTTCTTCACTTTCTGCCATAAGAGTGGTGTCATCTGCATATCTAAGGTTATTGATATTTCTCCTGCCCATCTTGATTCCAACTTGTGCTTCTTCCAGCCCAGCATTTCTCATGATGTACTCTGCATATAAGTTAAATAAGCAGGGTGACAATATACAGCCTTGATGTACTCCTTTTCCTATTTGGAACCAGTCTGTTTTTCTATGTCCAGTTCTAACTGTTGCTTCCTGACCTGCATACAAATTTCTCAAGAGGCAGGTCAGGTGATCTGATATTCCCATCTCTTTCAGAATTATCCACAGTTTATTGTGATCCACACAGTCAAAGGCTTTGGCATAGTCAATAAAGCAGAAAGAGATGTTTTTCTGGAACTCTCTTGCTTTTTCCATGATCCAGCGGATGTTGGCAATTTGATCTCTGGTTCCTCTGCCTTTTCTAAAACTAGCTTGAACATCTGGAAGTTCACAGTTCACATATTGCTGAAGCCTGGCTTGGAGAATTTTGAGCATTATTTTACTAGTGTGTGAGATGAGTGCAATTGTGCAGTAGTTTGCATATTCTTTGGTATTACCTTTCTTTGGGATTGGAATGAAAACTGACCTTTTCCAGTCTGTGGCCACTGCTGAGTTTTCCAAATTTGCTGGCATATTGAGTGCAGCACTTACACAGCATCATCTTTCAGGATTTGAAAGAGTTCAATTGGAATTCCATCACCTCCACTAGCTTTGTTCGGTAGTGATCCTTCCTAAGGCCCACTTGACTTCACATTCCAGGATGTCTGGCTCTAGGTGAGTGATTACACCATCGTGATTATCTGGGTCGTGAAGCGCTTTTTTGTACAGTTCTTCTGTGTATTCTTGCCACCTCTTCTTAATATCTTCTGACTTAGAGTTGACCAAAAAGGGGGGCAGGGAAGGTCCTGTTTCCAGGGACAGGAATTAAGGCTTTGCTTTAGAATAGGCAGGAGGTGGGGGGAGGTGGAGGAGTCTCTCTCTGTCTTCTAGATACCACAAAGGCAGTGAAATTCCACGATCTGTGCTTGTTTATCAAGCACTTATCAAGCACCATCTGTGTGCCAGGCACCGTCAGGGGAAACCACAGCTCCTGGAGATCAAGGAGCTCTCGGAGTCCAGAGGCACCTAGCAACACACTGCTGAAGGCAACAGGGAAGCACATAGAGCCACAGAAACAGGAGAGGAGCCAACTCCAAGGCCAAGGGAGCAGCTAGAAACCTCCCTGTCAGGGAGCTGGTCTCCAAGGAGGACTGCTCACATGGGCAGAGAGCATCATCAGCTCTTGGATGGTCTCATTTGTTCAGCTGGGGAGATGGGCTGCATTCCTTAGCCCCATTCAGCTGATGGAAAAGTAGAGGCCCAGAGAGTAAGTAACATCTTCCCCAAGAGCAGGCTTTTAGTAAAAGGGTATTCTCTCAGATCCTAAGGACCCAGTTTGCTCAGCTTCCAGGAGTTTACCAGAAGACCAGAGATGAGGGGGAGGAGAGAGGCTGGACAGATAAGCCAGGCTGGCTGGCCACAGGCCCGGTGCAGGGTCTGGACTTTGTCCTGTGTGGGCGCGGCGAGCCTGCACACAAGTGTCCACACCCCCACGCTGCTCCGCCAGCTGCAAGACCAGACTTTGTCCCTGTGACTCCTAGAACTTCCTGAAACAGGGCTCCTCACCATGACACATGGTTTAAATGTAGTGATTTAAAAGAAAGCTGTTGGAGAGAGCAAGGGCCATTCCCACCAAGAAATCCTTTCCTCATCTTCCTGTCTTTTCAGTGTCCACACAGGCACGAGGAGGATGAGGGGGTGCCATCATTTATTGGGCACTGGGTGAGCCAGGCCCTCTGCTGGGACTCACAAATATCAATCCCCTCCATCCTTCAAAGCAGAATCCTGGGGCAAGAGTCATGAGTAGGAGGCCACCTGGAATGAGAAGACAGAAGCCTGTCTCTGGCTGAGCCATGCAGACATCTCAGGAAGTTGGGGATGGGAGATTTGACTCCTCTGCCCCCACCAGTGCTGCAGGCGGGGGGAGGCAGAGGCCTCTCCTGGTTCACTTGGAGCCCAGGTGGGCCAGGGAGCAGGCACAGGGAGCTTCTTGGCAAGGTGAGGTCAGACCAAGTAGGAGGCCCTGGCCAGCTTTGGCTCCTGGTAGGCGGAGAAGCCAGACTTACTGAATAAAAAATTCAGGATGCTATTTACATTTGAATTTCAGATGAATCAAAAATAAGGTGTAGTACAAAGTGTTCCATGGACTAGGGCTGCTGGGGTGGGGAACGAAGAGACAGGGACAGATATAGGATTTGATGAGGAGATAGGCTCTGGGGGGTTGCCGTGAGCTGGATGCAGGAGCCAGAGAAATCAGGGATCCCCCAGGCTCCAGGCTTCCGGCAATTGTGTGGTTAGTAGGACCACTGAGTGAGCAAAGGCAATGGAGCAGGGTCAGATTAGCGAGGGGAACAAGGGGCTCTGTTTCTGGCTGTTAAGTTGAAGGTGTTTATTTGAGCCCCATGTGGAGGTTGTACAAGTCTGGCACTTAAGGAAGGGACCTACTGGGGGCCTATCAGTATGTGGATGGAATTTAAAACAATGGTTCTGTATGTGATCACCTGGAGCATGAGAGGGCAGAGACAGTGGTCCTGAACTTGACCTTGAAGATTCTCAATGTTTGCAGGTCATCCAGAGAGGGAGAGGCAGCCAAGGAAACGGAGTCATTGTGGCCAGGGAGGTGGGAGGAAAGTCTACTGGGGAAGTAGACGCAACAGAGAAGGGTGTTTCTAGAAGGCACGGGCAGACTGTGCTGAATACTGCAAGGAGATAGGGAGCGGAAGCCAAGGCTGGCCTGCAGTGGACTGAAGGCAGAATTAGAGAGGGAGGTGCAGAGGGCCATCAAGACATCCTGCAGTGTGGGTGGGGCTGGAGGCAGAGGGAACAAGGAGGCAGTGTGGTCCAGACAGTTCAGTTCAGTGCAGTTCAGTCTCTCAGTCATGTCCGACTCTTTGCAACCCCATGAACCGCAGTACCCCAGGCCTCTCTGTCCATCACCAACTCCCAGAGTCCACCCAAACCCATGTCCATTGTGTCAGTGATGCCATCCAACCATCTCATCCTCTGTCGTCCCCTTCTCCTCCTGCCCTCAATCTTTCCCAGCATCAGGGTCTTTTCACATGAGTCAGCTCTCCCCATCAGGTGGCCAAAGTATTAGAGTTTCATCTTCAATATCAGTCCCTCCAATGAATACCCAGGACTGAGCTCTTTTACGATGGACTGGTTGGATCTCCTTGCAGTCCAAGGGACTCTCAAGAGTCTTCTCCAACACCACAGTTCAAAAGCATCAAATCTTCGGCGCTCAGCTTTCTTCACAGTCCAACTCTCACATCCATACATGACCACTGCAAAAACCATAGCCTTGACTAGACTAAACTTTGTTGGCAAAGTAATATCTCTGCTTTTTAATATGCTGTCTAGGTTGGTCTTAACTTTCCTCCCAAGGAGTAAGTGTCTTTTAATTTCATGGCTGCAGTCACCATCTGCAGTGATTTTGGAGCCCAAAAAATAAAGTCTGACACTGTTTCCCCATCTATTTGCCATGAAGTGATGGGACAGGATGCCATGATCTTCGTTTTCTGAATGTTGAGCTTTAAGCCAACTTTTTCACTCTCCACTTTCACTTTCATCAAGAGACTCTTTATTTCTTCTTCACTTTCTGCCATAAGAGTGGTGTCATCTGCATATCTAAGGTTATTGATATTTCTCCTGCCCATCTTGATTCCAACTTGTGCTTCCTCCAGCCCAGCATTTCTCATGATGTACTCTGCATATAAGTTAAATAAGCAGGGTGACAATATACAGCCTTGACGTACTCCTTTTCCTATTTGGAACCAGTCTGTTGTTCCATGTCCAATTCTAACTGTCTAACTGTTGCTTCCTGACCTGTATACAGGTTTCTCAAGAGGCAGATCAGGTGATCTGATATTCCCATCTCTTTCAGAATTATCCACAGTTTATTGTGATCCACACAGTCAAAGGCTTTGGCATAGTCAATAAAGCAGAAAGAGATGTTTTTCTGGAACTCTCTTGCTTTTTCCATGATCCAGCGGATGTTGGCAATTTGATCTCTGGTTCCTCTGCCTTTTCTAAAACTAGCTTGAACATCTGGAAGTTCACAGTTCACATATTGCTGAAGCCTGGCTTGGAGAATTTTGAGCATTACTTTACTAGCGTGTGAGATGAGTGCAATTGTGCAGTAGTTTGCATATTCTTTGGCATTATCTTTCTTTGGGATTGGAATGAAAACTGACCTTTTCCAGTCTGTGACCACTGCTGAGTTTTTCAAATTTGCTGGCATATTGAGTGCAGCACTTACACAGCATCATCTTTCAGGATTTGAAAGAGTTCAATTGGAATTCCATCACCTCCACTAGCTTTGTTCGTAGTGATGCTTCCTAAGGCCCACCTGACTTCACATTCCAGGATGTCTGGCTCTAGGCGAATGATCACACCATTGTGATTATCTGGGTCGTGAAGATCTTTTTGTACAGTTCTTCTGTGTATTCTTGGCACCTCTTCTTAATACCTTCTGCTTCTGTTAGGTCCATAGCATTTCTGTCCTTTATTGAGCCCATCTTTGCATGAAATGTTCCTTTGGTATCTCTAACTTTCTTGTAAAGCTCTCTAGTCTTTCCCATTCTATTGTGTTTCTCTATTTCTTTGTATCGATTGCTGAGCAAGGCTTTCTTATCCCTCCCTGCTATTCTTTGGAACTCTGCATTCAAATGGATATATCGTTCCTTTTCTCCTTTGCTTTTCACTTCTCTTCTTTTTGGTGCTATTGGTAAGCCCTCCTCAGACAGCCATTTTGCTTTTTTTCATTTCTTTTTCTTGGGGATGGTCTTGCTCCTTGTCTCCTGTACGATGTCACGAAACTCCATCCATAGTTCATCAGGCACTCTGTCTGTCAGATCTAGTCCCTTAAATCTATTTCTCACTTTCACTGTGTAGTCATAAAGGATTTTATTTAGGTCATACCTGAATGGTCTAGTGATTTTCCCCACTTTCTTCAATTTAAGTCTGAATTTGGCAATAAGGAGTTCATGATCTGAGCCACAGTCTCCTCCCAGTCTTGCTTTTGCTGACTGTATAGAGTTTCTCCATCTTTGGCTGCAAAGGATATAATCAATCTGATTCTGGTGATGTCCATGTGTAGAGTCTTCTCCTGTGTTGTCGGAAGACGGTGTTTGCTATGACCAGTGCATTCTCTTGGCAGAACTCTGTTAGCCTTCGCCCTGCTTCATTCTGTACTCCAAGGCCAAATTTGCCTGTTACTCCAGGTGTTTCTTGACTTTCTAACTTTTGCATTCCAGTCTCCTATAATGAAAAGGACATCTTTTTTGGGTGTTAGTTCTAGCAGGTCTTATAGGTCTTCATAGGACCGTTCAACTTCAGCTTCTTCAGCATTACTGGTTGGGCCATAGACTTGGATTACCATGATACTGAAATTTCCATCCATAACTTTTGGGGTACATTCCTACCTGGAGGCATGGAGACAAACCTTGACCACCCACCTCTAACTGGCAGGAGAACCCTGAACAAATCAAGTCAAATGGAAATGGACTAAGGGCCTTAGGTGTTTTTTCCTGAAAGTGTGCTAAGTGACACAAAAGAGTGTGAGGGATGAGCACACACAACAATGTGGATGGATTTCAGATCTATTACAAAGTGAGAATCCCATGGAATGAGGAGCCTGGTAGGCTACAGTCCATGGGGTAGCAAAGAGTCGGACATGACTGAGTGACTTCACTTTCTTTATCTTTCTTTCTACTTTGTGAGAGAAGCCAGCCTCAAAAGAGTCTCTGCAGTCGGACACCATTTATGAGAAGGTCAAGAACAGGCAAAACTCATCAAAGATGCAAACCATGGCTGCCTCTGGGGGCAGTGTGGGGGTGGGTGGAGCGGGAAGGGGCTTGAGGGCACCATCTGGGTGACAACGGCAGTGGTCTAAACCTTGACAGGGTTCTGATTCACACAGGCAGATGCTTTTGTCAAAACTTGGCAGATGGTGTGCTTAAGATTTGGAAACTTCATTGCATGTAAATTTCACCTGAGAAAAATGAACTGTAAAGTAATTATTGAACAGAATGATACATGAGCTGAAGTGTTTGGGGTGAAGTCTGCAACTCTCCTTGAAAGGTATAAAAAGAAATAAGATGGATTGATGGTTAGAGAGCTGGACAGATATACAGTGAAGCAAACAGAGCAAAATGTTATCCGGTGGTAAGTATTTGAATGTTTGCTCAACTTTTTTCAGAATTCACTTAACTTTTCTGTATGTTCAAAAATTTTCTGTAATAAAATGTTTGGGAGGGGGATAAAGAAAAAAAGATGTGTGAACACTTTCACCCACTCCCAAGATGTTTGTTGAGTGTTGACTGTACATCGGGTTCTGCGAGACTGGAGTGGTGCTGATGGTGATCCCAGAGCTGTGGTGTGACATGCCCTCTGAGTGAGTTTTCCTAGAGCAGAGAACTGTCACTGTCCCTTCTCGTGGGGGACACCAGAGACTAAGAAAAGCACACAACTCTTCCAGATTTAAAGAAAGAAGTCACTGGAGCCAGTGGGGTAGGTGAACAGCCAAGTGAACAAATGAGATTTGGATTGGGATATTCAACACATGTGGAAACGACTGCTTCAACCCCAGAGGTGAAAATATGCTCCATCTAATTCGCCTACTGTCAGGGGTGGGGGTGGGGAGGTTGAGTAGTGTTCCAGTCCCTGTGTCTATATAGCAGGAGAATATGAAACCCAGATGCCTCCACCCAGGATGTATCCTCACTGCCTTGTTTTAAGAGTCAAAGTTTGACAGCAGCTGACATGTTTGTTGTGGGGGTGGGGACCTGGTTAAGTCATTTATGCATGCTTAGACACTTCAGTCATGTCCGACTCTTTGTGACCTCAGGGTAGCCTGCCAGGCTTCTCTGTCCATGGGATTTTCCAGACAAGAATACTGGAGTGAGTTGCCGCTTCCTTCTTCAAGAGGTCTTTCCAACCCAAGGACCGAACCCACGTCTCCTATGTCTCCTGGCTTGTAGGCAGATTCTTTACCCACTGAGCCATCAGGGAAGCCCTAAGTCATTTATGGTGGTTTACAAATGCAGTGGAATTCTCTGCAGCTGTTAAAAAATGAGTGCAGTAGATCTATATGTCCTGGACTTCGAACAGCTGAAATGTTAATGTAAAGCAAAAATAATAATAAATATTTATATAAATGATCTTAATTATATTAATTGTGTCAGAAATGTGTGTAGATATATACCGATGAATATAAACATATCTCTATATATATATTATGCTCCTCTGTCCATAGAATTCTCCAGGCACGAGTACGGGAGTGGGTTTCCATTCCCTTCTCCAGGGGATCTTCCCAACCCAGGGGTTGAACCTGGGTCTCCTGCACTGAAGGCAGATTCTTTACCATCTGAGCCACCAGGAAAACCCCATATATTATGTCCTGCATGTCTGCCCAAATCCATATGTTGAACCTGTAACCCCCACTGTGGTGGTATGAGGAGGTGGGACCTTTGGGAGATAATTAGGATTAGATGAGGTCATGAGGGTGGGGCCCCCAGCATGGAGTTAGTGTCCTTATATGGAGCTCCCTCTCTATCAGGTGAAGACAGGATGAGAGGGTGTAATCTACAGCCAAGAACTGGGTCCTTGCCAGACACCAAATCTTCGGGCTCTCTGATCTTGAACTTCCCAGCCTCTGCAACTGTGAGAAATAAATGTTTGTTGTCTAAACCACACAGTCTGTGCTATTTTTGTTACAGTAGTCTGAGCTTAGACAGTATATAAATGTACACATACATCCACAGCACCATGAAAATGTTCACCAAAATGCCAATAAAGGCACTTCCCTGTGATGGAATTTGAATCATTTTTTTCTTCTGGTCTCCCTGGTAGCTCAGACAGTAAAGAATCCACCTGCGATGCAGGAGACCTCAGTTCAATCCCAGATCCCCCTGGAGAAGGGAACGGCTACCCACTCCAGTATTCTGGCCTGGAGAATTCCATGGACAGAGGAGCCTGGCAGGCTACATACAGTCCATGGGGTCACAGAGCTGAGCAACTTTCTCAGACATGACTGAGCAACTTTCCTTTTCATTTTTTCTTCACTTTCTGTATTGTTTAAAATTTTCACAGTAAGCATGTATCATTTTCATGAAGCAATTCTCTTTAAAGATATTTCTTGGAGTAAACTGACACTTGCAAAGTGCCCACGACTGTGTCCTCCTCACCCTGAGTCCGGGAGCAGGAGGAGCTTGAAGAGGGTGGGTGAGCTGGGGACCCTCTCCTGAGTAATTCAGGAAATTTCTATCTTCTCCTGAGCCCTGAGACAGGAGAAGTGACATCATTTGTGGGGCCAGGGAAAAATCAAATTGTAGAGCTCCTTGTTCAAAAACCATGAAGAATTCCAAGATGCTTGACAGCAGAGCATTAAGCCAAGCGTGAGACCCTGGTGAGCACAGGGCCTATATGAAGCCCGCGCAGCCTGGAGAGACCATCTGGGAAACAGCCAGTGAGGCAGCCAGGAAAAATGATCCAGGAGGAACTGATCGTGGCCTTAGGAGGCTGAGTGAGGGACCCTCACAGACCATCAGCTCACCAGGAGTCTCCCCAGGGCCAGCGTGAGAAACATTCCATACCTGAGTCTTGGAAGGCTGCCCTTTGGAGTGTGCAAGCCCCACAGCCCCGCTCAGGGCGGGTGGGGGTTGTTGAGCTACTTTAATTAGCAAGAGGGCATCAGGTGAGCCTCCTGCCCTGGGAGAGAGTGAGCCCTTTGGAAGCAGCAGCCACCCATGGTGTGGCACCTTCTCCTGGGAACCCTCAGACACACCCTTGGAGCCCCCAACCCAGCCCTCCATCCCCCTAGCCAGGTCTCCCTGGGGCCCTGTGACCACCTCATCCAGCTGCTCATGGAAAACCTGCTCCAGAGCCCTCACTATGGCCACAAGGAGAGCCTGTGTCAGACCAGCAGTACAAAGCCCGGTCTGTGAGGGGAAGGCAGGGATCAGGGCCCAGGCAGGGGCTCCCGCACGGTCCTCGGGCTATGGATTGGCCTAAGGGCTCCACAAACTCTCTGTTAACTGGTTCCAGCCACTAGCTGTCCACACCCTTCAGCTCAGCTGAACGGGACCCCAGAGATGGAAGTAAAGACCAGCCGCACACAGCTGGCCCTTCCAGCGGGCACCCGCGTTCCCCAGCTGCCTCCTCCCTGCTGCGTTCCACTGGCAAACCTGTGCTTCCACTGAATCAGAGACCCCTTGGATCCATGCCCAGTCCCTCTCAACCATTCAAACGCGTCTCCTCCATGTTCCCCAAGACCCCCTCCACTGCAAGGACCCTTCACTCCAAGACTTCATATTGGGCACCTGCTACAAGCCCGGGTCCACAGCAGCATCTCCAGGCCAGGTGCCGACCTCAGCACGTGCCTTGTCCCTGGCCACCCAAGTGCACACAGCAGGCGCTCAGTAGGTAGGCCTCCTCCGAGCCCACTGAACTAAAGGCTGGGCCTCCACCTTGAGCACCCGCAGGGCTTCCTTGCTCTAGCTGAAGGTGCTCAGACAGCAGCTGCAGGCGAGGGGGAATAGACAGAGTGAGGGTGGTGAGGTCTGGGGGCGATGAGGTCTGATGCCGCAAGGTACCACCTCCACCCACGAGAGTCAGGAGCCTTTGGATGCTTCCAGCAGCTTTCGTCTCCCGGTAGGACAACTCTGGGGCGCATCCCACCCACTTCCTTGGGTGATCCCAGCAGGATGGGGTCCCAGGTGCCCCATAGGAACTGCCCACAAATGCACTGTGACCTCCCCTTCCAGCCTCCTTGCCATCCCTCCCTGTGCTGGGGCATCACCTGGCAAATACCTGCCTGCACTGTGCTGGTGTGGGTCCCTCTGGCGCAGAACTTCACCCCAGGCCTCCTCTCAGCCCCTGTTTCCCTCACACGTGACAAACATTTGTCCCCCATCTGTCAGGCATCAGGCAGGGGTGCCTTGGGGTGAGGCTTTTGTAGGCCCCCTCCCCCTGTTCTCAGCAGCGGGGGAGGTGGGAAAAAAGAAAGTAGAACCTGGAAGGGAAGGGGCAGGGAGAGAAGGTCTGAGTGTTGGGTACCTGGACGCCACAGCCCAGGGCTGAGCACCCTCACTGGCTTCTCCAGAAAGGTCCTGCAGGCCTAGGACCTGCCCTGCCCCCAAACCCTGGAAAGCTCAGTGCTAGGGCAGAAAGCAAAGAGGAACTAAAGAGCCTCTAGAGGAAGGTGATAGAGGAGAATGAAAAAGCTGGCCTAAAACTCAACATTCAAAAAACTAAGATCACGGCATTGGATCCCATCACTTCATGGCAAACAGATGGGAAACAATGGAAACATTGACAGACTTTATTTTCTTGGGCTCCAAAATCACTGTGGATGGTGACTGCAGCCATGAAATTAAAAGACAATGCTTGCTCCTTAAAAGAAAAGTTATGACAAACTTAAACAGCTTATTAAAAAGCAGAGACATTACTTTTCCAACAAAGGTCCATATAGTCAAAGCTATGGTTTTTCCAATATTTTATAACTTTTAAATTTTTCCAATATTTTATAACAAATAGTATGCGTATAAAAATTTAAATCACTATGTATTTAATTTCCAAATATAACAATGAGAGCGTAAAAATAATCACAGTCCTCAACTTTTAATCACTAACTCAAAAATTGATGCGCCCCCCAGGAGCCTGAAGTGGGAATGGGGACCGGATGGGAGTCCCAAGGCACCTGGGGTGACCCCACGTAGGGAGAGAAGGGAGGAACTCCCCTCCAGGCACTGGCTGCTCACCCGAACCCAAGCTGTGTTTGCACCCACCAAGCATGCCCGACCACTGAGCAGACAGAACCAGCGAGTGCCAGGCGGGACGAAGAACCACACCACGTAGTTGTGAACTGAGATGATCGATCCCCCCTATCCCCCGCATCGACGTGCCACCACAACAAAGATGAGCCGCCCCCCCACGAACTCCCCCCCGCGCCCCCCCGTCCGAGACGAGGGAGCCCGACAGAGCGACCACAGCGACACGGAGAGTCAGGGCGCCCCGCGCCCCCTCCACCCCCGCGGCACCGCCGCCCTGCACCCAGACCCCCGCGCCCGACCCGCCAACAGGGAGAAGGACGGGGGGAGGGGGGCACCCCGAGGAGGGAGAGGGGAGGTGGGCGAGAGGGGGAGGGAGGGGACGAGCGACCCCCACAGGGAGGGGCCCCAGGCGGCGGGAGGGAGCGGGGCCGGGGCCCGAGAGACACGGAAGGACTTAGCATAGCATGGTTTTTCCAGTAGTCATGTATGGTTGTAAGATTTGGACAATAAAGAAAGCTGAGCTCTGAAAAATTGATCCTTTCAAACTTTGGTGTTGGAGAAGACTCTTGAGAGTCCCTTGGACTGCAAGGAGATCCAATCAGTCAATCCTAAAGGAAATCAACCCTGAATATTCATTGGAAGGACTGATGCTGAAGCTGCTGCACCAATATTTTGGCTCCCTGATATGAAGAGCTGACTCATTGGAAAAGACCCTGATGCTGGAAAAGATTGAAGGCAGGAGGAGAAGGGGGCGACAGGGGACAAGATGGTTGGATGGCATCACTGACTCCATGGACATGAGTTTGAGCAAGCTCCAGGAGATGGTGAAGGACAGGGAAGCCTGGCATGTTGCAGTCCATGGGGTCACAAAGAGCGATTGAAGGGAGGGCTTGTGTTGCCTGGGGGTCTGGTCCCCCTCTTCCTGGTGGATATAGCCTTGGGGAGACTGGAAGGAGATGCAGGGAGGGCTCAGAGCATTGATCCACCCCTGTCCCCCAGCTCACCAGCGACTGGAGCCCCTCTCTCTGAGCCCTGCTGGCCAGCGCGACTAGTGGACACCTCATCGGCCCTTTTGGTTCTCTCCACTCTCCCTACCTGGCTGTGAACAGCCTCTCCATTGGGAAAATGTCCTTAGGGACCCCCACTGAGTTGCTGCTAGTCTGTTGTTGTCCTGACAGAGTGGAGGCCAGGAGGGCATCCCACTCCAGCCTTTGTTTCCATGTCTGGAAAATGGATGTGATAAGAGCAATGCTAACATCTCGATGATCTCAAAACGACAAATGACAGACTCTTCTTCAGACCCACTTGAGGGAGAGGAAATTCTCAGAGGGCACTGGGGCCCCTGCCGTGATGGAGGACCCTGAGCCAGGGTCCATGACTGGTTCCTTTTGTCTTTCTGTCCTTCTCCCTTCTCTGCAGCATCTCACATACACCCAGATAAGCTTCCCCTCCAGCTCACCAGTCCTTCACTCTCAATAAATATAGATGTTATTGCACAAAAACAGACTCACATGTGTACCAGGGAGAACCTGCTTCTGTTCACTGATCACCAGGCGCCTCGCCCACCTTGCTGTATGTTCTTCAGCTCTGCAGCCACATGGCCCCACATCTTCTGGGTGTCCTACTAATCTTTACTCCCTTGACTTTAATACCCTAACCCCAGGGTGTTTTTGCAGTAACTGTCACCAGTGTCTGGAGCACAAGTCCCTTTCCAGAGTCCTCTCTCAGAATCCCCCCTTTTTTTTTTTTTTTTTTTGGCCGCACAGCTTGTGAGATTTTAGTTCCTTGACCAGAGATTGAACCTAGCACCCTCAGCACTGAGCGTGTGGAGTCCTAACCATTAGGCTGCCAAGGAAGTCTCAGGGTCCCTTCAGAAGCAGACACTGACTTCTCCATCCTGACTGCCTCGCTCCATCCCCAGCCCTTGTCCTGGCTTCCGCCTGGAGCTCATGAGACAGTGTGGTGCAAGCAACCACTCTGTCCTCCAGTCCTGCGCTGACGTTCTCTGAGCTTTCCGGGGACAGACCCCTGGGGCACAACATCACCCTATTTGGTCCATGTTCCCTGGCAGCCACGACTTTTAAAACACGATTGACCCCTACACTGAAGAAAACACAAAGCTACTCTTGTCTCCTCCCGGCCAGGCCTCCTCTGCTCTTTAAGTTCAGACAATAGCCATTCGACTGAGCACACACATGCACATCCCTCCTAAGGTTTTCAAAAGAGGAAAAGGACACCCAGAACTTTTTCAAGTATTGCACAAAATACAGTTTCAAATATTGTGTCAGGCACAGTCCCTGGGGGCGCAGAGGGCACTCAAATGGGGCAATTTGAAGGGAGTTTGATAAGCAGACTGTTGACAAAGGTGCAGAAGTATTTAGTGCCGGGTTAGGCAGAATCCTGGGGTGAGCAATATCGGGGGTCCTTCCCTGATGATCCAGAGAGAATGACCCACGTGAGGTCCTGGACAGGAGCAGGGGATCTTAGGGGGAGGGAGGTCCCTGACCTGTGCAGACCCAGAAAGGAAGGAGCTGGGGGAGTGCGGGGGGTCAATATCCAGACCTTGCCTTTCTCCTACCCCGCACATACCACCCCGCCCTGGATGGACCCTGCTGAAAACAGAATGTCCTGGCTTAAATGTCCAGCATCCTGGGACACAGGTCAGAGTAGACAGGGACCAGGTGGTGGGGGCCTGGGCAGGGCACAGGCGGAGAGGAGAAGCAGTGGGAGATATATGCTCACAACAGATTTGAAAGTGTGCAGTGCAATTAGAAATGATGAATTTAGTGAAAAGGGAGTGGCTATTTGCACAACTAAATGCTTTTTTAAACTTTGCTAACTAGTTATCTTGAAAATAACAAACTTCCCCCTTGTAATTAAACTTCAGTTCCATTTATGGACAATTCAGCTGACCCAGAACTCCCAACATCCAGGTAAACCAAATCAGGGAGCACTCATGGGTGGGCTTTGAGTGATGCTCACTTCTGGAAAAGGTCCCCTCTAATGGCATCCCACTCCAGTACTCTTGCTTGGAAAATCCCATGGATGGAGGTGCCTGGTAGGCTGCAGTCCATGGGGTCGCTAAGAGTCGGACACGACTGAGCGACTTCACTTTCACCTTTCACTTTCATGCATTGGAGAAGGAAATGGCAACCCACTCTGGTGTTCTTGCCTGGAGAATCCCAGGGATGGCAGAGCCTGGTGGGCTGCCGTCTGTGGGGTCGCACAGAGTCGGACAAGACTGAAGCAACTTAGCAGCAGCAGCAGCGATGTTGGATGGCATCTGAGTGGGGAGAGGGCAAACAGTTTTCCCAGAAGAAAATTAGAGATTGAAGAAAAAGGAAACCAATGCTGGACGGCCAGGAAGCCAGCCAGCCATTCCACGGAGGCACAAATTGATATGCAAAGCTCACCCCATTCCTTAGCAGCTGAATACTGATTGAAACACCAGTCTGTCGTCCCCAACAGTTTGCGGGAATATTTCAGGCAAACTGTTATCTTTAAGCCTGACCAGCACTGTCTTCCCTGGTGGCTCAGACAGTAAAGAATCTGCCAGCAATTCGGGAGACCTGGGTTCCGTCCCTCGGTTGGGAAGATTCCCTGGAGAAGGGAACGGCTACCTACTCCAGTATTCTTGTGTTCCCTCGTGGATCAGTCAGTAAAGAATCTGCCTCCAGTGCTGGAGACCTGGGTTTGATCCCTGGGTTGGGAAGATCCCCTGGAGGAGGGCATGACAACCCACTCCAGTATTCTTGCCTGGAGAATCCCATGGACAGAGGAGCCTGTGGCCCACCAGGCTCCTCTGTCCATGGGATCACAAAGAATCAGACACGACTGAGCGACTAAGCACAACACAATCTTTCCCACAGATGTTCCCTCTTGATGCTCCATCACAGACACTCAGGCCAGACACGTGAGCCCCTGCCTTGGGTGACCAGGCAGCCAGTGAACATTTCCTGGGGAAAGTCCTTGTGATGGAATTTCCTTCTGTGCTCTCAGCGCTTAGGAGACATCATTGCCAAGTGGTGCTGCACTCATCTGTAATGCTGTGTCCCATGATACCTACAGGGACAGACCCGCATCCAGCTGGTGGCTCTGCTCAATGCCAAGGCCCAAGCTGCCCACAGCACCCCGGCCAGCAGACTTGTGGCTGAGTCCAGGTCCCCCGCCACTGCTCCTGGCATAGCGCATCCACCAGCTCCCTGTTGGACACCCAACCTCAGCTAGAAGTCCCAGACACACAGATAGAACCTCCACATGCTGGCACGGCTGTTCCAAACAGCCTCGTGCAAACCTTCTCCTGGTTCCCTGTCTCTTCTCACCTAACGCGTGTGGGTAACTGCGTTTCACAAACGGAAGATGATAGAGATGCACCACCCTGAACCAGGCAGGACAACATGCAGGAAGCCCAGAAGACACTGCAGATTTAAAGAGCCCTTTTGAATAACTGACCTTTTGAGACAAATCCCAGGGACCTTGGCACAGCCTCTGAGATGGCAGAGTGGGAAGAGCATGCGGGCCACGGTGACAGGTCACTGCTCAGCTGCACCTCTGGTGCTTTCTTGAAATGCCTATTGTTTCCTGACAACAGTGGTGGCCATGGACTGGCTGGCTCCCTATGTCACATCCCCTCAGTGGACGTCTTTGTCTCCTACCAGCAGCTCCATGGTTCTTGTCTTCACAGTGCGTCACCCTCACCCGAAGGCCTGCTCTGTGGACTATGTCTTGGCAGGGCTCCAAAGAAGCCATCAATCCCTCCTGGCACGTGCAGAAGCACCACTGGCTGAACGGGGAAGCAGAGATCTCCATCCTGGAGCTGGGCTGGAACTAGGCCAACCCTAGTTGGGGAGGATTTCATCACACCCTCCAGCTCCTGATCAACTTCCAGCCACATGGCATCCCATCCTGCTGCTCCCATGGTAACCAGACTTTCAAATGGACCCCTACCTCTTCCTGGCAATGGGTCCCCCACCACGTTTCATAGGGCTGACCTGTGTGATCAGTTTCGGAAATGGCAGGATGTGACTAGGTCATGATAGACCTCATGGGTTCCACCTGCTCTCCTCGGGGTCATGGCTCTGGGGAGAGTCAGCTGCCACATGCTGAGGACCCCCAAGCAGCCCTGTGGAGAGCCTGTGGGGTAAAGATCTGAGGCGTCCTGCCAATGGCCAGCGTGAGCGCTTCATCCATGTGAGTGAGCCATCTTGGAAGCCAGTCTTCCAACCCCAGTCAAGCCTTCAGATGAGTATAGACTTTGCACCTTGATGACAACCTCACAGGAGACCCTGAGCCAGGACCATACGGCTAAGCCGCTCCTGAATTCCAGACCACAGAAATGGTGAGACAGTGAACGATTCTTGTTGCTTTAGGCCACTGGATTTTATTACACATTACATGGTGTTATGTAGCTTCATGTTCTGGGTGGTAAAGTTTGAAGGGGTGGGGGCATGATGCAGAGCGGTGAAAGGGAGAGGGTAGACAGGGTCAGTGATCCAGCACACTTGTTTCCTGATTCCTTACGGTCCTGCCCCTCCTTGTAAAAAAAGGAAGGAAGTGTTAAAAATGTAAGGGTTATCCCAGACGTTCCAACCAGCAGTCAGTGTCTAAGACCTCTCCCAAAGCCCCCAAGAACTGGACACTGCCCTCCCACAAAGTGTCCCAAATCCTGTTCTTCTAAAACAAACAAACAAACAAACAAACAAACCCATACAGTACTCTTGACGAATAGAGCCCTGAGCTCCTTTCCATAGAAACTACTGCCTGGCCAGAACTTCTCAACCCATTCTGTGCTTGGCAATGGGTTCTTTTGAAAATCTAACCTTCTCTCATCTGTTTCATTTTAGCTTTATTCTAAAGTTCCAAGCTATTGAGGGACTTCTCTGGGGTCCAGTGGTTAAGATTCTGAGCTTCCAATGCTAGGGGCATTGGTTCAATCCCTCATGGGGGAAATAAGATCCCACATGCTGTGCAGTGCAGTAAAATAAAAACAAAACAAAAAAAAAAACATAAAGTGCCAAGCTATTGAACTAACTCCTCTCAGCTTGGGGACCACTTTCACTCTTACCTCCAATGTTGTATCACGGTCATATCTGGTGCCACTGTAGTCTCCCACCATCTGCGTCTGTAACGTTGACTGGAACAGTGACCTGGGCAGAGCTAACTGCAGAGCCCTCTGGCTCTTCTTTGCAGACCCCACCACTGCCTGGGGCCAGAGACCCCTTCATGACAAACATGTGGCAGAGAGCTGTGCAACCTGCCATAAATCCCCCAGAAATACTCTCATTATCAATGAGTTTGTGTTAGTCACTCAGTCATGTCTGACTCTTTACGACCCCATGGACTGTAGCCCACCAGGCCTCTCTGTCCACGGTATTCTCCAGGCAAGAACACTGGAGTGGGTTGCCATTTCCTTCTCCAGGGGATCTTTCCGACTCGGGGATCGAACCCGGGTCTCCCACATTGCAGCCAAATTCTTTACTGTCTGAGCCACCAGGGAAGTGAGTTTGCCAACCCATTATCTGAATGCTGACTGGACACAGCTCATTCACGCTACTCACCAGCCTGTCTGCAAACAAAGTGATCTTAGCTTGTGTGTTAGTTTCTGCAGCCTCTGTAACAAAGTGCCACAAAGCTGATGGCTTAAAACAACAGAAATAGATGCTCTCAAGGTTCCAGAGGTCAGAAATCTGAAATCTGTATCACTGGATGCAAACCAAGGTGTGGGCAGGGTTCTTCTCCCTCTGAGGGCTTTGGGGATGGAACTGGTTCCTCATGTCTTCCAGCTCTAGTGCCCACTGGCCTTCCTGGGCCGTGGTTACATCAGCCCAGCACCCAAGTCCAGCATCTTCAATCTTTCTCTTCTCTGTCATCACTTCACTCTCTCTCCTCTCCGTGTGTAGGTCTGCCTCTGCCTGTCTCTTATAAGAACAGACATGGTGGCATTTAGGGTTCAGCCAGATAATCCAAGATAATGTCTCAAGATCCTTGTCATAGCAGATGAGGGGATAATTATAGAACATGAAAGCATGTAATATTTTTATATAAAAATACATATTTCAATAATTTTGAAACAATATAAAGATCCTTGTTACATCTGCCAAGACCCCTTTTCCTTATAACATTAATAGGTCCAGGGATTAGGATCTGATTTCTCAGTGGGGTGGGAGGATTATTCAGCTCACCGTACCAAGCTTTCCCACCTCACGGTCACGTCACTCCTTCCTGATGCTTACAAAGAAGCTACATCACACTCTGCTGTATATCATTTTCCAAAAGTTAACCTCAAGATTACCACAGTCTCTACTTTTATCAACCCACTGGAGAACTCTGCTTCCCCAGACCACATCCCTCTGAACATAAAACTGGGGTCATGATCAATCAAAGCAGCATTTCTCAGGTTTGCCATTATTGCTGGCTCTCCAGCCCCCTGGAAGCATCAGGACTCCCTAGAATGCACCTCTGAGGTGGAGCCAGGCTAGAGGTTGAGGTCATGATTTCTCAGTTTGGACTCCCTGGGTCTGAACCCTGGCCCATCACTGTGGCCAGCTGTACTTTCCAAAGATGGACACCAAAGTCTCTCCCACCCCAATGCTCTTCCTGAGCCCGTCAAGAGGTGGAGTCCATTTCTCCACCTGCTTTCATCTGCATTAGCCTATACCGTGCTTTCTCCCACAGAACGTAGTGGGAAAGACACTGGGCCTCTTCCGCTGGGCTGGCAGTTTCCTGTTCCTGCCTTTTGGAATATTCCTTCTTGGGATGCTCCTCTCTGAAGCCAGCTACTGGGCTATGAGCAAGCCTACCACATAGAGACCACTTGTGGCTGCGGTGGCCGACAGCTTCCAGATGGCCAGCCCTGTCGAGCCTTCAGATGCCTCCAGTCCCATCAACATCTGTCTGCAGCCACAGTGGACCTCAAATGAAGACCACCCAGAAAGCCCAGACAATGGGGAGGACAACAGATGACAATAAATTGTTGTCTTGGACTGCAAGGAGATCAACCAGTCCATTCTAAAGGAGATCAGTCCTGGGTGTTCTTCGGAAGGAATGATGCTAAAGCTGAAACTCCAGTACTTTGGCCACCTCATGCGAAGAGTTGACTCATTGGAAAAGACTCTGATGCTGGGAGGGATTGGGGGCAAGAGGAGAAGGGGACGACAGAGGATGAGATGGCTGGATGGCATCACTGACTCGATGGACATGAGTTTGAGTGACCTCCGGGAGTTGGTGATGGACAGGGAGGCCTGGTGTGCTGCGATTCATGGGGTTGCAAAGAGTTGGACATGACTGAACTGAACTGAAGCAGTCGAGCCTTGGGATGGCTTATTTACAGCAATAGATATTCAGATGAGCGACTTACTAACTGCGTAGCCTCAGGCGAGGGACAGGCCTTAGTTGAGGGTCCGGCCAGAAGCAGACTGCAATAAAGACCTGATGCCTGTAGTTTACGTGGACTCCAGGAAGCACAGGTAGGAGAGTAGGGAGGTGAGAAAGGAAGAGAAGGCAGCCAATAGAAGGAGAGCATGCGTGAGCAGGTTACCGTGGTGACCAGTCCCTCTGGGACCCACAATTATCTTCTCAATAAGAAGGTGCAGCCTCTGTGGGATATGCTATGACGTTTCCTCAAATACTTAAAATTGTCATATGACCCAGCAATCCCACTTCTCAGTATGGATCCAAAATAATTGAAAGCAGGATCTCGAAGGGGTATTTGCACACACATGTTCACAGCAATATTATTCACAACAGCCAAGAGGTGGAAGCAACCCTGGTGTCCATTGGTGGATGAATGGATAAGCAAGATGTGATATATACATATGGTGGAATATTTTCCAGCCTAAAAAGTAAGGAAATTCTGTCACATGCTGCAGCATAGATACACCTGGAGGACTTTATGCTCAGTGAAAGAAGCCGGTCACACAGGACAAATGCTGCATGATTCTACTTAGGCGCAGTATCTAAAGTAGTCAGATTCATAGAAACAGAAAGTAGAATGGTGGTTATCAGGGGCTGGGGGAAGGGGACGAGGAGCTATTCAGTGGGCACACGGTTTCAGTTTTGCAAGATGAAAAGTTTTAGAAATCTGTTGCATAACAAAGTGCCTACCAGTAACACTGCAAAGTCAAAAATGGTTAAGATGGTACGTGTATGCTTTTATCATAAAAAAAAAAAATTGTCTCAGCAAGAAGCAAACAAATTGCAGTATTTACCATCAATTTCCTGGTTGAGGGCATTAACTCGCTCAACCCTCAGAGGGTCAGAGGACACCCCTGTGCAGAAATACAGGAAATCAGCCATATGCGATTCTTGGGGTGACCTCTGGGTGACCAAGGACCTGGGTAGGGAGCTTATGGAGTCTGACACATCACCTATGTTTGAGTTTTGGTTTCCTTGTCTGTAAAACAAAAATGAGAAGGACCCACCTGAAAAAAAAATAGAAATACCCACCTGGTCAGATGGTTGTGAAGGCTGTTTTGGGTGACATAAGCTCCCTGCCTGCCCCCACCCCAGGGGCCTCTCCAGCCTCAATTTAAGTGCCCAGAGCTTAATCTCAAGCTGGGACCCGCCCCCATCACAGACCCTGCCTACACCCCCTTTCGTTATGACAAATCAGTGATGTATTTGCCTAGGCCCAAACTTTTGGAATGAGCCTCTGAGTTTTGCAAAGACCGAGGCAGCAGCTCTGGGTCCCAAACCTGCACTCGGCCTCCCCGGACTCAGTTCCCTCCTCCCAGCTCACGGACCTCCGCTGAGGGGTGCGGACACACAGGCAGCCCTCTCACCAGCCCCCACCAGCATGACACCAGGTGGAGTCCTTGTGTGACTGGCTTCTTCCACTGAACGTAAAGCCCTCGAGGTGTCTCTATGTTGCAGCATGTGACAGAATTTCCTTATTTTGGGGGGCAGACAAGACTTGGCTCTTCTTTATCTTGATTCTTGCTCCAAGTAGGGCTTTCAAAGCCCTCTCTGGAAGCTGGGAGAAAAGCATCCAAAATATTAGCAGCGGTTCCAGCTGGTTTTAGGACTCAGGGAGTAGCTATCTTCTTTATGCTTTCAGGATTTTCCACAATAGGCACATTCTATTATTTTATTGACAGGAAAGCAAATTTATGTTTTTTTAAGCAAACAATTTCAAAGCTCACATGGTTGCCTCCAGCATTCTTTGTAGCCTCAGCTCATTCTGGGCGTCAGCTTTTTATTACTCTATCTCCTGCCTCTCTGACTTGAGTCCTCTGCCTTTAGACCTCAGCTCCATCCTTCGAAAATCTGAGTTAATCACAGATGCTTGAACAAACCACACCAGCTTCCCTGTATGCGTCCTTTTTATTTCTTACTTCTCTTTTTAAAATTAATTTTTATTGGAGTATTGCTGCTTTACAATGTCGTGTTAGTTTCTGCCTTACAGCAAAGTGAATCAGCCATATGTATACATAAATCCCATCTTTTTTTAAATTTCTTTCCATTTAGGACACTGTAAAGAATCACTCAGGTTCAGTCCCTGGGTTGGGAAGTTCCCTGAAGAAGGCAATGGCAACGCACTCCAGTGTTCTTGCCTGGAAAATCCCATGGACAGAGGAGCCTAGTGGGCTACAGTCCATGGGGTCACAAGAGAGTCAAACACGACTGAGCGACTAAACCACGGCAACAAATGAGCAATGAGTAGAGTTCCCTGTGCTCTGGAGTAGGTTCTCATTAGTTATCTATTTTATGCATAGTATCAATAATGTATATAGGTCAGTCTCATTCTCTCAGTTCATCCCATCCCACTACTTGGGTCTTGATTTTCCTTCTCACTAAAGTGTTTATAACCCAAATTTGCTTTACAATCTCCCAAAGCAAGAAATTGCCCTCACATTCTCTCAATAAGATGCACTGAGCAGAAAGCAGCATCCCTTCCCTAAAATTCTGGTGGAGAATGCGTGACTTGAGTCTGATCTGGGGAAACATCAGACAGAGCCAAACCAAGGGAGCGTCTGTAACATGACCAGCTCTTTCTCTTCAAAGACATCAGTGTTGTGAAAACCTGAGGAGCTGTTTAAGAGAGAGAGAATGACCAGAGGCAACTTGTGATCCTAAATGTCGTTTTGTTTAAAAGGATAATATTGGGACAGTTGGTGAAATCTGAATCTGAATGAGGCCTGAGGTGACGTCACTGGGTTGACCGAAGTTCCTGAGTCAGGTAACCACCCTGTGATTCTAGGAGAGAATGTCCTTTGTATTTTTTGGAATTATACCACCAAAGCTTTGGGAGGTAAAGAGTATTCTAGCTGCAACCTGTTCTCGTATACTTCAGGAAACACACACACACACGTAGAACGTGGATGAAGAGTGAAAAACAAGTTCTTTGTTCTATTCTTGGGATTTTTCTGTAAGCCTGAAGTTATGGTAAAATTAAAAGGGGGAAAAAAAAATCCTGCAAACCTCAGACAGCACAGGCCCATCACCCGCAGTCTGGGCGTTTAGTTCTCTGACCAGAACCTCCCTCCAGTCCACACTCATCCCACACTCACCCACAATGCCCCGCCGATCCGTCAGAACTTCCGTTTGGAACCCTCTCAGGGAAGGAAGGCAGAGAGGCCTCTCCCTGTCCCTCTGCAGGGCAGAGAGGCCTCTCCCTGTCCCTCTGCAGGACAGGAAGGCCTCTCTGCTACAGATTCTGGATTCTCAACATCACAGCAGCAGTTCTCACCCTCTGCTGCTGCTGCTGCTAAGTCGCTTCAGTCGTGTCCGACTCTGTGAGACTCCATAGACAGCAGCCCACCAGGCTCCCCAGTCCCTGGGATTCTCCAGGCAAGAACACAGGAGTGGGTTGCCATTTCCTTCTCCAATGCATGAAAGTGAAGTCGCTCAGTCGTGTCCGACTCTTCACGACCCCATGGACTGCAGCCTACCAGGCTCCTCCATCCATGGGATTTTCCAGCAAGAGTACTGGAGTGGGGTGCCATTGCCTTCTCCGGTTCTCACCCTCAGGAGCCCTGAAAACTCCAGGCTGAGGAAATGCCCTAGATGACAAGACACGCAGGCTCTCGGGGGGGCCCCAGACCTCCTGAGTCAGAATCTGCACGTTAAACAAGCTTTCTGGATTTCCAGGTAGGGCAGCTTTAAAGGAAATCCCCAGCATCTCACACGTGCATTAGGGCCCCCAAGCACTCGGGACTCAGGATGGAATGACTGAGGCAGGGGAGGGGGAGTGGGGGGTGTCCCCTCAGGGTGACCCAAAAATCCCTAGTAAAAGATGGTTAACATAACCCAGACAGAGGCATGAGACTGCTGGATCAGAACGGGAGGAAGGAAGCAGACAGAGATCCTGCAGGAGTTAACTGTCCAGAGACCACAGTGGGGATGAAGACAATCCCTGCCCTCCCTGTCCGCCCCGCCCCAAGAGCCCTTTGGCCTGCCCTTTGATTTGACCTCCAGAGAATAAAGCTGACACAGCCCCTTGACTCCTAGGAGACGACCCTGTGGTGACACTGAGGAGGAAGACAAGCTCAGAACTAGATGTCCGTCATCATTGCCTGCAGGGGATGCTCTTACTGTCTGCAGACATTGCCCTCAGGCGGCACTGCACTCCAGAGTCTCGAGGAAGGTATTATTATCCCCAATTTACAGATGAAAAAACTGAGGCTCAGAGAGATGACTTTGCTTGCCCCAAGCCACAGCAGCTGTTAAGCTGCAAGGCCAGGCTGACTTCCAAATCGCTCTGGTTCCACTGTCTTGACAATAAACTAACTGAAGCTGAGCCCTCATCTGGACGTGGTGAGCAGGGGCCTTAACTGACTGCTGTGCTGTATCTCCATTTACTCTCTTCTCTCTCCTTTGCCGAAATGACAGAAACAAATGTTACTCTAAAACTGTGACCCTCGGGCATGTGTGGCTATTTAAACTTTAATTAAAATTAAATAATATTTACAATTCAGTTTCTCCGTCAGACAAGCCAGGTGTCAAGCACTCAGCAGTTACACGTGGCCAGTGGCTACAGAAATCACACAGGACAGATGGCAGAGCAAACTTCCAAAAGTTCCTTTGAATGGGACTAGTCCAAAAAAATTGTACATGCCTTTCACTACCCACAGTCACTCTTCGTTCCAAGTTAACTTTTTTATTTTTAAATGAAACGTCAAACCCACAAAGTTTACTTTTACCTTCTTCTCATTCCTGGTAGGCTGCAGTCCATGGGGTCGCAAAGAGTCGGACACGACTGACTTCACTTTCACTTTTCACTTTCATGCATTGGAGAAAGAAATGGCAACTCACTCCAGTGTTCTTGCCTGGAGAATCCCAGGGACGAGGGAGCCTGGTGGGCTGCCGTCTATGGAGTCTCACAGAGTCGGACACGACTGAAGCAACTTAGCAGCAGCAGCAGCATTTGTCAAATAGAAACCAATATTTTCAGCCAGGAAACATCAGGTGTTATTAACAGAAGGGAGGCACCTGCTGGCAACACATGGTATTACAACCTAGCACAATCAGACACTGGAAACTGGCCAGGGCTGGAATCCAACAGTCATCACCAGGGGATCCAGGAATCCACAGGTGTGACAGAAAATCCACGGCAAGAGAAGATCCGGGATGAGGCTCCAGGAGGAGACATGGAGTCAGAGAATCCATCCATCAGCAAACTGAAATCTCCAGCATTATACACCTGACACTAAGGAGATTACATGATAAATATTAGCGGCTTAAATAATTGATTTTTGGATTGACTGCTTGATTCTTAGGATTCTAGAGTGGCACCACCGAGCATTTAACCTTCTTATCATTTTTTTTCCAACTGGACATATCCTTTATGTTATGAAGTCAATGGAGAAACAAGGGATCTCTGTTTAGTTGACATGAAAGTGTTCAATAACCAAGGGAGGTTAGAACTTCATGAAATCATCAAGAACAAGATGTCAAAATTCCTGAGTCTCTGTTGTGGACACAGAATTTGGAGAGTAGGACTGACATAGGTATAGTCCCATGTACAAAACGGGTAGCCAGTGGGAAGCTGCTGCAAAGCGCAGGGAGCTCAGCTGAGTGCTCTGTGATGAGCTAGAGGGGAGGGATGGGGCAGTGGGAGGGAGGTTCAGGAGGGAGGGAATATGTGTACACTGATAGTTGACTCACGCTGCTGCACAGCAGACACCAGCACAACACTGTAAAACAATTATCTTCCAATTAAAAAATCATAAAATAAAAATATCATTTGCAACCTAAAAAAAAAAAATATGGATTTTGAGTCTCTGGTAAAATATGAAAAGATATTCCTTTGGCCCACAGTGGCAGGAATGAAAGATGGCCTGCCTGATTGGGAGATGAATCGAACCCCAAATCATTCATTCATCCATTCAGTTCACAAATACTGATAGGGCTGTACGGGAGCCAGGCGGCCACTTACCTGAGCCCTGAACACAAAGGCACACAAAATCCATCCCTGATCTGGAAGTCACCCTGCGCAGAGCAAGTGCTCAGCAAAGACCTGGACAGGGTAACCTCTAAGATGTCTCCTGGGGATCTAGGGGTCCAGGGGCTGAGACCCCTGGGCTATTGGCTGTGAATCTTGACACTGAAGAAACTAGAGTGTAGACAGCGATGCAATTCCAGCGCCCCCAGATACTGGGAGGCTTTTCATAGGATCCAAGCAAGCCGATCAACAGGTCTGAGTCAGGGTTGTATTAGTGACCTGGTGGCCAAAGGCTGCTTACAGGTTGCTGTCCCAAACCGGATGGGGCCCATGATCTGGCCTAGCTTCAGGGGGATGGGAAAGTAGAAAATGGAGAACATCATTTATTACCGGGTCCACAACAGCCTGCTTCCAAATAGGAAAAAAAGAGAAAAGAACAGTCCCCCTATTTCGTGAATTTTACCGACTCCCAGTCTTGCTCATAGCCTGTTCTCAGTGTTAGGAAGACAGATACATTAACTTCTGGGGCCAGGAGCAGACTCATTACCAAGATCCCTTCTCTCACTCCCATCCTCTGCACAAACCCACTTGAGCCCCCTCTCAATTCCTGGCATAAGTAAGGCACTGTTTCATGATGCTTTTCCCTTAATCAAAAGTTCTCAGATACCCAATAGAAAAAGTGGGCAAACAGCTTAGACATGGCAATTAGCCAAATGGCCAGGAAACATGAAAAGGTGATTCACATTACTGGTTACAGGGGTTACAGATTAAAACTCCAAGTCCTGGACTGTGTACTCACCAGGATGGCTACAACCAAAGCTCTGGAAACATTCAGGGAAGTGAGGCTAGGGAATAACAAGGGCACACACATCATCAGTGCAAGGATGGATTGGTCCAAGCCCTGCAGAGTCCTGTCAGGTAGTTCTTCTAAAATCAAACATATATGTAATATCTGACTGAGCAGATCCCCTCCTGGGGATGAGCCAAAAGAAAGCAGGTCCTCAGAAACACCCATTGCAGCTGAACCACGAATAGCCAAACCCTAAACTCAACCCAAATGCCCATCAGTGGAAGAACACAGGAATACATGGTGTACAGCACCGAAGGGAGATGAACAATTGCTCTTACACGCAATACTATGGATAAAGCTCAAAAACAATGTAAAGGAAAATAAACCAGACACGAAAGAGCACATCCCATCTAACTAAATTTATATGGAGTTTGACAGTTTGTTTGTGGCACTGGGGTCACAAAAGGGGGGCAGTGGGTGGTGGGGCTTGGGAAGAGGGCTTGAGGGGCCTCACTGGATGACGGAACGTCCTCTGTGCTGATCTGGCTGGTGGTCACATGGGTGTAGACAGTAGTAAAAATTCATCAAACCATCCACTTAAGAATTTTTTGTTTTGTTTTAATATTTATTTGTTGGGCTGCAGTGGGTCTTAATTGCAGCATGTGAACTCTTCATTGCAGGACATGGGATTTAGTTCCTTGACCAGGGATTGAACCCAAGCCCCCTGCATTGGGAGCATGGAGTCTTAGCCACTGGACCACCAAGTCCCTGTCCACTTAAAATGTGTGCCTTTTATCATCTGTAAATGATGCCTCAATAAAAAAGTAAATAAAAACAATCAAACGTCTAGGTGACCACCCTTGACAGAGGCAGGGCTGGACAGCAAAAGCTCACCTGTACTAGTGTGAACCTGTCCCCTGGGAGTTTACTAGGGCAGTCTCAAACACCCAGCGCCCAGGCCCTTGGCAACAGTTTCCATCCTTACCACTCAGATCAGATCAGTCGCTCAGTCGTGTCCAACTCTTTGCGACCCCATGAACCGCAGCACGCCAGGCCTCCCTGTCCATCACCAGCTCCCGGAGGTCACCCAGATTCATACCCATCGAGTCAGTGATGCCATCCAGCCATCTCATCCTCTGTCGTCCCCTTCTCCTCCTGCCCTCAATCCCTCCCAGCATCAGAGTCTTCTCCAATGAGTCAACTCTTCGCATGAGGTGGCCAATACTGAGTTTCAGCTTTAGCATCATTCCTTCCAAAGAAATCCCAGGGCTGATCTCCTTCAGAATGGACTGGTTGATCTCTGCAGTCCAAGGGACTCTCAAGAGTCTTCTCCAACACCACAGTTCAAAAGCATCAATTCTTCGGCGCTCAGCCTTCTTCACAGTCCAGCTCTCACATCCATACATGACCACAGGAAAGACCATAGCCTTGATTAGGCGAACCTTTGTTGGTAAAGTAATGTCTCTGCTTTTGAATATGCTATCTAGGTTGGTCATAACTTTCCTGCCAAGGAGCAAGCGTCTTTTAATTTCATGGCTGCAGTCACCATCTGCACTGATTTTGGAGCCCAGAAAAACAAAGTCTGACACTGTTTCCACTGTTTCTCCATCTATTTCCCATTAGTGATGGGACCAGATGCCATGATCTTCGTTTTCTGAATGTTGAGCTTTAAGCCAACCTTTTCACTCTCCACTTTCACTTTCATCAAGAGGCTTTTTAGCCCCTCTTCACTTTCTGCCATAAGAGTGGTGTCATCTGCATATCTGAGGTTATTGATATTTCTCCCAGCAATCTTGATTCCAACTTGTGTTTCTTCCAGTCCAGCATTTCTCATGATGTACTCTGCATTTAAGTTAAATAAACATGGTGACAATATGCAGCCTTGACGTACTCCTTTTCCTATTTGGAACCAGTCTGTTGTTCCATGACCAGTTCTAACTGTTGCTTCCTGACCTGCATCAGATTTCTTAGAGGCAGATCAGGTGGTCTGTATTCCCATCTCTTTCAGAATTTTCCATAGTTTATTGTGATCCACACAGTCAAAGGCTTTGGCATAGTCAATAAAGCAGAAATGGATGTTTTTCTGGAACTCTCTTGCTTTTTCCATGATCCAGCGGATGTTGGCAATTTGATCTCTGGTTCCTCTGCCTTTTCTAAAACCAGCTTGAACATCAGGAAGTTCACGGTTCACATATTGCTGAAGCCTGGCTTGGAGAATTTTGAGCATTACTTTACTAGCGTGTGAGATGAGTGCAATTGTTCGGTAGTTTGAGCACTCCTTGGTATTGCCTTTCTTTGGGATTGGGATGAAAACTGACATTTTCCAATCTTGTGGCCACTGCTGAGTTTTCCAAATTTGCTGCTCAGCGGGCTCCAAAAATGGCATGTCTCTTTCCAGCCAAGCGGGCTGCGGCACCGCCTGCAAGTCTGCAGGGACTCCTTCCCTGGAGTTGTCCTCCGACAGCTCCCAAGCCCCTGGGCCCGAGTGCTGCCGGCCCCGCCCTGGACCCGGGAGCCAGGCCTGCTCAGAACCTCAGGGTCCTGCTGGACTTCAGCGGAAGCTTATGGGGCCACAAGTACACTGGACACCCAGGGCTGCTCTGGAAGGGAAGGTTAGACAAAGGAAGAAACGCTTTAGGAGGGTCCTGTATTTAAAACTCCTTTTGTGTCAATCACTTATACTTGAATTTTTTTAATTTTTAAATAAATAAATCAGACACTTCTTTCTGCTAAAATTTCACAGTTTCAGCCGTGTTGCACCCCAGCCCACAGACCGGGGGATGTCAACTTCAGCTGTACATCAGAATCCCATGGATCTGTGAAACGTAGGGTACCCTCCCAGACCAGCTGAATCAGACGCTCCCACACAGTGATGCTCAAGGCATGCTCCTGAAGCAGGAACATGTTAGAAATGCAAACGCCCACTGAGACCTCCTGGATTCTGGAACTGCTCCCAGCAATCTCTGTCATAATTGTTCTGAGAAGCCCTCCCAGTGACTCTGATACACACTTAAGTGCGAGGCCTCCTCCTGTGGTTAGAAATTTGCATTCCTCACGGGTTCACAGGTGGTACACTGATGTTCTGGAACCATCACTGTCTAACTGTCTAATGGGCAGACCCAGCCCTGAGGGGTGGGGATTAAAAGCTGCCCAGGTGAGTGACTCTGACCCAGGTGAGGGTTAATAAATGCTTCCATGGACTGTAATCATTGAACATGGCAGGAGACCCACATAGGTGAGGACATTACAGGAGGAGAAATGAAATTTGTTCTGGAGGCTTCTTCTCATCCAGTGAAACAGTAATTTGGGGTTCTCAGTGTGGTAGGACTTACTTTCTAGGTGCCCACCCCTAGTTTCTTCTGGCAAGATAGGAACTGGAGAGGTTTCTGGAATAACACTGTACAAAAGCCCAAACTGGGGGAAAAGCCTGGTTTTATCCTCAAAGGTTAATCTTTAGGCCATGATGGATGTGGAAGCAAGGGTGGGGAAACTAAAGAATAATGGGATGGAGAAGAAGAGAATCGATGTGGGGCTGGGCACGAGCCAGTCACAGGTCAGCAGACAGAGAGCTAGGGGGAGGAGTGGGGGGAGGGAAGGAGACACATCTTCTTTCCAAGTAGAACTGACTCTTTAAAAAAAAAAAAAAAATTGAGTTCCCAGAAGGGTTTTGTGTAAGATTAGGGGGAAGAATGGAGTAGGCTGACCTGCAAAGCAGGAAAGAAAAGGATTGAAGTGAGTCCAGAGGGATCTGAAAGGACAGAGGGGGCGGGGGAGGCCAGCTGGCCAGGGGAGGGGTCAGTGGCAGAGGATCGAAGCTTCTCGTTCTCAGACTAATGGCCAGGGGTGGAGGGGGAGGACAGAGAGGGTGGGTCGAAGGGAGAGTAACTTGGAAGCATATATACGACCATGTGTTAAACAGATAACCAATGGAATTTGCTATTTGAATCAAGGAACTCAAACCAGGGCTCCGTAACAACCTAGAGCGGTGGGAAGGGGTGGGAAATGGGAGGGAGGTTAAAGAGGGAGGGGATACGTGTATACCTGTGGCTGACTCATGTTGATGTATAGCGGAGGCCAACACAATACTGTGAAGCAATTTTCCTTCAATTAAAAATGAATAAGTTTTTTGGGGAAAAAAGCTTCCTCTAAGAAGGCAAACCACAGGCTGGCAGGAAACAGTCACCATACATAGACTTTAGGAAAAAACTTGCATTTAGAATAAAGAGAGTAGTTGCACAGCTCACTGGTAGGAAGGCAGACAACTCAATGAAAAAAAAAATGGGCAAAAGACATGAGTAGACACTTCACAAACGATACACAGATGGCTGACAAGCCCATGAAAAGATGCTCGGCATGACTAGTCATCCGGGAAATGCAAAATAAAACCACAGCCAAATACCATGTAATACCCACAAGTATGGCTAAAATTAAGAACTTGCAATACCAAGTGTTGGCAGAAGGGAGAGCATCTGGAATTCTCATATTCTGCTGGCAGAAACTGAAAATTGAACAACCACTTGGGGAAATTCTGGAGTTCCTTTTAGCATTAAACATATACCTACCCTGTGACCCAGCAAATCCACTCAGATCTTTCCCAGAGTGCATTTAAAACAAATATCCACAAAAAGACTTGTGGCTATATTTATATATACCACTCCCAAAAAGTCTTTGCAAGTGCCAAGGAGGAAAAACTTTCCTCTACATTCTTAGCTTTGTGATTGGTGCCTGTAAATTACGCTGAAAAAGACATGGTAGTAAGAGAAAAAGCATTATTTATTCATCCATGCAAGAGTCCTCAATAACAAGAGTAGTCCTTAGCATCTGGGCCTTATCTACTCACACACCTCACTTAGTAGGGGAAATGGAAGAGGAGGAAAAAGACTTCTATAGGAAGAACAAGCAGGTTTCTTTAGGAAAGACAAATGGGTTTTAGGAAAACAAACTGGCCATTAGGACATTTGTGACTGTGTTTGTTCATGCAGGTCCTTCCATTTTTTTCATACACTGTGAAACTCTTCCAAGAGGGGATTTTTCAAAGGTTTATTATTGGTCTCTCTCCTGCCCCAAAGAGGAAATTTATGATGATCCTCATTTCTCAGAAATTTCTCCTTTTAGTCAGATAAAGGAAGCTCCAAGAAGACTTCTTTCTGCATCTGTTGAATCTCAAATATCTTCAGTATAAAATAATCTTATATCAACTCTGGGGCTCTGAGCGGGTCTCACACAGGGATACACAGAAAAGTGATAAGGTTATGCGTTTGTAGGGCAGGAGACGGAGGCAGGTAGAAACTGAGGTTGGGGACAGGAATAAAAGGAAAATATTTGGGGCACATTTTTAATTTCTTTTAAATTCTAGAAAGATATGAATATGTTGCCCATTCAGAAAAATTTAAAATCTAAGCATGTTTCTGATCCTTTTAAAGATAAGTTTCAACCCCCTATTTAAAAAAAGATGGATTTTTGCCTCATTAGCAGGGCCTAATAGGATCCAGCCCTGAGGGAGGTGCAAAGATTTTATCATCATTTGCTGCAACTTTTACAGGGAAAGGTTATAAGAATCAGGTCACCCTTTCCACTTTGCCGGGAAGAATACTTTCAGCAATGTCTTAGCTATAAGTCCCAGGACTCTCTCTCATTGTCCCTCCTGGTCTCCAGGAACACAAGGCCAGCTGGAGAGGACTGGGTGGGCTGGTAGTGGGTCTCCAAGAGCCAGCCGACAATGGAAACCATTCCCCCGCAAGCAGATGTCAGCTTATTCCTTGCATTTTCACATGGGTAAAAGGACAGGTGAAACTCTGACAAACATCTGCATCTTGTCCTGACATTCTGACTCACTGCCCTTAAAAGAATCAAGGTACTGTCCAGCTCAGAGTGGGAACTGTTCCTGATCTGAAGAAGACCCCAAAATAACAATGCAAGGTCAATTCAAGGTTTTTCAGATATAGTTGATGACAGGGTCTTACATGCTCTGAAATTTTAAAATACAAACAAAATAGGAAAAGAAAGGATCAAGGTTCTGATTCTGGGGACACATCTCATTTCCAGAACACTCCAAGCACACTCCCATCCAGAGGGCATTGAACCCCTCATCTCACAATCTTGTCATATTGCCCATGCATCTCATCCTGAGCTCATCTGTTTAAATGCACCTCCCTCAAAATACATCTAAGATCATCCTAAATATAGAAGTCCACCCAAGCAGTCTCTAAAACACATCCCTTTCATCATTTTAGTCTCTTCAGAGTCCATGTGCATGCATGTGTGTTAAGTTGCTTCAGTTGTCTCCGACTCTTTGCAACCCCATGGACTATACCCCATGGCAGAACCCCATGGCTCTGTCTATGGGATTCTCCAAGCAAATACTGGAGTGCATTGCCATGCTCTCCTCCAGGGAATCCTCCCCACCCAGGACTGAACCCAGTTCTCTTATGTCTCCTGCATTGGCAGGCAGGCAGGTTCTTTACCACTAGCGCCAACTTCAGAGTCCTTACCACCCTCAAATTCTTTCTTATTTGCTCATCACCTGTCTCCCAATAAGAATGTCTCCAATGGTGCAGCCATAACTGGCTCCTTCTTCCCCTTCCCCAATGTTTCCAGCAAGTGCCTAGCATGTAGTAAGTGCTCAGTATGTGCTCAATGTCTGAATAAAAGAGTAAAAGTTCAACTTGAGATGTCTGCAAAATATCCAAGGAGCAATGTCAAATGAGAACTGTCTACAGTCTACTGTACAGCACAGAGAACTATATTCAATATCCTATGATAAACCATAATGGAAAAGAATATGAAAAAAAGGTGTATATGTGTGTAACTGAATCACTTAGCTGTACCGCAGAAATTAACACAACATTGTAAATCAACTGTACTTCAACTAAAATTAATTAATTTCTATAAGTATAGTTATGTTGAAATAAAGTTTTCAAAAGCAAAAAAAAAATAATTTTAAAACACCAAGAGAATGAACAACAACAACAAAAAGCTGTTAAATGTGGGCATCTATAGAACAAATTCATTCTTCAAATCTATAGGGATTAGTGAACCACCTGAAGAAAGCCTGAATGAAAGAGTCTGAGCTCCTAGGAACCCAGGCTTTCAAGGGTGAGTAGAGAAAGGGGAGAAAGTGAAGAAGGGCAAGAAGAGTCCGGCGAGACAGAAGGAAAACCAGGAGAGGCCAGTGTTGTGGAGGCTGAGAGACAAGAGGGTTTGGAGAGGAAGGAGTGGCCGCCCGTGTGGAATGTGACCATAGGGTGGGCAGCACGGAGGCGGTGAGGATCTGGGCGAGGGAGGTCCAGTGTGGCGATGGGCAGAAACCAGCCGGGAATAGACAGACACATGAATGGGCCAGGGGAAGAGTGAAAGCCCAAGTGTCAGGGACTCTATGCGGAAGGTTGGCTGCGTCGATCCGTGGAAAAACTGGGTGTAGCTGTAGGCAGACATGGATCCAGGGAAGATCCTCTTCTGCTTAATATTTTATTGTGAAAACTGGCAAACCTGCAAAAAGTTGAAAGAAGAGTATAACACACATCTCTTCACCCTTCACCTAAATTCATCATTTGTTAACATTCTGCCTCATTTACTACCCCTCCCCACAACACTGACACACATAGTCATTTTGGGGTGCGGATACTCCTAAATACTGCAGCGTGCTTTTCCTAGGAACAAGATCATTCTCTTCTGTGAGCTCAATGCCACATCCCACTCAGAGAAATGGACCATTGAATCAATGTCATCCCGCGCACAGACCATGTGGACATGCTCCAGCAACAGACACATTCTTTACACTTGCTTTCTTTTTTCCCATCCTGTAGCCAATCGGGGTTCACGCATTCCCTTTGGTTGTCACATCTCTGTTCTCTCCTTTAATCAGAAACAGTCCTTGGGTTTTTTTGTTTGTTTGTTTGTCTTTCACGGCACTGACACGCTTGAAGGGTCCGGGTCGGTTTGTCACATAGCTCATCCCAAATACTGGGGACTTTGTCTGATTGTTTCCTCATGACTGGACTCAGGTTAAACATTTTTTGGCAGGATTACCACATAGATGATGTGAGCTTCTCAAGGGAGATTTTAAAGATGGAAAAAAAAAATACTCCTTGAATGATGTAAATGATTCAGTAGATCAGGGATGATGCTGGGGAGGGGCAGAATTGGAGCAATGAAGGAGGTCATGATGTCTTTGAATTTGCTGGGCGGGGGTGAGGGGGTGGTTGTGTCATGGGGTCCCAGAATGCAGATCGAATGAATGGATAGACACAGGCATTTGAGAAAATTCAACATCTATCTATACTTAAAAAAAAAAAAAAAAAAAACTCTCAGAAAAATAGAAATAGAGAGGAACTGACTCATCTTAACCCTAACCCTGGCTGCTGAGCCAGCTAACAACCTCTGCACCCTCTTCAACTCTGAGGGTTTCTCTCCCTTTACTGATTCACGTGAGCTGGGATTCAGGAAGGAGCTGAGACTAATACCTGTGCTCAGCCTACCCGCAACTCGGAAGGCAGGCGCTAGAATTTTACTCTCTGTTTGAACCTAAAACCCAAATTCTCTCCTTGACCGCAACCAGCCAGCCAGTCTCCTCCTCCCAGCCTCTCAGGTTGCAACTGTGCCTTCTTTCTCACCAGTCTGCACCTGATTCTTACTGTTCATTTAATCACATCTCACTGCAGGGCAGAGTGGGTGGTATCCTCTGTTAGGAGGTAGGGCAGAGTCTGAAAATTCTCTTTGTGTGTAACCTCCCTGCCTAGATCAACGTTGACTCAGATCAGATTAGATCACTCACTCAGTCGTGTCCGACTCTTTCTGACCCCATGGACTGCAGCACGCCAGGCCTCCCTGTCCATCACCAGCTCCCGGAGGTTACTCAAACTCATGTCCATTGAGTCAGTGAGGCCATCCAGTCATCTCATCCTCTGCCGTCCCCTTCCCCCCCTGCCCTCAATGCTTCCCAGCAAGAGTCTTTTCAAATGAGTCCGCTCTTTACATGAGGTGGCCAGAGTACTGGAGTTTCAGCTTTAGCATCAGTCCTTCCAATGAATATTCCAGGATTGATTTCCCTTAGGATTGACTGGTTGGATCTCCTTGCAGTCCAAGGGACTCTCAAGAGTCTTCTCCAACACCACAGTTCAGATGTCATATTTTTTACATTATGCAAGTAATATCTGGTTGTGTTCTTTTCATAAACATTAAGCCCTTATGAAAGATTCCCCCCTTTACTCACCATTCCCAACACAGGCAGATCTTGGAGATACTGCAGGCTTGGTCCCAGACCACAGCAATAAAGCAGGTCACACGAATTCTTTTGGTTTCCCAGGGCACATAAAGACATTCACACTGTCTCTTAAGTGTGTGATAGCATTATGTCCAAAAGACAGTGTATATACCTTAATTATAAAGTACTTTCCTTTTCACTCAGGCCTGTGATACCAGCAGGATGGGCAAATGTCACAGTCTTCATACTGCCAGGAAGCTCCACAGCCACTGACCAGTTTAGAAGTGGCATGATAAACAGTACAAGAAAGCCCATGTGGGCACCGCACTGAAGGCCAACCCTTTTGGAGGCACTTCTCATGCCAAGGGAATTGTGCTTGAAAAAGCAGGGGTTGAAACCAAACAGCCAGATTCTGCCCTCAGGCAGTGTGCCAGGGTTCAGCTAATCAAGAATGGTAAAAAGGGGAAAAAAAAGATCACAGCTTTTGTACTCAATGATGGTTGCTTAAATTTTATTGAGGAAAATGATGAAGTTCTGGTTGCTGGCTTTGGTCACAAAGGGCATGCTATTGGCGACATTCCTGGAGTCCACTTTAAGGTTATCAAAGTAGCCATGTATCTGTTTTGACGTTATACAAAGGTAAGAAGGAAAGACCAAGCTCAAACATTCTGATGATGAAAGCACAGTAGTAATACATTTTAATATGCCAAAAAAAGTACTTTCCTTCCCACAAGCCATGTGCTGCAGCCTCCCCAAAAATGTTCTTTCTTAATAAAAAATGATAACCATCATCTGAGCCTTCAAGGAGTCATAATCTTTTGCAGTACTAACACTGAAGATCACCACTCACAGATCACCATGAGAAACACGATAATAATGAAAAATTCTGAAATATTGCAAAAATTACCCAAATGTGACACAGAGACATGAGGTGAGCAAATGCTGCTGAGAAAGTGGCATCAGTAGACATGTTCAACATGGGGTTGGCACAAACACTGAATTTGTAAAAAAAAACAAGCAATGCCTGCAAAGCACAGTAAAGTGACGTGCAACCAAACAAGGTGTCTGTACCAGAGACATGTGTCTCCAGTCCCGTTTTTATACATTTTCACATGCATTCACAAGCCCACAGGAAACTTAAAGTGTTGTTTTATTGTGGGTTGTTTGCTTTTTTTCCCTTTTTTTTTTTTTTTTACATTTAACACATAAGAACACTGCATCTTTTCAGTTCTGAGTCTCAGCCACCTTTCTATGTTCAGTTCAGCTCAGTTGCTCAGTCGTGTCTGACTCTTTGCAATCCCATGAATCGCAGCACACCAGGCCTCCCTGTCCATCACCAACTCCTGGAGTTCACTCAGACTCACACCCATCAAGTCAGTGATGCCATCCAGCCATCTCATCCTCTGTCGTCCCCTTCTCCTCCTGCCCCCAATCCCTCCCAGCATCAGAGTCTTTTCCAGTGAGTCAACTCTTCACATGAGGTGGCCTAAAGTACTGGAGTTTCAGCTTCAGCATCATTCTTTCCAAAGAAATCCCAGGACTGATCTCCCTTAGAATGGACTGGTTGGATCTCCTTGCAGTCCAAGGGATGCTCAAGAGTCTTCTCCAACACCACAGTTCAAAAGCATTAATTCTTCGGTGCTCAGCCTTCTTCACAGTCCAACTCTCACATCCATACATGACCACAGGAAAAACCATAGCTTTGACTAGACAGACCTTAGTTGGCAAAGTAATATCTCTGCTTTTGAATATGCTATCTAGGTTGGCCATAAATTTCCTTCCAAGGAGCAAGCGTCTTTTAATTTCATGGCTGCGGTCTTATAAATTTCTCATCTTTATTTTTTTACTCTTACCTGGATTTTTATACTGTGGACATAACATGTTTATATAGTCATTCTTCAATTAATAAATATTTAGGTTCTTTCCTGTTTGTTTTGCAAGCAGCACAGCTGGGCATCACAGCACAGGGTCTGTGGTCATGTGCCCCGGGCTGGGGGTAAACACTAAGAAACTTCTATAGCAATTTGGTAGAGTGATGCTATGTCAAATCTCACAATAAAAATCATGGGCTTGTATTTTGTAAGCCTTTGTGTTTTAAAAACTTTACTCCTCTAGCAATTCACTTCTACTGTAAGAGTAAAAATGTATTAGTTTGTGACAGGCTGGAAATAAAGGCTGGAGCTCGCTCAGGATCATGGAGAAGTAGTGCTTATGTGACCAGCCTCACATACCCACAATGTCACACTTCTACAGATTCAAAGAAGTGATTCTCCTTGTTATAGGATGTGGACATTTTTGTATTATAATAGACTGTGTCAACTTGCCCCTCAAAGGGGCTAAGACAGCCTCCCCACCTCCCACACACACACACCAATCACTAGTATTTTCTTTTCTTTTGGCCACCCTGTGCAAGATCTTAGTTTCCCCACCAGGGATGGAACCTGGGCCCTTGGCAGTAAGAGCACAGAGTCCTAACCACTGGACCACCAGAGAATTCCCACAGTTGAACTTTTAACTCACATGTTCCCAAAAACTAGGAAGGTGGAACTTCTTTTTATATGTTCATTGTCCCTTTCCGTTTCTTGGAGCCCAGGAAGTCAGCTAGGCCCTGGACTGTGACAACCCGTTTTTCACTTCGTCTCCTTTGAAGTCCTAGGTGGTCCCAGGAGGTAGGCCAGACCAGGATGATTCCCTCTTTGTGCAAGGAGGCAGGGTTGCACCCAGGGCCCACAACGAACCGCAGACAGCTGATGGCAGAGCCCAGGTCTCCCAGCCCAGAATTCTCACTGCAGACCCAGAAGGAAAGCCCAGGCCCAGGAGCTCAGTAGAACAGGCTGGGAATGCAGGTGGGGCTCTGAAGAGTCAGAATAAGAAGCCAGAACTAACTCTAACCCTAAGCTTTGTCTCCCTTCCCCACGCCCCCCTCCCCAGGGATCACCGCCCTTTAGAAAGCCGGGACGAGATACCCCACGCCCAAGGTAAGACAAACCCAAGTAAGACAGTAGGTCTTGAAAGAGGGCATCAGAGGGCAAATACACTAAAACCGTTCTCACAGAAAACTAGTCAATCTAATCACACAAGGACCACACCCATGTCTAACTCAATGAAATTAAGCCATGCCCAAGGGGCAACCTGGGATGGGTGTGTCATGGTGGAGAGAGATGACAGGGTGTGGTCCGCTGGAGAAGGGAATGGCAAACCACTTCAGTATTCTTGCCTTGAGAACCCCATGAACAGTATGAAAAGACAAAATGATAGGATACTGAAAGAGAAACTCCCCAGGTCAGTAGAGGCCCAATATGCTACTGGAGATCAGTGGAGAAATAACTCCAGAAAGAATGAAGGGATGGAGCCAAAACAAAAAGAATACCCAGCTGTGGATGTGTCTGGTGATAGAAGTAAAGTCCGATGCTGTAAAGAGCAATACTGCATAGGAACCTGGAATGTCAGGTCCATGAATCAAGGCAAATTGGAAGTGGTCAAACAAGAGATGGCAAGAGTGAATGTCGACATTCTAGGAATTAGCGAACTAAAATGGACTGGAATGGGTGAATTTAACTCAGATGACCATTATATCTACTACTGTGGGCAGGAATCCCTCAGAAGAAATGGAGTGGCCATCATGGTCAACAAAAGAGTCCAAAATGCAGTACTTGGATGCAGTCTCAAAAATGACAGAATGATCTCTGTCCGTTTCCAAGGCAAACCATTCAATGTCACAGTAATCCAAGTCTATGCCCCAACCAGTAACGCCGAAGAAGCTGAAGTTGAAAGGTTCTATGAAGACCTACAAGACCTTTTAGAACTAACACCCAAAAAAGATGTCCTTTTCATTATAGGGGACTGGAATGCAAAAGTAGGAACTCAAGAAACACCTGGAGTAACAGGCAAATTTGGCCTTGGAACATGGAATGAAGCAGGGCAAAGACTAACAGAGTTTTGCCAAGAAAATGCACTGGTCATAGCAAATACCCTCTTCCAACAACACAAGAGAAGACTCTATACATGGACATCACCAGATGGTCAACACCGAAATCAGATCGATTATATTCTTTGCAGCCAAAGATGGAGAAGCTCTATACAATCAGCAAAAACAAGACCAGGAGCTGACTGTGGCTCAGGCCATGAACTCCTTATTGCCAAATTCAGACTGAAATTGAAGAAAGTAGGGAAAACTACTAGACCATTCAGGTATGACCTAAATCAAATCCCTTATGATTATACAGTGGAAGTGAGAAATAGATTTAAGGGCCTAGATCTGATAGATAGAGTGCCTGATGAACTATGGAATGAGGTTCGTGACACTGTACAGGAGACAGGGATCAAGACCATCCCCATGGAAAAGAAATGCAAAAAAGCAAAATGGCTGTCTGGGGAGGCCTTACAAATAGCTGTGAAAAGAAGAGAAGCGAAAAGCAAAGGGAAAAGGAAAGATATAAACATCTAAATGCAGAGTTCCAAAGAATAGCAAGAAGAGATAAGAAAGCCTTCTTCAGTGATCAATGCAAAGAAATAGAGGAAAACAACAGAATGGGAAAGACTAGGGATCTCTTCAAGAAAATCAGAGATACCAAAGGAACATTTTATGCAAAGATGGGCACGATAAAGGACAGAGATGGTGTGGACCTAACAGAAGCAGAAGATATTAAGACGAGGTGGCAGAAATACACAGAAGAACTGTACAAAAAAGAGCTTCAAGACCCAGATAATCATGATGATGTGATCACTGACCTAGAGCCAGACATCTTGGAATGTGAAGTCAAATGGGCCTTAGAAAGCATCACTACGAACAAAGCTAGTGGAGGTGATGGAATTCCAGTGGAGCTATTCCAAGTCCTGAAAGATGATGCTGTGAAAGTGCTGCACTCAATCTGCCAGCAAATTTGGAAAACTCAGCAGTGGCCACAAAACTGGAAAAGGTCAGTTTTCATCCCAATCCCAAAGAAAGGCAATGCCATAGAATGCTCAAACTACCGAACAATTGCACTCATCTCACACGCTAGTAAAGTAATGCTCAAAATTCTCCAAGCCAGGCTTCAGCAATATGTGAACCGTGGACCTCCTGATGTTCAAGCTGGTTTTAGAAAAGGCAGAGGAACCAGAGATCAAATTGCCAACATCCGCTGGATCATGGAAAAAGCAAGAGAGTTCCAGAAAAACATCTATTTCTGCTTTATTGACTATGCCAAAGCCTTTGACTGTGTAGATCACAATAAACTATGGAAAATTCTGAAAGAGATGGGAATACCAGACCACCTGATCTGCCTCTTAAGAAATCTGTATGCAGGTCAGGAAGCAACAGTTAGAACTGGTCATGGAACAACAGACTGGTTCCAAATAGGAAAAGGAGTACGTCAAGGCTGCATATTGTCACCATGTTTATTTAACTTATATACAGAGTACATCATGAGAAATGCTGGACTGGAAGAAACACAAGTTGGAATCAAGATTGCTGGGAGAAATATCAATAACCTCAGATATGCAGATGACACCACTCTTATGGCAGAAAGTGAAGAGGGGCTAAAAAGCCTCTTGATGAAAGTGAAAGTGGAGAGTGAAAAGGTTGGCTTAAAGCTCAACATTCAGAAAATGAAGATCATGGCATCTGGTCCCATCACTACATGGGAAATAGATGGGGAAACAGTGGAAACAGTGTCAGACTTTCTTTTTCTGGGCTCCAAAATCACTGCAGATGGTGACTGCAGCCATGAAATTAAAAGACGCTTGCTCCTTGGAAGGAAAGTTATGACCAACCTAGATAGCATATTCAAAAGCAGAGACATTACTTTACCAACAAAGGTTCGCCTAGTCAAGGCTATGGTCTTTCCTGTGGTCATGTATGGATGTGAGAGCTGGACTGTGAAGAAGGCTGAGCGCCGAAGAATTGATGCTTTTGAACTGTGGTGTTGGAGAAGACTCTTGAGAGTCCCTTGGACTGCAAGAAGATCCAACCAGTCCATTCTGAAGGAGATCAATCCTGGAATTTCTTTAGAAGGAATGATGCTAAAGCTGAAACTCCAGTATTTTGGCCACCTCATGCGAAGAGTTGACTCATTGGAGAAGACTCTGATGCTGGGAGGGATTGAGGGCAGGAGGAGAAGGGGACGACAGAGAATGAGATGGCTGGATGGCATCACTGACTTGATGGGTGTGAGTCTGGGTGACCTCCAGGAGCTGGTGATGGACAGGGAGGCCTGGCGTGCTGCGGTTCATGGGGTCGCAAAGAGTCGGACACGACTGAGCGACTGATCTGATCTGCCTTTGAATCCTTGCAACAGGGTCGACTTCTGAGGGAACCCAAACTAAGGACCTTCCCAGCTCTTTCAGGAGTTGGTAAGATGAGGTGAAGCTTGTAAACAAAGGTTAAAGGTTAACATCATGACCTCTCAGCAGCCTCCCCACCCACCCCGTGCTGCACAAACGGAGCTCCTAGTCAGTATGACTCCGGTGGCCTCCAGCTTTCAGACCCTAGGGGCTCCCTGGGGGGACTCCAAGGTAGAAGGGACAGGAGCTGTGAAAGGCAGTCATTTTGGAGCTGATTGGACTCTGCCTGGTTTGAACAGCTCCCCACACAAAAAGTACAACTTACAACTCCACGTGGCAGGGATTCTTTCAAAGACACAGCTCTGCCAACACACCAGTCAACTAAGGAATATGTTTTATGTATAGTCTAGCCCATAATGGATATCAAACAGAAGGTGTGACCTTGCCCTCAAAGGCCCACAGAACCCAAGCATTATATCTAATGACTGGACAAGCGAGAAGGAAGGGCAGCAAAATGCTGGGAAACCATAAGGAGCCAGAAAACATGGGGGCTGGTCCACAGGACACGGGAGTCCTGACGGCGCTCCTAGCAGCCAGGGTTGCAGGACTGGGAATAGAGTGAAAAATGATTGTATCAGACTATCACTCACAGAATAGAAGATTCCTAAGTCCACCTGGATAGAAATAGCCACCTGATCAAATAAGTCCATAAAGCAGAAGGAACAGCTCTTTCTTGCTGTGGAAATCTGATCGATACAATCTGATCAATACACAGAGAGAGAAGGTGAGGAGGGAGGGGAAAACAGAGCAATGTTGAAGACAAGATCTGCTGGCTGATGGAGGCTAGAACCGTAGAAAGTTTGAGGAAAAAAGGCACCTGAACAGCCTCCAGGAATCTCTCCTGAGGTGTCTATTCATGGGGCAGCGGTGAGAACTGACTGTGACCTCGCAGTGGGAAAGCCCCTTGGGACCACTTGACCAGAGAGCCCAGTGTGTGCACACATGTGCGAGCTCAGTCGTGTCCAACTCTTTGCGACCCCATGGATTATAGCCCACCAGGCTCCTCTGTCCATGGGATTCTCCAGGCAAGAATAGCGGACTGGTTAGCCATTCCCTTCTCCAGGGGATCTTCCAGACCCAGGGGATCAAACCCTCGTTTCCTGCCTCTCCTGTACTGGCAGGCAGGTTCTTTAACCAGCTGAGCCACTGGGGAAGCCCAGAGAGCCAGGCATCATTGCACAAGTCAACACTGTGACCCTGTGGCCTGGGATCCCAGGCTCCATGTCTGCAGTGCCCTGGCCAGGCGCAGGTCCTCCACCCAGCTGTGAGGACCCCACCAACCCTGGGCTGAGAGGCCTTTGGCCAGGTGACCAGTCAACACTCCTCATGGGTATTCAGGTCCCAACAGACAAGGAACAGCTTGGGAACCTTTGCCAAGGGGAACACAGCAGAGACATAGTACAAGCAGATGCATGTGCAGGGTACTGGATGAGTTCCTGGAGCCAAAAAGGACTTTAGTGGAAAAGCTGGCAAGGCTCACGCTGGGTCTCAGCTTGGACTCAGGATGTTATTGTCAGTTAAACTTTGACTTGACCACTGGGCTACGTGTTTGTAAGTTTGGGGAGGCTGGTAGAGGAGGATGGGAAGCTTTCTGTACTGTCCTTGCAACTTTACTACCAGTTCTTCTTGAAATGTAGTTCAAGTAAATGAAAAGTGTTTTAAGAAGCAGCAAATGTCCAGTTTTCCATCAAAGTCCATCTTAGGAAAGGAGCAATTGCCACACTTGTGTTGATGTGAGCAATGCTCAAAACTAGGGTGACGGACCTCAAAATATTCTGCTGTGTGTGGGAGGGAGGTAAGAGCCAAGGTCCCCAGGTTCCGAGGAGGCAAAAATGACAAGATCCCATCTGAACAGGATGACAGAGGATGAGATGGTTGGATGGCATCACTGACTCAAAGGATATGAGTTTAAGCAAGCTCCAGGAGATGGTGAAGGACAGGGAAGCCTGATGTGCTACAGTCCATGGGGTTGCAAAGAGTCAGACACGACTGAACAACACCAATATGAATAAATTTGGCAGAAAAAAATGTTCAGTGGCCTGTCCGAGGGCCAGTCATAGTAATCAATAGCATTTCGCAACTCTGGGGTCCCAGCTGGGGCTTCCCAGGCTTGTGTGCTGCACCCACCCAGGCCAGGAGCTGGTTTCCTAGAAAACCATGTGCAAATCTGTTTCAAGAGCACATCCTGTCCCCACAGCCTCCATGTGGCTTGTTCAAGCTGAGATCAGGAGCCCTGCTGCAGCCAGGGGCATTTGGGGGACATTTGGGGGGAATGTGCTTGGGACCAGACTCGACATGTGGGGGGCCAGACAACCAGTTCGACGTGAAGTGACCTGGGAGAGCTGTGCTAGGCCCGGCAGAGGCAGGGCTGTCTGGGGAGCCTGTTTACAGAGAGGAGGGAGCCCCCAGGGCTGCCATGTCTGCTCAACCCTTTAAGCAAATACTGGGCTGTTTGCAGCCAGGGAGAGACAAATATTGATGGAGTGAGGAGCAGCACAAGGCCAGGAGGCTGAGGCCACAGAGGGAGCCTGGCCGAGGCAGAGTCCTCGGAAGGAGCCCCGAGATCCCCAGACCACAGAGCTCCCCTTTTCAGGGCCCCAGAGAAGGGGCTTTACACATGTTGCCCACATGGCTTTTTGGCTGAGATGCTGCTGGGGTGCTTGGGATCAGTGGCCAGGATGGGAGCCATGCCAGGGGCTCAGGTGGTGGGCAGTGTTTGGCAAAGGCATAGCACCAAAGGACCGCCCATGGTCTATGATGAGCACCGGGTCAGGAAAATCCTAGGTGAATCCGATCCTGCTGCAGTGGGTGCTTCATGGGTCCTGGGGGTGTCCATGGAGGGCAAGGAGTTTCTTGATATGGGCACAGGGCTGTCATCAGAGGCCCCCTAGGGGCACTGGGTAAAAATGTACTTTCCTCCCCTGAGCCCTCCCACCCCCATACCCCTCCATTCACCCAGAGATGGAGCCTTGGACTGTGCATTTTTAGCACCTTCCCTGGTGATTCTATGCCCATTCAGGTGTGAGGCCCATTAGACCCATTTCACAGAACAGTAAGTCGAGACTCAAGTGAGAAGTGGGCAGGCACAGCTTCCTTTGGTTGCGAGTGTAGGGGGAGGGCAGCTAGGGAGGGTGGAGGAGCCAGGCGTCCTCCTCACCTCTCCCAGCCCCCAGGAGCAGCGAGCTTGCTTCCACCACTTTGGCCAGGAATGCCTTTCCCTCCCTTCACCAGGTTGTCCAGACCATCCCTCTGGCCAGGGGGTGTCATTCCTGCCTATAGGACCTCCACCTCTAGCCCAGGAAGGAGGCCCTGGGGGTGGGGTGTCAGCACGGGAAGGGGGAGTCACATTTGTGCAGAAGGAAAGCCTGCAAGACGACTGGGTGTCTCACCTCTCTGTCCTGCCCCTCAGTGACTTCACTTACTTTTCTGTAGTTTCTCCCTTAACACATAATTTGGGGGAAATTAAACAATTTAAGAAACTTGGGGGACAAGAAGATGTTTTCACAAAAAAAGCACAAACTGTGACATTAAACCAGGCTGAGTTGGAATCTCCGTGGCCATGTGGCCTCAGGTGGGTCACTCTGAGCCCTGGCTGCTCACTTGCAACATAGGGGATTGTAGGAACTTGCAAACGTGGCCTTGATGTTTGCAGCACCCCCATCAAAAAACTTGGTCAAATATCCCTCCTCTTGAATCTTATAAGCTAACAAAATACGTCAGAAGTGACAGTGCTGGGAGGGTGAGATGAATTGGGAGATTGGAATTAACATATACACTATTGATACTGATGCTGTGAAAGTGCTACACTCAATATGCCAGCAAATTTGGAAAACTCAGCAGTGGCCACAAGATTGGAAAAGGTCAGTTTCATCCCAATCCCAAAAGAAAGGCAATGCCAAGGAGTGCCAACACCGAACAATTGCACCACTCACACGCGTGTATGCTCAAAATTCTCCAAGCCAGGCTCAGCAATATGTGAACCGTGAACTCCCTGATGTTCAAGCTGGTTTAGAAAAGGCAGAGGAACAGAGATCAAATGCCAACATCCGCTGACATGGAAAAAGCAAAGTGTCCAGAAAATTCATTCGCTTATTGACTATGCCAAAGCCTGACTGTGTGATCACAATAAACTATGGAAAATTCAGAGAGGAATCACCACCTGATCTGCCTCTTAAGAAATCTGATGCAGGAGGAAGCAAGAACTGTCAGGACAACAGACGGTCCAAAAGGAGGCTCAAGGTGATATGTCACCATGTTACAAACCAGAGAAAGGAGAAGAAAAAAGTTGGAAAAAGACAAACCTCAGAAGAGATGACACCACCAGGAGGAAGAGGGGAGCCCGAGAAAGAAAGTGGAGAGGAAAAGGGCAAAGCCAACACAGAAATGAAGACATGGACGTCCCATCACTCAGGGAAAAGATGGGGAAACATGGAACATGTAGATTGGCCCAAAATCACTGCAGATGGTGACTGCAGCCATGAAATTAAAGACGCTTGCTCCTTGGAAGGAAAGTATGACCACCAGATAGAACAGAGAGACATACTTTACCAACAAGGTCACAGTCAAGGTATGCTTCCTGTATGAGGAGAGTGGAGGAAGAAGGGAGCGCGAGAGGATGTGAATGTGTGTTGGAGAAGACTTGAGAGTCGGAAGAAGATCAACCAGTCAGAAGGAACAACCGGGAAGGAAGATGCAAAGCGAAACTCCAGATGCCACCCGGAAGAGTGAGAGAAGACGAGTGGGAGGGAGAGGGAGGAGGAGAAGGGGACGACAGAGGAGAGATGGTGGAGGACACTGACCGAGGATGGAGTGGGACCCGGGAGCGGTGAGGACAGGGAGGCCGGCGGCTGCGGCAGGGGCGCAAAGAGTGGACACGACTGAGCGACTGATCTGATCTGATTGATACTGTGTATTAATATAAAATAGATAATTAACGAGAACCTACTGTATAGCACAGGGAACTCTACTCTATGCTCCGTGGTGACGTAAATGGGAAGGAAATCCAAAAGGGAGGGGATATATGCATATGTATGACTGACTGACTTTGTTGTACAGTAGAAACTAACACTACGTTGTAAAAGCGACTATATTCCAATAGAAATTAATTGAAAAATAGAGTGACAGTGATGGTTCCAAGTCCAGACTCACTCTCCTGGAAGCTTGTCCAGAGGCCATGAACATAACCTGGGTGAGGCTTGCTGGAAGCAGGGACTCCAGAGAGCCAAGACCACCCTTCCCAGGCGCGGTCATTCTAAGCCCCCACCCCCCTGACCTGGCAGCCAACCTTGGCTTGTGCACTAAGCCCAGGTACCAGAAATACTGCCTGGCTGGGTCTAGCCATTAAAAACCAAGAGCTTTTATTTTAAGCTACTATGCGCTGGAGTGGTTGTTACACAGCACTAGCTAACGGATACAGACTCTAAAAAGGCCCCACTAGACAACCATCATCCTTGCTCTTTCTTTTTTTTTAATTTACTTACTTTTTAATTGAAGGATAATTGCTTTACAGACTTTGCTGATTTCTGCTGAACATCAACAGGAATCAGCCATGGGTATATGTATGTCCCCTCCCAGTTGAATATGCTTGCTCTTTCTTTTCTTTTTCCTCCACCTGGACTCTCTTCCCAAACACCCACGGGCCTCTGTCATCACCTTCAGGCCTCTGATGAGTGAAGCTACCCTTGGCAATTTCATGTAAAATAATGGCTCCAGCCCTGCTCACCCTCCCAGACATGTGTCTCAGCAAAGCAGCATTGCAACACCTCTATGAACCTGCTCGTTTGTTTGACTGTTGCTCTTGCCCCCACACTCACAGCAGAATAAAGTCCAGGAGGGCAAGAATGGGGTGTGTTTCATCCCCTGCTGTCCCTCGCGCCCAGCACATGGTTCAGGCTGTTGGTAGAGTGAGTGATGAGTTCTCATGCTCCTGTGACTCCTGTCCATCAGGTTATAGACCACCCTGGGTAGAGTCATTCTGGGCATGCCCTCCTCAGCCTGCCTCACTCCAGACACTTATTGCCCTGGTCTTTGCCTTTGAACGCTGATGCCTTTAGAGTGCGAATGGGTCTCCACGTCACGTAGTGGTACCCTTTCCTTCCATCCACCACTGGGGACGCTTTCACCCCTGGGGACACTTCCATTCTTACTTTTCAAATGGGAAATCAGGGGCTGAGTGACTTATCCAAGGAGATGGGGGTAACTGGAGGAACGTCTTGTCCAGTGCTTGGTTAGACCACTGGATAGAGGCACCTCCTGCTTCCTGGCCCCAGGCCCCACAGGACCCCCAGCCGGGAGAATCTGCCAGAACCCTTTCTCCTGCTCAAGGATGCGCCTGACCTGCCCTCCCTGCAGTAGAAGCTCTGGCATCCCTGGCGCCTCAAGATGCTGACCTCAGCTCAGACTTGTTTAGTGTGAAGCCAGCAGCAGGGCTCTTGGACCTTGGCCTCACGGCCCCTCTGCACTAAGACCTTCAGACACTAAAGGAGAGGGGCAAGGAAGGGGTGCCCTGCCACCTCCGGGCAGCTGCCTCCTGCTCCTCAACCTACCTCTCGCCCCTGTGGGGCCCTTGAAGTAGATACTGGTCATTCAGGAGTGCTTGCATGCTCTGTCCTGTCTGACTCCTTGTGACCCCACAGGCTGTAGCCCGCCAGACTCCTCTGTAATTGGGGAGGAAAACCACCAAGTGCAAGTCTCTGGAGCTCCTGAGAGCGATCTGTTTGCTGGGGTTCAGGCTTTTCACATGATCAGGGTAGAGGGTGTGGCTCGGGAGGCCTGCCAGGTTGTGTGGAGGCGAGGGGGCCAGGGGATGGGCCCGTGGACCTCCACCTCCAACCCACCCCACCACGGCCAAGGACCCCCAGCTCCTGCCCCTTTCTGGGTGGGTCCCTCCCTAGGGGAGCAGCTGGGCCCCGGGACAGAGGGCCCACTGTGTGTGCAGGGGCAGCAATGGGTGGCCTTTGTGGTTAGTGTTGACCCCAGTGTACCTGCAGTGCCCAGGGGGACAGAGACCAAAGACTGGCTCCCACGGGGTGGGGTGGCGAAGTGCTGGGTTGCCTCCCCCTTACCCCCCAACCCCCAGCCACAGGGCTTCACCCACTAAATGGCCCCTGTGGGTATGCAGCTCCACAGTTCGGGGCCGGGGTCTAGGGGCTGCAGGGCTGCCTGTCTGGCCAGAGAACAACCTGTAAACCTCTGGCTGCCCTCTGGAGGCCTGAGATAGGAACCCAGGCAGAGATGGAATTCCTAAATTAGCCCCCAGGTAAATGGCTTCCCAGATGGTATTTTTGTTATTGTTTAGTCGCTAAATCCTGTTTGACTCTGCAACCCCCATGGACTGCAGCACGCCAGGCTTCCCTGTCCTTCACTATCTCACACTCAATGAGGAGATGTAAGACATTCAATCCCTGGGTCAGGAAGATCCCCTGGAGAAGGGAATTGTTTTCCTCTCCAGTATTCTTGCCTGGAGAATCCCATGGACAGAGGAGTCTGGCGGGCTACAGTCCATGGGGCTGCACAGAGTTGGACACAACTGAGCATCTGAGCACCTGTTATTAAATGGCTCCAAACCAGTGGAACAAACAGCCCTAACTGGGAGTCTGCTGTGTGCATGGCCCTCAGCCAAGAGCTGGTGGGGACAAATAAGGGGACAATGTCACTTTCAAGAAGCACCTACTATGCACTGAGTACTATGCTTCCAAAGCCTTTGCCTGGACCACCTCCCTCAGTCCTCACAGCTCCTCCAACTAGTTGGAACTATTACCCAGGACAAGACTGATGTTCCAACGCCCCTTAGGTACACATAGGGGGCCCCAAACCTCCCCATCTTGGCCCTCCTGTTGTGCTCAGAGCAACCCCCCAACCACTGGAGCATCCCCACCCCCGCCACCGACCCTGCCCTTGTCTCCATGCAGAAGTGCAGAGGTGTGAGCTTTGGGAGTGGCTGATGGAGGGAGGCAGAAGCAAACCAACGGGGTGATGAGAAAGCATCAGAGTCCTCACCCCCAGGAGACACAGATCAGTCAGAGGAACAAGCCTGGGAAGAAAATGAGCAGGAGAATTAAACCCCAACACGAGGCAGGGATGCAGAAGAGGGAACCACCCAGAGCCAGATGCTGGGCATCGACTGCCATGCCCCTGCTCCCTTTACAGTGCCATGACGATTCTACAAAGTGTCTGAAAAGCACCTAGAACAGCACTAGGTGGACCACTGCCTCCCGCTCTACTCCAGAGCGCTTGCTAACAGGTTCTCCCTCCCCTTGCAGGGCTCTGCACACAGCCACAGACCACCCCCCGCCCCCTAGAGGAGTCAGCCAGCTGGAAAAAGCAGCCCCTTCATTGAGGCAAGGAGGGGACTCCCACTGCTGCCCCCAGGTCCTGGGAAACTGCTGAGGAGACAAAATAAAATTAGAGGGAAGGGCAGTGAGCAGCTCACAGGGCAGGAGTGGGCGGTTCAGAGTCTCTCATCAGGCTGATTAGATGCAGCCCCAGCCCAGGCCCTGGGGAGACATAACCCACCTCCTAGGGGGTCGAGGGCTTCCTCACCAAAACCCAGGGGGCCCTAGCCACAGCCTTCTGGACAGAGCCTGGCTTCTCACTCCAGGAGGAGGACCAAGCGTTCCCACAGGCACCCTTTGACCTGTGTGTCCAGCTGAGACTCATGTTCCTCATCTGTAAAACGGGTCTAATGAGCACTTGGCTCATGGTAATGACTGGATTCACCTAAACAAGGGGCCCCGATCCTGCCTCTACATCAGAACCAGGGTTGAGTGCTGTCCACTAACCCCTTACACTGCAACCAGAAACTTGGGGGTCGGCCCAGGCATCAGCAGTTTTAACACGTTTTGTTGTTTCATATTTGGGGGGGGGGGGGGTAGGTCGTGTAGATCTAGGAGTCTAAGCCACTGGACACCAGGGGAGTCCCCAGGCTTCAGCATTTTAAGTTTCCCAAAGTAGCTCTGAGCCAGAGCTACCACCCCTCTGGACCACACTGAACCTTCCCATCCATCATACAGAAAGTCCCATTAGTCACCGTGGGTCTGGAGATACCTTCATTCACCTGCCTGGCTCCCAGGCTGGGAGGGCCTCAAGGCTGGGCTCAGCTGGCCCCTCCTGCACGTGGCTTGGTTTCTCCCAGCATTGTAGCTGGAGAGACAGACAGACACTGGGAGAGACCAGAGGGAGCAGAAAGCAAGGCTTCCTCCTGTCCCTACGGGAAGGTTCCACCCGCACCCACCCACAGTGCTGCTCTGTCCCATCCCATGGATTACAAGCATGTCACCAAAGCCAACCTGGGTTCAAGGGGAGGGAGATCAGACTCCTGGGGCGGGTGGTCTCATTATAGAAGCACACGTGGGGTATGGACGCCTTGGGAGCAAACCACCTCAGGGCAGCATCTGCAAATCAGGTGGGGCTTTGCAGTTGAGGACTGGGCCTTTATGTCACATCAGAAGGGTCTTTTGTAGACCAAGGTCACGATCAGACGTAGCCAGCGTGAACTCGGGCTGAAAGTGCTGGTGACGCAGGGGCTTCCTGACAACCCTGACCCCTGTCGCCCTCCTCAGCTTGCCCACATTGGCCTGTCTGGGGCCCTGACTCTGTCCCAGCCCCGCTCTGTGGGACAAGCGCTCTGCAGGCAGTGCAGACAGGTCCAGAGGACTGAAGACAAATGAGAAACACTTGTGCAAGCCCCACAGGCTTCACAGCAGTTTCCTTCTGGAAAAATCCACCCAGACTTGCTACTTTCTGGGCCAGGGCAGCTTCCCAGAACGAATGGACTTCATCCATCACCTGCCTGTGGGCATTCAGCGGCTGTCTCCCCTGGTCCTCAGGAGTCTCTTCCTGGGTTCTTCCTCCCACTCTTGCCCTTAAGTCCATGCCGGGACACTTGCCTGCTAAAGAGACTGAAAAGGTTGATGATACAATCAACTACCCAGAACAGAGATGAGTGACTCACCCCGAGTGACTCGCTCAGCTGTCTGCAGGCACCTCCCTTCCCTGGCAGGCCAGGCCAGCGGGGAGCTGAGCATTCCATCACTAGGCCAGGAATTAGCATATTAGGCCTGAATCTGGGAAAAACTGGCCCTAGCCTACAATGGCACCCCACCCCAGTACTCTTGCCTGGAAAATCCCATGGACGGAGGAGCGTGGTAAGCTCCAGTCCATGGGGTCGCTTAGAGTCGGACACGACTGAGCAACTTCACTTTCACTTTTCACTTTTATGCAATGGAGAAGGAAATGGCAACCCACTCCAGTATTCTTGCCTGGAGAATCCCAGGGACAGCCGTCTATGGGATCGCACAGAGTCGGACACGACTGAAGCGACTTAGCAGCAGTAGCAGCAGCAGCCTAAACCTAGCAGGGCTTTAACTTGCTGCTCTGGAATCTTCCCTGGTCTTAGGTCTCAGAACAGGGAAGAGTCCCCTCCCGTGACCTTGCAGTGTGCTGTTCAGTTGTTGAGTCGTATCCAACTTTTTGCGACCCCAGGGACTGCAGCACACCAAGTTTCAGATACATCATTCCTACCCCAGTCTTCAAACTCTACCAAAATGAGAAGTCTGCAACATGGAAGTTAAAAAATAAGGCCAGTCTTTCCTGACCCCCTCAAAACCCCCACCCCTTTGACTGATGTTAAAAACCCTCGTTAGGCTGAGGGTGCACCACATGAATTAATGCAAGAGCTGAAAGGCAGGTGTAGGATGAAGTGGCTGTAGGCTGGGATTACGGGCTCTCTTTTCCCAAGATTACAGGTCCCACGATTTAACAAGCTTTAAAAAGAGGTTTTGTAAAGCATGAAAGTTAAGACCCAATTAAAGTTAAAATCCTCCTAAAATGGCTATGCTAAATCTTTCTAAGTGAAGCCTTTGCAGAATGGGGAGGAAGACTGCTGGAACGGGGGCGGGGGGGGGGGGGTGGGGTGGTGGTGGTGTGTGGCCCACCCTCACCGCCTCCACACTTCTCTGCAGGGGGTCCTGCCATTTCTGGTGGGACTGACAGTCCAGACAAAAAGATACACAAGTATTCAGGCTTCAGGACTCCAAGGCTTGAGACCAAGCCCTGGATCATTTTCTGTAAAATAAAACCACATGCATAGGTAGAGGGGAAATCAGAAACATTCAGTAACTGACTTTCATGGGATGCAGTATGATTGAGGATTTTTCCTTCCTAGTTTATAGTTTGAATTCCTTTCTAGTAGTCAGAAATAAAGATTATAAACAGAAAGTGAACACTTTTTGAATGGGAACAAGGAATCACCTCGCTCTGCTTGAACAGGCAGGGGTGCCTTCTGTCCATGCTGAGGGGTGTGGGGACAGGGGAGCCTGTCCTCTTGGCACCAGTTCACCTGGCCCCTGGGAAGAGCCCAGGTTTGCAGCAAGGCAGTAATGGCTCCACTGACAGACACGGGGTGAGAGGCGATAGGACTAGAAGTGCCCTCACCTACCCAGAACCCCTGAGAAGGCAATGGCACCCCACTCCAGTTCTCTTGCCTGGAAAATCCCATGGACAGAGGAGCCTGGAAGGCTGCAGTCCATGGGGTCACTGAGGGTCGGACATGACTGAGGGACTTCACTTTCACTTTTCACTTTCATGCATTGGAGAAGGAAATGGCAACCCACTCCAGTGTTCTTGCCTGGAGAATCCCAGGGACTGGGGAGCCCGGTAGGCTGCCGTCTATGGGGTAGCACAGAGTCTGATACGACTGAAGCAACTTAGTAGTAGTAGTAGTACCCAGAACCCCATGGAGCTTCATGACCAGCAAGATGTTAGTGCAACAGGTAAACACAAGCACATTACTGTGAGAGGCACCTAGTTTAAAGCTCTGCTGCACTACAGACCTAGCTGGCTCAGAAAAGGAGCCCTTTAAGCCACTAAGTATAACCAAAACCTGGTCCCCAGCATCCTGGCCGCCTTTACCACACCCAGCAATGGCCGTCCAAACCAAGTGCCTCCTGTTAAGCCCTGAGGCAAGGTGGGCCGGCAGCCACAACTCCTGGGTCTAGGACACACTTAAGTGTTGGTTACTGGGCCGCCAGGTGAGCAGGAAGGCGACACGATTAGGAACCCAGACTGGTTAAATCAATGAGAGAGCAGGATTGACTTGTGTCCAGGCCTGTTTTTAGCTGCTTAATTGGCTGGGAAGACAAGACTTCAACATCAGTTTAACATTTGTTCAAAACCAATGTTTTACAACCCCCACACCAGTTACAACTGATTTAAGACTGCTAAAAGCAGTGGGGTGAGTGAACTTTTTTACAGTCTCCAAGTGTATCTTTCAAATAATTATAAAAGATGTAATAAAACTTCAGAAGTGGAAATCTGGCGGACACCACCTCAAGGCTCAGTGACAGACGATGGGGCAGACAGACCCTTATGAACAGGCCTGTCCCGTGAATGTGAGGATGAGAAGAGAGGCCAGGACAGCGCCAGGCAACTACCCCACCACCCCAAAGCTGGGCTGCAGCCTCGGCGCACTGGGCCTGTTTCCCCCAGAATCACTCCACAGACAGGAGAGCATGGATTATTTTATTGGATGCTTTATAAAAAGTCTAAGCACACACACACTGTGCCCCCACCAGGAAGGGAGGGGTTCACATAAGTCATTCTTATACCCTCAAGATAAGCCTCTCCCCACAAATATTTGTATCCCAGCTACAAAAATGGAGTTGCAAAGGGTATATATAAAGATATGGTATTTTTCTTGCTCTTATTATAGTACAAACAACTGATGGTGACTACCGACCTGTGAGAGTAAGAAAGGGGAAAGTCACCTGACAAAGGGATGGGATGTGTGTCACCTGCAACAAGTAGCTGACTCATCTGCTATTAACAGGCACCTACCCTAAATTACAGGGACCCGGGCACATGAAACTTGAGATGACATGTGCAGGGCCCCTGCTGATTACACTCGCTTCAGAAAGCATGTGATTCCACACCCCTTCTTCATTACTACAAATTAGAGGAGAACCCAGTACTTAAGATTCTACCCACTGAGGTATTAACTGCATCAAGATTAGTTATGTCCAAGGAGCATGCAATAGAAATATTTTTAAACCAACATGGTTAAGTGTTAAGATCTTTAGAAATCAAAATATGTATTCACATAATTTTAAACTGAAGTCAAGATAAATCAATCTTCTGTGGTAATGATTTGAGTGCAAGTGACGCTGGCTTTCTTCACATTCAGTCCTTCACTCAGTTGTTCTTGAACAGGTCGATGCAGCTTTGCAGGAGGGACACATTGTTCTGGAAGAAAGGAATCCAGTGAATGCTCCAGACCCCGCACCTCCAAGTCACCCGAGACCTCAGGCCTCAGACCACGGACGTCTGGGCTGGTGCTTGTTTTTCACACAGTGACACCTGAACCACAAGCCCCCTTGCCCTGGGCACTGCCCTCAGCACCCTCAGCCCACACCCACCCCAGGTCTGCTCCAACTGTAGCCACGCCAATCCCTCTGATGCAGCTGAACCTACATGGGATATAAATGAGAGGTCAAAGGCCTGGGAAAGACTGGATAAAAAGTTGCTAAAAATCAGTTGTGGGTGAGATTACAAATGATAAATATTCACAAAGGACTTGGCGGGATATGTTTTATAAAGTTCTCACTTTAAAGGAATTCAAATAACTTAGAATACTCAGAACATTATGTATAAATGACACACAGATGATACTTTAAAACTCCAATTTAGAAGGTCAGGTATGGCAGGACTTAAAGAAACCAAGTGAGGAAACATCTGTTGTGGTCAAAATAAAGGAATTCAACACACACACAAATGTCCAGTCTCCCTGCTTTTACCAGTGCAGATGAGCAGTGACACTGACCTAACTGCCCTGGACCAGACAGCACCCTAGGGGATCAGGATCAGCTGCACCCAGGAACCACCCAAAGAGCTTTGGGTGCGGGCACAAAAACCCTGAAAAGCTCGAGTAGGACTCTAACATGCTCCAGCACTGAGAACCACTGCTCTCCATCTCTTCTGGGCTAAATTATCCTACACATACTACATACATAAGGACGTTTTTCTTCCTTTTTAAACCAAAAAGGAATTAGTATCAGAAGTCTAAAGTTAGCAAATTGGCAAACTTAAGCTTGCAATTGCTATGATGGCTGCTTACAAATTACTAGGACAAGCCCTCCACAGCATGGCCCACAGGGAGTCAGGAAGGAAGCAGGGTAACTGCCACCTAGAATGCTCTTCTCACAAAGCAGCTTTTCATCAAGACTACATTTCAGATTTTTGGTTTGCAGTGGAAAAAAATACTCCATCAAGTGGCTCTCATCCACCCACAGGGGATTAAGCCACAAAGCCAGCCCCCACTGCATGACGAAACTGGAATAGTGAATTGGGAAGTTAATTTGAAAAACACCCTCCAAAGCCGACTCGTGTAAAGATAAGACTTACCCTGGCATGCTTTATTTCCAGTTCAGACATTTCAATTAGATTTTTCCTGAACGCTGCCACTCTCTTCCGTTTGAAATTGATTAGCTCTACAAAAGAAAGTTTACCAAGAAAAACTAAGCGATTTCCATCTTTAACTTCCATACCTCATTTTCACAAACAAAATGACCTCCAGAGCTCTGGTTCCCACACCTCACCTTTCACTTCTCTCTGCCATCGGGACACACATCTGATATGGAAACCATCCCTGAACACCTGGGGTTTCCTGAGCTGAGCTGCTTGGCCTCTTCCCTCCAGGATGCAGTGTGTGTGTGTGTGTGTGTGGGGGGGGGTGTCACACAGACTTGCAGTAAGGGTCTTTTTACGGGTTATTTTAAACTTCCTTTGATCAAATCCCCCTCAGCCTCAGGGGATGCTGAGGGTCCGAGAAGCAAACTCACCCTTTCGAACCTTATCTACACAGCACTGAGTAGAAAAGAAATGTCATGTTAAGAGCCACATAAAAACTCAGAAACAGACTGACGTTATTGACAGTAGTGTAGATATTTATCAGGCTGGTCATGCAGGGTGTCATAATAAGCTCTCCTCCTTTCCTCCAGGACCAGACTGAACTCAAGAGACACCCATCCATCTCCCAGGACGCCTGCCCACTGTGCTGTGCTTGTTTAACAGCTCCCAAATAGTCAGCCACAACTTTAGAGCCTCAACCTAGGGCCATGAGGCTAAGAGCCACTCATCTTGGTATCCTACAGGACACTGCACTTTTACAGGCAGTACACCCAGGCTTATCAAATGCCATGAGCACAAATCTTCCACAACAGAGTTCGGCCTAAACTGGCATCATTTTAAGAAAAACACAAAAATTATCAAAGCCACTAACTCTGGTCTATGTAATTACCTGAGATTTCAATGTGGTAGCTTTGAAGTCTCCTTTTTCCTTATACATTTAAATTAGCTATTTTTTTTTTAAGCTAGAATTTTACTTTTAAGTAGACTGCAAGGAGATCCAACCAGTCCACTGTGAAGGAGATAAGCCCTGGGATTTCTTTGGAAGGAATGACGCTAAAGCTGAAACTCCAGTACTTTGGCCACCTCAGGCGAAGAGCTGACTCATTGGAAAAGACTTTGATGCTGGGAGGGGTTGGGGGCAGGAGAAGGGGACGACAGAGGATGAGATGGCTGGATGGCATCACTGACTCAATGGACATGGGTCTGGGTGAACTCTGGGAGTTGGTGATGGACAGGGAGGCCTGGAGTGCTGCAGTTCATGGGGTCGCAAAGGGTCAGACACAACTGAGCAACTGAACTGAACTGAGCGAGGAGGAGGTGCCTCTCCAAAAGAAATCCCAAGGGCAGCCACATGGGCGTGTCCACAGGCCATGAGCAGAGATTCTGCACAGAGGAGCCCAGTTCCTCCCAGGGAGGGCCCCATGGTCCTGGCCAGACTCAGCCGAAACAAAGGAGCAGAACCCTCCAGATCCACGGAGGAGGGGAACGTTCTGAGAGAACAGTCTTATGATGAGATATGGATTTCACACGGAAACCTAGAGTTTTGAAGGGAGAGGGTGTCTTGAGGATGAATCAAGTACACAATCCACCATAATGCACATTCACATTCTATAAGACCACAGTCTTCACCTTTTGCTCTGCTATGTTCCATGGCCCCTAAGAGCTTCACAGCAGTGAGATCCCCTATGGAAATGACTACCCATTATACTCATGTTTAATGGAAACAGTATGCCATCTCCCAATAAAGTTATAAAACTATATTTTAATCTTCTTATTTTTGACATGTGGAATCTAAGTTTCTTGACCAGGGATTGAACCTGTGCCCCTGCATTGTAAGTGTGGTGTCTTAACCACTGGATCCACCAGGGAAGTCCTAAATTATTTTAAAAAGCCCATTATCCAGGAATGGTAGAGGGCAAGAAAGAACCCTGGAGATGGACCAGAACTGAGTCACTATCATGGACTCATGATCCCTAGAGGGTAGGTGTGTATGCACACACCCTGACACTTGCTCACTGTCAGTGGAAGGGTCTAGGAGAAGAAGCACCCGAGAAGCAATGTACACAAAGAGTACTCAATATGGGCTCCTGGAAGAAACGGTGCTTTTCAGGGCTGGAGTAGGAGAAGCCTAAGGCTAAAACAGAGTATCTAAACACTCAAAAATACGGGGTTGCCATAGGCATGCCCATGGGCTCACTCTGGACAGTACAAAGACCAAAATAACTTAATACACTGAAAAATTTTAAAACTTCTGGAAAATAGGAATCCAGAATTTTAGTAAAAATGATTTTAAAAAGTAAGGGAGAGAAGGGAAAGCTTGTGCTAATAAAGGGTAGACAGCACTGAAGACTGGCCTGGAAAAGAAGGGCTGGAGTGCAGAAGAGACAACCGCCTTGGCTACATCCAGGGAGGAAAGGCAACGCCTGATCTCACATGGCTCCTACAGTCTGTTCATCAGCGGCTCGCAGGAAAAAAAAGTCAAGTACACAGTGGACAAACCCCTGACTGTGCCATCAAAACACAGATATGAGGGGATGAGGGACTCAACATATCCTCAAATGTGATGCCCTCGAAAGGACACAATTACACAGCATCCAGAACTCAATCATGAGGAGATAGACCAAACAAAAGTGAGGGACATCTATTAATATTTGTAAAAAGAAATCGGTCTTCCAAAAGACAAATGTGATTTAAAAAAACCAAAACAAACAGAACAAACTAAACCAAACCTGAGATGTGTTCCTTCCAGATAAAGGGAGATTTGAGTGAAAACTAAACGCAACCCCCACTGGTAAGTGTATTGCAGAAACATAGCAAAGTTTTTACAGATAAAACAACTAAGGATATAACTTAATCTCAAACAGTTAAAAAACAAACAAACAAACCACCCAGATATGTTTATAAAATTACACAAGTAGGAACTCATGAACATGTGCAGGTGACGTAGAGGACATGTACGCATCCTTTGCACCATCTGGACAACTTCTCTCTGTAAACTTTTTAAATTATTTCCCAATAAAAAGTGAAAGTAGGGACTTTACTGGAGGTTCAGTGGGTTAAGAATCGGCCCTGCAATGGTGGGGCTATGAGGTGGATCCCTGGTCAGGGAACAAGGGTCCCATGTGCCGAGGAGCAACAAAGCCAGCCAGCGCGCCACAACTAGAGTCCATGCACAGCAACAAAATTATCTCACATCCTGCAATGATGATCTGACAGAGCAAATAAAAATATTTTTAAAAAAGAAAGCAAAAAGAAAGAAGTGGCCTCACTCACCTTCTCTTGCAGATTCAGAGAGCTGTTCAAACTTCTGGCAGCATTCCTGCTGGTGTGCCTCAGCCAGCTTGACATCTTTGCTCTTTAACCGGGCCTTATCCAGCGCTTTGTTTGAATTCTCATAGTCGATGAGGGCTTTGGTGCGTCGGTATAAGAGATCCTAGAAGGCAAATCGACAGACACGATACATGGTAGTTAAATCTATACTGAAAAATCTCTAGAACAGAACAGGAAGACCAGCTAAAGTCTCTAAGAACCAGACAAGTACCTTGGTTTACTGCCTGAAAGGTCAAACAGCAGCCACCTCATGTACTTCCACCCCTTAAGATCTCAAGATGAGGCAGGGAAGGGCAATTAACTAACGCAGTGTTGAGTCTTCCCAGACTTCTCTACATGCATCAAGAGAAGGAACCAAACAGTGATGACCACAGGGTTATTTCCCAAAAGAAAACATGTCAAAAGACTAATTGCTTAAAATAAAACTAAACTATGGGGAAAAGAATTTCTACTTCCTGATGACCTTTCCCCATTAGCTTAAAATTTTATGCTGCCTAATTTAGTACATTTCATATAAAAATCGTATCAACAACCTCAGATATGCAGATAATACCACTCTAATGGCAGAAAGTGAAGAGTAACTAAAGAGTCTCTTGATAAGGGTGAAAGAAAGGGAAAAGGTTAGCTTAAAACTCATTCAAAAAAAAAAAAAAAAGATCATAGCATCCGGTTCCCAGCACTTCATGGCAAATAGATGGGGAAAAAGGTGGAAACACTGACAAATTTTGTTTTCTTGGGCTCCAAAATCACTAGACATGACTGCAGCCACAAAATTAAAACATACTTGCTCCGTGGAAGAAAAGCTATGATGAACTTAGCATATTAAAAAACAGAGACACCACTTTGCCATGGTTTTTCATCTACAGTCATGTACAGATTTGACAGTTGGACCATAAAGAATGCTGAGAGCCAAAGAATTGATACTAACTGTGGCGCTGGAGAAGACTCTTGAGAGTCCGGTGGACTGCAAGGAGATCAAACCAGTCAATTCTAAAGGAAGTCAACCCTGAACATTCACTAGAAGGACTGATGCTGAAGCTCCAATACTTTGGCCACTTTGATGCGAACAGCCAACTCAATGGAAAAGACCCTGATGCTGGGAAAGACTGGGGACAGAAGGGGGCAACAGAGGATAGATGGTGGGATGGCATTACCAATTCAATGGACATTGAGTTTGAGCAACAGACAAATTTGAGATAGTGAAGGACAGGAAAACCTGGTGTGCAGTTCATGGGGTCGGTAGCAAAGAGTTGAACATGACTTAGTGACTGAAAGATGATGACATAAATAAAAATAATTTAAACATGTAGTCAGGACAGTGCAGACAGTGAAGAATGCGTGTTCCATTCCCAAATGTCACTCTGCTTACACTTCATCTTGCTTTTGGTTAAGCGATGCTTCATGACTCAAAGCATGCAGTGACAACTACAAATCAATAAAAGAACAAATCCCAAAGCCCTTCCTGCCTCAGAAAGAGCCCCTTAGGTGTATGTCCACTTATGTCCCCATCCAGCAGCATATTAACTCCCCAAACTCTTATCTGTCTGTATTAACTCCCCAAACACTTATTGGCACCAGCCCTCCTGCTCTAGGTCCCTGAAGAACACATACTAAGGACTTGGTATCACACCTAAGAAGGCATGTCACTGAGAAGATCTAAACCTGGGGGACACACGCAACCTCAGAATAGGATGAAGGAACTGAGAGATTAACTTCCACAAATACCGGATGCACAGAAGACCCAGCCTGACCTCCCCTCCCGAGCAGTGAGCGCCCAGCCAGCGAGCTTCTGCTCAGGACCAGTGCCTTCATGCCAATGACATGCCTTCCCAAACTCTGTCTTTGCACTCCTTGCCCCAAAATACAGCCCACTCCAGACCTTCAATGCAATCTTCTGTGGCTTCCCATGAGGCATGCAATTCCTCTGCTCTTCCTGAATAAACTGGCACTTGCCTGAGTTTACTTCTTTATTTAGGGTGACATCACTTACATGAATGATCCTAACAAATTCCCATCTCCCTTCATTTCTAACCCAGAGAATACACTTGCATCACCAGGCCTTGTTTGGGAGGAGCCCTCACCTTGGCAGCCTCTATATTGAGCATGTAGTATCGCAGGAGCTCCGTCAGCTTCAAGTCTTCATCTGAGGAGACTCGACTCTCCACTTTCTGTTAAAAAACAAAAGGCCACCATCATCTAAGCAGAAATCCACAGATTATGAAATGTATACTATGAAGATCAACATAAAAATCCTTACCCTAAGTTTTTCAAACAGCTCAGCCACCTTCAACAGGTACCTGCAAATATACACGATTCTGACGTAAGGTCTTAAATATACGACCACTCACTAGACCAAGCCTAGTAGAACAGTCATTCCATGGTAAAAGCTGGGCAGTGGCTCGGACCTGCATGGACCCTAGAATCCAGATGCTCAAGCCCTTGATATATATAATACATGCACACCCTCTTATATATGTTAATTCATCTTTAGATTACTTCCTGTGCCTGATAAAATGTAAATGGATGCAAACAGTTTTAAGTACAACGAAAATCCTATGCAAATAGTGGCTGATGTGCAGCAAATTCAAGCTTCGCTTTCTGGAACTTTCTAAAAAATGTTTTTCTATCTGCAGTTTCTTCTAGTTTGCAGATGCAGAACCCATGGATATGGAGGAGGCCAACTGTACCATCTCAATACCAGAAATAACCTGAATAGAGACGCTGAAAAACCTCACTCGGTGACAATTCCAAATCAAATTAATCAAACCACCCAGTGGTTCAGGTCATAGAAATCTGCCTGCCAACACAGGAGACAATCTCTGGTCTGGGAGGATTCCAAATGCTGTGAAAGAGAAACCAAGCCTGTATGCCACAACTACTGAGGCTGCATGCCTAGAGCCCTGAGCTCTACAACAAAAAGTCCATGCACCATGAGAATAGCCCCAGAGCAGTCAAAAATGAACTTAAAAAACAAAACAAAACAAAAAAACCCCACAAAACAGACATATATATGTCTGACAGCAATGAAGTCCTTGACAACAGTTACCACACTTGGTACAGAAGTGCTTGAATTCCCTATAGACGGCTTAGAAGTACTCCTGTTCGGAGGGTGTATAAAATGCATGCTATAGACCATCCACCCTCGATGGGCTTGTGCTCAGGACAGAACTGAACTACGCAGCCCTTATCCATTATACTCTTAATTGCACAACAGTTTTCAATTAGGGGATGAGAGAAAATGTCTCCCAACAAAAACTTACTTCTTGATGACTGTAGGCTCCTCTAAAGCCAGGCTATGCAAGCAGGCTGCGGTGTGGATATAATCATCTGCAACATCTGTGGGAATGAGGGCAGTCCTTTCATGTGAACAGAGCTGGCACTTGAGCAGAGGTAGGGGGCTAGTGGGTGAATGCACTCACTTTTATGAGATCTGGTCATCCTGTCAGCCTTTGCACAGGAATCCTTGATCCTGTTGTAATAGTTGATGAGGAAAGTCTTCTCTTGCTCAAAAAAGTCATCTACCTCCTAAAAGGGAAAGAAAAAAAGTTTCAAAGAAGCAAAACTTCTATATACGAATATATATTTTATATTTTAAAAATAAGCTCGGGCATAAGAAGTTTAACCTCTTAGGACCAGGGAAATTTAAATAATTTTTTAAATTAACATTTCACACCAAGGATTAGCCAAAGTGAAAGGCTGGCAAGAAACATCGAGAGAACCACTTTGAAGAGCCATTTAGCACAGCCCAGTAAAGCCTGCTGACCTCCTGCAGCAATTCCACTAAAGTGGTGGTCTGGCTAGGTGGGTTGCTACCTTGCCTCAGATACCTGCATTTCTGAAACATGGCCTGGGATACAATACTGGAGGACACTGACCAGGGATGCCGAACACCCCGACTACAGACAGGTATCAGCACACCTTCACTGCCACCCAGAGACAGCCCAAGAACTTCCAAACTTCTGACAAGGCCTGTGTTACCCACATCCTAGTCTCCTTACTCAAGACCACAAGTGGCAAAGTCAGACACCAGACAGTAACTGAGGAGCAAAGAAATAAACCACACCTAGGCTGCTACTAAGAAACCTGGACATCTATTTATGTTCCAGAACAGCACTGTCCAGCAAAAGTAACGTGAGCCAAGCGTGCTACTTAGAACTTTCTACTTAGCAGCCACAGTATAAAAAGAAACAGGTAAAATTATTTCTCATGTTTTATGTTTTCTTCATTCTAAAGGCCTACAAATCCAGTGTGTAAACAAAACAGAAACCTCGGTCCCTTAATTACGCCAGGGCACCGCACTGTGGGTCAGGCGCTCAACTCCACACAAGGCTGGGGCTACAGGGACAGTGCAGCTGTGCAGACAGCAAAGACTGGTCACGTAGCTTATTTTCTTAAGGATAACTGAGTGTCGTTTCCTTACAGAAAAGGAGACAACAAAACCAAAGAGTGAGGCTCTTATCCCTTTCTCCTGGGAAAGAGAAAATGAGCCAAAGTTCAGCAAGTTGATAAAAATAACCAAAACTTGAAAATATTTCCATTTTGAGAAGCTAATACCATTTGTTTCACAAGTACCTATTCTGAAGAAAAGGTCACCTATTCACACGAAGAGAATTTTCTTAAACAGCTAAAAGCCACTTACCTTAACTCCTGAAAAAAGAACTTCATCAGCACTTTTCACCACTCTTTTAAAAAAGCCACCAAACATCTCTTTAGTATTTTTCCGCCTGACACTTAGCTGAAAAGAAATTCAAAATAGTTAATAATACACACATTTTCCATCAAGTTCTGAACACATTCCAAGTAACTGTTCACTAGTAATAAGCACACCCAAGACACCTTTAACCCCACTGTAACCACATCTAAAATATCAAACAAAACTAAACCAGAGGACAGGTGATAACTCTGCCTCAGGAGGTATTCTGAAAAACCACGTATCAAGTCTTGTGTGTGCGTGCTCAGTCATGTCTGACTCTTTTTGACCCCATGGACTATAGCCCACCAGGTTCCCCTGTCCCTGGAATTTTCCAAGCAAGATACTTAAGTGGGCTACTATCTTCCACTCCAGAGGATCTTCCTGGCCCAGAGTCTCTTGCATATTCTATGACTCTGGAGATACTTTGAAAAACTATCTAGGCCTTAAGTCTTAGTGCCCTTAAATTCTGGGTAGAATTGTTGTTATGCTATTATTCACTGGTTAGAAGACCATGAGGAAATTTGTAAGTCAGTGCTTGTCTCATATATAATAAAGAAAAAGAATGTATTCTTTTAAGGCAACCATATGTTCCCTTTTGATGAAAAAAACTAATGTGGATAACTTTAGTTATCTTTCAAATAACTCCAAAATTAACTGAAGGGGAAAAGGGAAATCCAACTTTGAAAGTCAACTTTTCAGAAAATATGTATTTTTTTGTACACTGCAATTAGATTGTGAAAATGGAATTAAAATGACTTACATCTTGATCATATTCCAAAAACACGTGGAAGTTGCGGTCTTTACTGAGAACAGGGTGGGAGGAGAGCCGCTGGAGAAAGACTTCGTGCGAAGACACCGTCTTCTTGAAGACAGCAAGGTACTCCCTGCAACATAGGGCACACGTGCCACTCAGTCCGCCGCCCAGCACCACTCCTGGGACACCAGTGCGCTGCCCCACAGCTACACACACCACCTGAACCGGCCCCAAGCAGCCTGGCATAATGTAATATCCAGTTAGGTAATAAGGCAGCTCTCATTTGGGAATTTGTGGAATAGCCATGGAAGAGGAGGGAGCCGGCAATGGCACCCCACTGCAGGGCTCTTGCCTGGAGAATCCCAGGGATACGGGAGCCTGGTGGGCTGCAGTCCATGGGGTTGCACAGAGTTGGACACGACTGAGGTGACTTCACTTTCATGCATTGGAGAAGGAAATGGCAACCCACTCCAGTGTTCTTGCCTGGAGAGTCCCAGGGACAGAGGAGCCTGGTGGGCTGCCGTCTATGGGGTCACTAAGAGTTGGACACGACTGAAGCGACTTAGCAGCAGCAGCATGGAAGGGGAAGTGACATAACCAGAGTTGATGAACACGTATGTCAAGCCCAAACCCATGTGCAATTACAGCACACAACAATGGCTTCTTTAAAACCATGACAGTCCTTTAATTTTGCAGCCATGTACACAGCCATGTGTCTAACAAAGCTGGGGTAACTATCAGAAATCACAAACGTGGCTTTATCTCAACCTACATACTCTACACTCAACAGCAGGAGACCAAGTCTGCAAGTTTGGTGCTCTATCCTCAGAGCTGCCCATGCGGGCCTGGCAGGAGTGTGAGCCCGGGCCTAGCTCACCTGGGCCTGTGGCAGCATATTGGCAAAAACTGCTGAAATGGACCCCAATGAATAGGTGAAGGGCAAGAGGAAGGAGCAGGAGGATAGTTCGTGCAAACCTCCAACTATGGCATAAAGAATCCATTTTTGTTTCAAAGAATTACAATCAGATTAAAATAAGCTTCTTGCGATCTGGACTTCTTTCAAGCCATCAATGTAGCCATTGTTAGAATGCTTCCTTGTTAACAGCATTTGCTACAATCTAATTTCAACTGTATTTCCAGTAAACAAACATCAGGGAAGAAAGCTTTTGTACATTACAGTCAAAGGTTTAGTTCTTCACTTTGCCAGACCAACATTCCATGACTAGCATTGTTTACAAAGAGAAAAATTAGTCTATCCAGTATCACCAGGTGGTTCAGTTGCTAAGTCGTCTCCGACTCTTGCAACCCCATGGACTGTACGTAGCCTGCCAGGCCTCCTACGTCCATGGGATTCTCCAGGCAAGAATACTGGAGTCGGTTGCCATTTCCTCCAAGTATCATCAGGGAATCGTCTACAGACCAGGCCCCCACACCCCCACGCAACTCATTGACAGCAGCCATGCAAGTCATTAACTGCTACACTTGAAAACCTTAGCTGGCAGATTGTCTTTGCTGTACAACAGTCATTTTTCTCCTCAGAAGACATGGCCCCATCAAGGGAAGTCACTTACGCTTCTAGCTCTTGCTTCATCTTGGCAAATTCTTCTTTCGTCATTGACCCTTCACCCTCTCCCAGCTTCTGCATCTTCTCTCGAGGGCCATCGAAGTCGGGCTTGGTCGGCGCCGGGGGGATCTGCAGGCAAGGCACTGACTTCCTGAGCACCCTCAAGGCCCACCCCTCACCCCACAGGAGGCGGGGGAAGGGGGGCTCTCTGAAAGTCAACTGTGCTTTTTCTTACCCTCGTTCCTTTGGGCCATTTAAAAAAGAAGGGTCCTTCCTACAACTGGGCACTCACTTTGACATCTGTTCGGTTAACAACTTAATTTATAAGGCAAACTGTATATCCTGCTGCAATTATCTAATTGATATTATTATAACCAAGGCTAAAATAAAACCAATGAAGACGCATCATCCAGGTAATAACCTCTGGACTTAAAAGGAATTTTTTTACTCCAGGACAAAAGATTCTAATTTTGCATGAACACTCTTAAACATAAGCTTCAGTACTGATTTTGTTTTAACTACTTGGCCAGATTCTTGGCCTGGCAGGTCAAGCCACATTTCTCTATCCTTTAAAATCAGCTAAGTCTCTTTTTGTAGCCAGGCATCAATTCTCCACAGCTGAGCACAAAGACAACTGCCTTCTCAGCAGACTACCCACACCAACCACCACCACCACCAGGAATCAATTCAACTTGACAGCTGAAAGGAAATGCCACACCCAAAAGTAGACAAGACTGCTTACCCTCTTAGACTGTAGACTATAAAACTGTGCTTCTAACAGTGTTTTCACTTACTTTAGACTTTACCAGTAACAGCTAACATATACTCTAGTTGACAGATGAACTCAGACTATTTTCACAACCCATTATACAAAGTGGGTAAATCTCTCAAAACAAAACAAATAGCAAAGTATTAGAAACTGGCTTCGATAATCATTTGATTATTCAAAATGCACTTACAATAAGCCCAGCATAGTCTGTAGTTTCAATAAGAGTGTCATGTAGCCACACGAAGTCTTCATGTTGCCTTGTAACAGAAAACTCTGGGCTCTGAAACGTGGGCAGTGTGGTCTGTAAAGAAAAAACAAAGTGACAGTTAACTACCATTTTCTGAAAAAGTGGTCTGGGTTTCATGCAGTGCACAATGGGAAAAATGCACAATAAATCATCTGGTTTTTAAGAGATCTAATAAAGAACAAAGTGGCAACACATGACATCCCTACCACTAGGAAAGTCAGAGCTAAGATTCAATGTGTTCTTCAAGGTATTCTAGTCACACAGCTCCACCTTTCAGGTCGACTCAGACAGATATACGCACACTGCCTCCTGAGGAACAGGTATGCTAATCACGCACCAGGGCAGCAGAGAAACCCTCGAGGGAGAGGACCTCAGGGACACACACGTGCTGCGGAGGCACCCGCCAAGAGCTCTCGCTCAAACGTCCTGCCTCACACTGTGTCTACGCCACTTTATCTAGACCTGTACCTCAGACTCTCACCTGTAAGATGGCCATCAGAAAAAATCATAATGGAAATCATGTCCAGAAAATCAGGTCCATGTAACCCCCTTAAAACAGTGCCTGGCATAAGACAAGCACTGAGTTAACTTAACTAGCATGGAAGAAAGGGCTCTGAGAAGTTAAACTTTCTGTATTTTTCAGACTGGCATAGTGCCTTTGTCAAATGAGAAACCTGGAGAAGAATTAACACAACATGGTAAATCAGTTACACTTGAAAATAAAATTTTTAAAATTTTTTGGAGAAAAAGTCTTGAATCATAATAGGTTGGGTGATGGCCAAGAACTGAGCAAAGATGGGAAAAGCAAGCATTTGCCATGCATGCAAATTAGAAACAAAGGTGGAGCTGTGCAGGACTGGTGTGCTTCCCAGGCAGAGCACAAGCCACACTCACACCAGCAGAGTGGGCCCCAGGCTCCCCCACAGTGCACAGGACTATAACAGGAGCAGGTATCTGATGAGAGTGAGGAGGGGCCTCACTCAGGAGTGCTACCCTTCAGCAGCACTTCGGCTCACACCCACTGTAGCACAGAGGTAACCTGGAACTGTTTTCACTACTGAAGTCATTCTGTCACTTACCTTGGTGTGCACTGTAAATTTGACTTTATCTCTTTCACTGAGTGCATCAGGTATGTCAATCTGAAGCGAGGGATCCACATTCAGGTCCACTGACACAGATCTCAGCTGAAATACATTTTTTAGCTATTAGCCTCAAGTCCACTTTAGTCCTAAAAAAATCCATCCAAAAATGGGGAGCTAGTAATAACTTTCAGCAATCTATCCATGACCATTTAGAGCAAAGTCAGTTGAGGTATCTATTTGCAACTGTGGGGACAACTGCTCTTAAGTGCATGGGTGGGTCCAGTGAATTCCTATAATCTAAAAAAGGCAACTCTATGATTCTGATATCATGTACATTACATACTTTGTGTGAAAAATACATTTAACCAAATACTTAAAGAACTGTACTAAGAAGGCTTAAAATAGATAAAAATCAAATTGTGAATTTCCTACATACATGCCCAAATTACAAAAACACTCAAGAGGTGTTAAAAGTTAGAGGCTGGGATAATCTAGAGACAGAAGGTACAAAGAACATTTATGTGGTGTGAGGTCTTAGATGGAGAGAAAAATCCACTCCAGCGTGGACCTATGTATATTCATGGACTGTCTCAAGGAGACGAGAGATCTAGAACAGAGATGAACTGTAAAAATCAACAAAGCCATAAACTATCAGAATTCCACTGTGATTACATATAAATAAAGCAAAAGGGTGAGTACTACCATAGAAACAAAAATACCTGATTTTTGAGAGCCGAAAATTCAAGAGGAAAATAATACTCAACTCCAATTTTGCCAGTTTAAAAAGAATTCTTTAAAGAAGTGTATTTTGGGGGGAAAAGTGGCTAAATGGCTTCCCTTAAAAAAAAATTCCTACTGATTCTAAAATATGGTAAATTCTTTCATTCTTATGATAGAGGCTGACAGTGGATCTGAAGGCCTGTCAGATGAGAAATTGCATGGATTAAGCATCTCATCCCTCCCCAGGCCCACAACTGTAAGCTAGAGCTGAAGGGAGGCTGCCGGGACACTCTGGGTTACTGAACACAGGAAGATGGAGATGCCAAGTGGAGACGACCTAAGAAGATGAGGGAACAGGGAATCCCAAGTATTTCCCTCAGAATTCTTTTCTTCAAAATAAAACCACCAAAGACAGAAAAATTGGTTCCATCAGGTATAAAAAGATTAAATATATTTTCTAAAAATGTATGGGATTACTTCTTACTTCTTTGTAGTATCTCAGGAAGAGTCAGTATGTCCCATTTTCCTTCAGCACTGTAACTAAGAAAAAATTTTGATTGCAATAGCCAGAGTTAGCCTTATAACAACAGCTTTCCTACCTAGAAGAACTAAGCCTCATGTTCTTGCCACCAGAATTGATTTTAACATCAGGTATTTGTGAGACCACAACATACTTAACAGTTTCTGCCATGTCAACCTAAACATGTATTTCAAATAAATTCCTGATGACACCTATGAAATATTTGCTTGTCTGGCTTAATTTTCACATGTCCATTTATGAAATCTCTGCAAACAAAGATAAAGCTTCAAGGTCAGGGATACTTTTTATTTCATCAGAGCTGCGACTCTGGCTCTTGACACATTTCTGATAAAGCCTCCCTCCTGATAATTCATGACTGGGCAAATACAGTATTTAGAAAGATCTCACAACACACACACAACTCACAACAGTCTGACTGCAGAGAGTACTGGCCACCCGCCTGATCTTATGTTTCTATGTATCAGAATCGGTACATGAATAAAGCTGGTCTGGTTAATGGTGGAAAGAAAGGGCAGACCCAGGGCCAGGACTAAGGAGCATTTTCCTGAGCTCAGCAACAAGGGCCACGTTTCCTGAGACTCTGCTGCCTGAAGAGGTCACAAATCCTGGCTTCCTCTCAATTTCTGAACATGCTGACAATTCCATCTAAGTGCCAAGCCCCATAAGCCAGCAAGCACCAGCGGCACTGCCTCTGGCATTAGGGCTGGAGCACCCAGGAGGATGTACATGGCTCATCATAGCAGGAATCAAAGCTGCAATGGGCTTCACAAGTGAACGCTGAGGGCGGCCCTGTTCCCACACCTCCAACCACACAGGTAACCCTAGACTTTTCACTGTTTTCCTGTCTTCCTTTCTGGTCAGCAAAGCTATTCATTTTTTACTGTGAGATAATGTGATAAAGACACAAAATTAACAGAGCCCATTAAAGGTTGGAAAGACTGCACCTTAAGAAGACATCAAGCACCCAGCTTCTTCTTGAGCTTTCATCACCACCACAAGGGAGTCCAAACAATCTCACCCCTCAACATGATATAACACCCTTCTCCCACAGACAAAACAACCAACAATTAAAAAAAAACTCACAACAGACAACATGAAAAGTTTGCATTTGGGCCTTAAGGAATTGTCTGAAAAGTTAGGTGCAAAATTCTGAGTATGCAAACCCTCACCAATTCAAAAACCGCCCCTATTCACAAGTCAAAGGAACTCCCTTGTACTGTAGCTCTCCAGACAAGGAAGAGATAAATCACAGAGGAGTAAAAAGTTGCAAAATGTTTCAAGTGTCTAAGTCAGCACTGTATCCTCACTCCGGAAGTATCCAACGTGATTAAAAGCTCAGCACTCCTTCTGATCAGTCAACAGAACCAACACCCCATAGTCCCATGCCACAGTACCTGCTAAATACATAAACCAACAGGGTGGAGAGTACAGGAGCAGGTGGCACGCCTCCACACAAAGCCCCTACTCACCACCTGTCCCCTAGTTTCAGCAAGCATCCCCAGGCTGCCTCAGCCCCTGGACACTGTGTGAAGGGAGACTTCAGAACCAAGTTAACCTTAAGCATGTTAATTTTGTTTTTCTTCCCTTTAGGTCACTTGTGAGAACCAAATTTAAAACTTATTTACTCTATGTGGAAGGCAAGTTTAAAAAAAGACTTTCTTTTGCAGATTTCTACAGAAACCACTGCATCACATACCAAGTTTTAGGTGGAATTTCAGTCCCCAAAATACTTATCACATTAACCCTGATAGTAAGGACTACAGTGATCTTTGTGAGAAAAACAGCGAGTAAACAAGCATTTCTTCATTTGGAAAACAAAATTTTAACTGTTTTAAGAAATCTGGGGGGCCTCCCTAATGGTCCAGTGGTTACCAGTTGGTGCTTCCACTATGGGGTGTGCAGATTTGCTCCCTGGTCAGGCAATCAAGATCTCACATGCCTCGTGACCCCCCAGAAAGGGAATCTGAATGTTTGATAAGAGAACTTGAAAAGGAGAAAAACTAAAACCAAACCCCCGTGCACTCCCTCAACTGTTGATCAGAGCTGGGGCACCTGACGCTGGCCCAAGGCTGGTCTGCAGAGCTCTGAGGGGCCAAGGACACAGGGTCCGGGTCTCGCACTTAACTCACTTTGGTACAAGGCCAAGTTAAACCTTCTCTTTAAAAGGTGAAGTGGTTCAGAGATGGCAAAGAGTACCTCTGTTGCTGGACAACACACAAAGCTCGATTCAGAAATTCAGAACCTTCGGTAGAAGATCAAGTATAATAAACGTTACCACTGGCTACAGACTCCAGTTTACACTACTGCCATATGGCCAAATGACCAAAAAAAAAAAAAAATGTGAAGAAGAAACCATCTCGACGGTGGCTCTCATCTGCTAGAATGAGGTCTAGCTGAACATTACTTAAATCTAATCAGTTTTGTATACATGAAAGAAACTGAATAAGCCAGCCCCGGTATTTCCAGCTTAACGTGAATGTTACACGGAAATTGCCACAGGCAGAGGAAAAGCCTGTCTTTCACATTTAAGTGCCTCTCCCTTCTCTAGTCCCAGAGCAGAAAGCACCCGGCCAGCACGGGCTACACCAGGTTCTTCCCATCAAACTGACGCTCTCTGAAGGATGTTCCTTTGCTATACCTTCACCTGACTGCCTAACATACCAAAAACCCCTACTGGGGACAGGACCAAAACCACAGATAACCCATGGTCTGTAAGCAGCATGGAGCCATTATTTCAGCTGGAAAGGGAGGGATGCCATGCCCAGTCCAATACGCTTTAGTAAGGAAATAAATCCAAAAACGCTCTGCTGCAGAAAATCCAAATTACTGGATTTGCAGCAACTTCTGAAAGCATATTCACATGATGCATACATATGAAACATACATTGCTGTTACTGTTTCAGCTCACAGGAAGGAAGTGTTCTGTAAGAAATTCTAGTATCACATCTTTCTCTGAATTTCTCTTTATGATTCAAGTTCTTCTGCCCTGAAGCTAACTGAAACCTGCCTGTGTTCTATGCCAGCTTACCCCTGGAGCACCAGTACATGAAAAACTCAACTATGAGCAACACAAGAGCTCTGCCCTTCCAGGTAGCACTGTATCTGTGGTTTATTTCTTCCCTCCACTGTCTCTCCCCTCCCTGTAATTCCAGCCCTGCCAATATTGTACCTCAGTCTTCAAGGAACACAGAACCAAAGACTTCGAGAAGATCTGTCTACTCACAAACATAACAACTATGGAAAGTCACTAATTAAAAACCAGGTAAAGAGCTGCAGCAAGTGATCAGATTTCCACCACTCATCTTGGTGAGATGAGCCCACAGGGACCCATCCCTGCTGACACCAGCCATTCTTACCGGTAGTCCACCAACACACAAGCCGTCCACAGTAGAACACAGCAGACTGCAGGGCATTTGGCAACCACGTAACCCAGAGTTCCCAGAACAGGAACCCAGGCTTGGAAGAAGGTCAGTGCAGCGCACTCAGCGAATGGATAAACTGAATCATCATTTCACAAGGCTGCAAGCCCATGAGCTAGTCAGATGCCAAGATGGAACCAAAAAGAGATTAAGATGAATCCACTGGCTAGAATGAAATTCATTGAGAAATCCATTTAATTACAAGATATCTGGATTATTTTCAACAGTTCACAAGGTGAAAGGCTGAACTACAAGATCTATAAACATCTCCTAGCACAGAAATTATGGCACCCCACTCCAGTACTCTTGTAAAATCCTATGGACGGAGGAGCCTGGTGGGCTGCAGTCCATAGGGTCGCTAAGGGTCGGACATGACTGACTCTTAGTGACTTAGCATGGCATGGCATAGCATAGCACAGCACAGAAATTCTATTGAGAATCAACATACCACTGCTTCAGAGGATGTAGCTGCCACACACGTGGATACGCACACAGACTAGTTTCTTCCTTTCACAGCTGCTGTTGCTAAGTCGCTTCAGTCGTGTCCGACTCTGTGTGACCCGACAGACGGCAGCCCACCAGGCTCCCCCGTCCCTGGGATTCTCCAGGCAAGAACACTGGAGTGGGTTGCCATTTCCTTCTCCAATGCATGAACGTGAAAAGTGAAAGTGAAGTCGCTCAGTCGTGTACGACCCTCAGCGACTCCATGGACTGTAGCCTACCAGGCTGCTCCATCCATGGGATTTTCCAGGCAATAGTACTGGAGCGGATAAAACCCTTCATCTACTGCTTCCCTGATAGCTCAACTAGTAAAGTATCCGCCTGCAATGCAGGAGACCCGGGTTTGATTCCTGAGTTGGGAAGATCCCCTGGAGAAGGGAAAGGCAGAATACTGCAGGATTCTGGCTTGGAGAATGACATGGACTGTATAGTCCATGGAGTCACAAAGAGTCTGACACAGGTGAATGACCTTCACTTCACCTACTATTTGATCTCATGAAATCTCCCTACCAAAAGTTCCCACTGTATCAAGTTCACAACTCTTTACAAAGCAGTCTTACTTTATGTTCAACCCAAGATCAAAGAGAAAAATTTGAGAAAAAAAATTTACCTTTACCACCAACAAAGATTACTAAGCAACATGGACAGAACTGCCTGAGCTTAGGATTGTGTCATCTGAGTTTGAGACACAAAAGGCAACAGAGAGAAGAGAAGGCTGCCTGTTCCTGGTGGAATTCTTGTGTTCAGGTAAAGGTACCACACTTCCCAGATCTTTCAGATGTAAGTATTTTAACCTCATTTTATCACTCACCAGCTACTCAGCAGCCCCCAGCACAACATGCAAGCTTTTTATGTCCTGCTCTTGAGGATAAGGCTGGCAACACTTGCATTTGTGCCCCATACCACAGGCACTATAACTAGACCCAAGGGCTTGTGGAGCTACCCCTCGGAAACAAGTAAATCATAAACTCTTCTGAGAGAAAACATGTACCACAGGTTAACATAAGCAACTATTGAGAAAACTAGTTTTTTCTCCAGACCATGTATCAGTGTCTTAACAACTTGCACCAAATGTGTAAAAAGAAAGAGGGGAAGTCAAGCCAAGGACCCAATGTTTGTACTGAACATCAGTTGCTCTTGCACCTTCACTCTTACCTATGTATTTATGTTTTGCCTTTGGGGTACGAGACAGTTGAGAAATTTCACTTTCTCCTTTTAGAGGGGGAAATTTCTTCTTAAGAGTTACTCTGTGGGGACTTCCCCGATGGTCCAGTGACTGAGACTGCGCTACCCAGTTCGGGGGTGGGGGGGTTGCAGGTTCGATCTCTAGTCAGGGAGCTGGGCAGCTAAAATACATAATCTTTTTTTTTTTTAAGGAGTAACTCAATTGGCTAATCACAAAATATACAGGTGCTGGGGGTGAAGTATCCTTTCAGGGTGGGGGTTGAAGGAGCAAGTTTCTCACAGTAAAGATACTTCTCAATTTAGACCCATAGAAAACAAATCTGCTATTCATGCAAGACAAGATGTCCCACCATCCCTTCCCTCTATAAAGCTGGGTTCACTGAAAGGTTGTTTCCGTAAATACTACCTAACTTCACTACATGTGCCTGTCACCACTGGTCAATGGTACTATATCCTAATTTCCTCAAGCAATCAGGACAACAGAGAGCAACATATTTTAAAAGCAGGCTTTTAAAACACATTCTACCCTGCAGCACAGTCTCAGTCAACTTCAATTCTACCCCACACCACTTTGGCATCAGAGCCTCGGGTTTCCACTGTCCAAAGTGGCCGGTGAACTCCAACACGGTAAGCGCAGCAGCCTTTGTAACCCTCCACTACCCAGAACCCTTCACCATCTTTTGATCAGGTTCCTCAATACTGGGTGAAGGCTAATTCTATTAATGTCAAAGACAGTCAACAATGCTTATGTTTTATGCTATTTCTTTAGAATTTATCAAACATCTGAAAAAAACTGGAAACAAATTGGCACATTAAAGACTAGCCTTTAACATAAGCTGACCTACCCCACCCTACCATCTTAGAAAGTCTAAACTGGTGATTCTCAACCAAGACATTTGACAATGTCTGCATTTATTTTTGACGGCCACTAAGGAAACCCAAAATGTCTGTCAGTAGTACTCAGATTAAAAAACCCTGGTTCAACCTGAAGTTCTACATTATTAGATCTTAGTCTCTTACTAGGTCTCATACCAAAAGAACTTAGATCTCAGAATCCAAAAAATTCTCACATAATCTCCCTGGGCCACTTTGTCCCAGAGCAGATCAAGTGGGCAGATCATGATCTGTCACAGTAGCATTCACAAAGGGAGATCTTAAGACAACTCTGTGCAAGTTGCTGATCCAGAACTAAGGCGTGGGAGACTGTGAAGTCATACTTCTCAAATTTAAAGTTATGCGATAAATACAGTCGGAGAAGGCAATGGCACCCTACTCCAGTACTCTTGCCTGGAAAATCCCATGGATGGAAGAGCCTGGTAGGCTGCAGTCCATGGGGTCGCTAAGAGTCAGACACGACTGAAGCGACTTAGCAGCATAAACACAGTGGAAAATTTCAGCCCACAAGAATCAGTTACTCTGGGCTTTGCAGTACTGATGAAAATTCAGGTTGTCCCTGTAATATAAGTTATAGAACACTCCATCTAGGCTGCTAGAGTGGTGTCCCTACAGACAACTTCCACACGTGTTAACTGCCTGCAAACCAGAGCAGTAGCAGGTGAAACACTGATGACTGGCTCTGAAAAGGAAAACACCATCCAAAGCCTAGGTAACCAACTAGTGAGAAGTTAAGGTGAAAGTATCAAGGCCAGGCTGCAGTGGGGAGCAGGCTTACAAAGCGCCTGTGTACACTGGCACATTGACTTCAGCTCACTGCTGCTGCTAAGTCACTTCAGTCGTGTCGGCCCCACCCTCAGCGACCCCATGGACTGCAGCCTTCCAGGCTCCTCCACCCATGGGATTCTCCAGGCAGAAGTACTGGAGTGGGGTGCCACTGCCTTCTCCAGTCAGCTCACTAACAAGAGTCAAAAAATACCCCAGGAGACAATCAGGACCCACACTCCATTTGCCACAGGTTGGCGAGACTCATAGGATCACTTGAGGTGAACAGAAGACCTGGAGAACATGCAAATGACTGGAGACCTATAAATATCTTAGGGGAACAAGGTTCTGCATAACCCAATTTTCTCCCCTAACCATTAAAAACTACAGACACCTTAGGATGTTGATCCAGCCAGTGTTTGTTGGGCGGTGGGGGGACAGTGCCTCAGTACTGTACTTATTTATCTTGGAGATGAACCTAATGGTATCAAAGTTTTAGTTAACTGTTTCAGGGGCTAGATTTGGCAAATGGTTTTTAACGCTGTTTACTTTCCTAAACTTAAGGAACATAATACAATCTTTCCCATCAGTACAGGATTATTTAAAAACCAAATTAATCATGCAACTGCTTTCTGGGCAAAGGGACAAATCAACACCGTCAGCTCAAATGGAAACCACTAAATGGAAGCACTAGGCTACTGGCTACAGGCCAATTCTCCTGTTTTGCGAGCCAAAAGTTCTGTAGATGAATTAAAAATCCTCGAGATCAACTACGCTCCCTGACTTATTAGTGGGGCCAACCTTGAAGAACCCCTATCCTCATGGAAATCCCTAAGGAGACAATCGGAAAATCTGAACTTCTAATATTTTCAGCAAAAAAGCAAAACTTTTCAGTTAACTAACAAAGCTGTATTACAGCAATATAACTGTCTGCCCAAGATCTGTCCGCCTGTTATTTCACTCTGGTCCCATTTGGAACTCACTTTTTAGGTGAACATTAAAAACCATTTTAATGTTGGTTTCTTAAAAACCTCAGAGCTCAGTTGGTAAAGAATCTGCCTGCAATGCGGGAGACCTGGGTTCAATCCCTGGGTTGGGAAGAGCCCCTGGAAAAGGGAAAGGCTATCCACTCCAGTATTCTGGCCTGGAGAATTCCATGAACTATACATATACAGTCCATGGGGTCGAAGAGTCGAACAAGCCTGAACTTTCACTTCAAAAACCATCTTAATCCACATCACAGGACCAATATCAGAGATGAGAAAGAAAAATGAAGCTGTGTTAAGAGTAACATTTAAGTTTCCTATTTCCTTATTTCTGCAATTAAAAAAAAAATTGGGGCAATAATTCTATATAGTCCTTTCCTGTAGTCACTAAAATCAGAAGGAAGTATAGCCTTCACAATCCTGTCCTGCTGGAGGGTCAGAGGGTGGTGAAGGTACTTAAAGCAAGGCTACACAATACTAACAAACAGAAAGGTCGACTGAAGTTTTAAACAGCAGTGTAAAACTAATTATGGGTTGAAAAAGGAGATGCAAAGTGGGGGATATCAAAATTTCTATTCGGTCATCTTAACTTCTAGAGAGAAAACTACCTTTGGAATCGTCCAGCAAAAGTCTTCTCAAGTTCCCACTTCCGACTTTAGGGAGGGAAAAAAAATTTCTTTCAGCTTAAGAAAGAAAAACACCCCCAACAAAAACGCTCTCCTCACACTTTCAGTAACTAACCCAGCAGCCGTACAACCGCCACTTACTAGATGAAAAGGTCTATCCAAAGACCTGTGGACCAAAAAACGTGCTTTGGTTTCTAAAGCGATGCCTTCCAGACTAAATGTGAGAGCATCTCGAGTTCCTAGATTACCATTTTTCAATTATCTGTTAGAAAAACTTTGCTGTTGACGGTTCTGCACAAACCGCTGTGGCTCACACCAACCCCTGTATTCTCCAAAGTAACTTGTCAAGACAGAACCAGTAAAAGTAGAGACCTAATTCGATCTTTAATCGGTTATGGTGACACGCATTTATTGCACTGGTTACCTTTTAGATCTCCAGATTCGAGTGGCAGGGAAGGATGATTTAACATCCACACACGGCTAAAGAGCGAAAAGTTCAGCTCTTTGAGAACCTCATAAAATGACAAGTCCCGCAGCGGCGCACTGAGAGCTTAGTGAAGTTGCAGGGAACACGGGTCCGACTTCGGCCTGGGCGGAATTTCCCCAGAATTTCTGGAGGGGGTGGGGGTGGGGGCGGTTCGGAGCTCCGTTGCACCGTGCAAAGAGGGTCTCACGTGCACCGCCTGGCTCCCCAGGGGAGAGCTGTGTACCGCAGAGGCGCAGCGTGCGCCCTCGGCCCGGGTCCCGGGAGCGCCCCGGACCACGCGAAGAGAAGGCGGCGGGATCCCCCAGGGGCCCTCGAAAAGAGCGTGGGGCCCAGAGGCCCGGTGGGGCCTCCCGGCCTGGAGCCCGAGCGCGGCCAGGGCCTCACCTTACTGCGGTCCTCCTCCTGCTGCTGCAACACCTCGGGAACCGCGGCCATGGAGACGCGGGTCTCGGAGCGGGGCCGCCTGGCTGTGCGAGGAGAGAAGAGGCTGGGCCGCCGCCACCGCCGGGGCGCCTCTCAGGGGAAGGGGCGGCTGCAGCCCCGCCTCCGCCAGCCTCCCTGCCCGACGGCGGCGGGAGGCCTCGAGATTCCGCCACCGTCCCAGCAGCCCCGGGAAAGGCGAGCGGCGCCCCCACGTGCTCCCCCAGGGCGGCCTCCCCCGTCCCCGCTGCCGTCCATCTTGGAGTCGGGCAAAGAAGCGACGCGGGGGCCTACCCTCGCTCCGGGCCACCCGGAAGCCGCCAACCGCAGAGCCGCCCTGGGGACGCGGAAGCCCAGGCAAACTCTAGATAGCGAGGCGTCGGTCTCCAAGAAAAAGGGCGCGCGCGCCTGTGCCGGGGGAATTTATTACTCAGCCAGAGCCCAAGATGGCGACGAGCTCTGACGTCACGAGATCTCGCGAGAGAGAAATGGCGCGCTCTACGTCACGAGATCTCTGGATTTTTTTGAGGTTTTTGAAGGAGAGAGAAATGAGATGGCTGGATTTGACTCGATGGATGCGAGTCTGAGGACCTCCGGGACTGGTGAGGGAAGGGAGGCCTGGCGTGCTGCGGCGGGGCGCGAGCGGACACGACGAGGACTGACTGATCGATCTGGCTCCCGCCGGAGGGAGCGCTGGGGAATGCACGGAGCTGGGGGACCAGGGATAGGGGCGGGGCATGAGCGCCGCAGTGCTTGCTGGGGCCGCCGTGCCTGGGCGGGGCCTAGCCTGAGGGCTAAGCGCGGGACGGACGAAAGGATCAGTCCGCGGGGTCGTTCGCGCGCTGAAGCTAGCGGAGGGCACCGGCCTCTGAGGTACCTCCCTGCCGGCTGTTCCCTACCGTGATTCTCGCGCGAGGGTCCGCCGCCGGCCTGGTCCTGTGGAGCTCCGCCGAAGCGCGTTCATGGCGGCGGGGCCCTACTGACCGCCCCTGGCGGTTCAGACCGGTCGGGAGCGCGGGTGCCCAGTCTTGAATGAATCCTAGCGGCGCCCACTGTAGGGGGTGTGAGGGCTCTCCCTCCATGCTACTTTTCAGAGAGTCTGGTTTTCAATCTTATGGTTACCTGGGGAGAAGGGGGAAGAATAAATGGGAGATTTGGGAGTGGCATATTGTTGCTCTTGTTCAGTCGTGCACGACTCTTTGCGACCCATGGACTGCAGCCCAGCCGGTGGACTGCAGCACGCCAGATTTCTCTGTCCTCCACCGTCTTCTGGCGTTTGATCAAATCCATGCCCATCAAGTTGGTGACGTGAGCTTCCCTGGTGGCTCAGACGGTGAAGATAGTGATGCTTTCTCACCATCTTATCTTCTCTTGCCCCCTTCTTCCTTTGCCTTCAATCTTTCCCAGCATCAGGGTCTTACTGGAAAGACCCAATCTTTCCTTATTGGAAAGACCGCTCTTCACATCAGGTGGCCAAACTATTGGAACTTCAGCAGCAGCCCTTCCAGTGACTATTCAAGGTTGATTTCCTTTAGGATTGTCTGGGTTTGATCTCTTGGCTCTCCAAGGGACTCTCAAGAGTCTTCTTCAGCACCACAATTTGAAAGGGTTGTGACACATACCCCACTACTTCTGAAGAAGGAAATGGCAACCCACTCCAGTATTCTTCCCTAGAGAGTCCATGGGGTAGCAAAGAGTCAGACACCACAGCACATAGGCAAACAAGGACCTGCTGTAAAGCACAGAAAACTATTCGATACTCTGCAGTGGTGTATATGGGATAAGAATCTTAAAAGAGAGGGGATATATGTGTATGTATAACTGACTCACTTTCTCACTTTGCTCTACACCTGAAACTAATAATAACATTGTAAATCAGCTATACTCCAATAAAAATTTTTTTTCAGAAATCTTATGTTTAGGGATTAGTGGTTAAACTGCTAAGTGTGACCACCAGGCCCCTCTAGTGTCCTGTCCTGTGTTTCTTTGTATCACACAGAGCTCCCTTCATAGGTGGCAGTTGGCACCATAGTGAATGTTAGGGACACGTTGTCCCAAGCTGTCTACTATTTCACATTTAACAAATGCTGGTCCTTCAAAAGTAGTTTTGTACAAATAGTACCAATTCCAAGCTTAGCTGCAGGACAAGACAAGAAATTGACTGATAAGCTGTTGGGACAAGGAATAGCAACTTTATTTGGAAAGCCAGCAGACTCAGGATGGTGGACTAGTGCCCCAAAGAGCCATTTTTCCAGAGTTAGAATTGAGACTCCTTTTATCCTAAAAGAGGAGAGTGTGTCACTGGTCATTGTATACTTCTTGGTGCAGGAATCCTTTGTTCTTGTAGCTGCCTGGGGAGGTCTGGTCACAATGCTCCTAAAAACCTCAAACAAGACAATTATTTTCTGTTCTGTAACTTTTTATGCTTGGAAACGTGTTAATACCTTTAAAGATCAGAACTCAGAATGGGCCCTCCTGTATATTCCAGGCTATAGGCATAACATTCTCCTACAAAAGGTGCAAAGCCCACATTAAGCCCCAGCAGGGAACTAAGGTTAGAATTAAAAGAATAGATCCAATATGGAGTCAGGTTTGTTCGCTGTTAAACATGTCAAAAAAGTTATTGAATGCAATTTTAAAGAGCAATATCATACTGTTGCAGCTTTCACTTTGATGGTTCAAACATTTAACACATCTAACACCACTTTCTCTTTGATAGGAAAGCAAAAATTAAAAAGGCCTTCAACATTACAAGTATACCAGAGGGAAGTGAAAAAAAGTCTAAAGATGGAAGTATTTCAGACCATCTGCAGACAGCTTCGAAGTTCAAAGAGATTTTTTGTAGAAGCAGCCCCCCGTGTTGTTTTCTCCACTTCCTCTTATTTGTGTGGCCGGAAGAAAAGAGTGAACCCTTATGAACAAGTGGACCAGGAAAAATACTCTGATTTGGTCAGGTCTGTCTTATCATTTAGAGGCCATGCTCGGACTCCACAGTCTCTGTTCGAGGAAGATGCTTTACTTTATGGACCGGTGAGTAAGAGTAAGGCCCCAAAGCAAGAAGAAGAAGCAGGAGTTCCACAAAACTGGTTTCCTCTCTTCAATCCAGAGAAAAATATAAAACCAGACCCAGCAAGGGATCCTCCAGTTCCTCTGAAAATCCCTTTGCAAAGGAATGCAATACCAAGCGTGACCCGAGTCCTGCAGCAGACCATGACGTCAGAACAGACTTTCTACCTGGAGAAGTGGAGGCAGCGCATGATTCTGGAACTAGGAGAGGATGGCTTTGCCGAATATACTTCAAGTAATCTTCTTTATCCAGATTCTTACGGTTTTTATGTTTCCCAGAGTAGAAGGCACCCCTATAGCTAAGGAGGAGCTGCTTTCAGATGATAGTATTAACAGCTTTTTTTATAACTCACTTCATTATCATGACAACCCTATGAAGCACAGATACCATTATCCCTATTTTACAGATAAAGCAGATAAATACTTTGACTAAAAGATGTATAAAATTCATTTGTTTTATAAGCAATAGACTTAAGTATTAGAATTTCCTGTTTTCTTTTGTTTTTTAATGGAATAGTCAATCATCACATAATGGAGTCTAGTTGTTGCTAGGCTTTCTGTTCAGAATCTAGTAAATGCCCCCCTTGGTCTGCTTATCAGCAGAGACTCGTAAATTTAAAGACGCAGTAAGTCAGAACGTGTAATCTGTATTTAGATCTTAGTAAACGGAGGTAGATGTTCAGAGTCTGCAACTCCTGTCCTAACTCACTAACTTGAACAACCAAGGAGAATAGCTTTTGTAAAACAGATTCCACCCAAAAGCAAGATGAAAGAAGAGACTGTTAGTACAGGTGAATTTGTTGCTCCCCAGCAGGATCACAGTTGTTAAAACTAAGTTTGCACTGAGCATCCTTTAGTCCACGCTTCCGAGAGTGCAGGACATGCACCCATACTGGTCCAGAAGCACTTTAATACAGGAGTAATACTTATTTTGAGGCATCTTAGAACAAAGATATGTGTATGCATAACACATAAAACTTATGGTCACATGTGTTTTAAAGGAAAAATGTTAAGTATTTAGGTGGCGTTTGGATATGGCGAAAATGGTCAAGCCCCATATAAATTCCTCAGCTGCCTCAGCCAAGGACTGCATCCTGGGGCTGACTACCTTCTTAACATGGTTAATTAGTAACAACGACCAAATTTCTCAGCTTGTTAAACAAGCAACATTTTTAATAAATATTTTAATGGCATTTTAAGTTTTTTATCTGAAATACTAGAATTTAAAATGAACATTGTTTCCTATGGAAAGTTTTGTTTTGTTTTATTCTCTTTAAACCAGAAATATCACAGCTTGTGGGAATCTAAGAAACCTGCTGGAATGTTGCATACCTAGGTCTGTAGCTCTTGGCACAAAGGAAGGAAGTACTTTGCTGGCTCTTTGATAAAGGAGAGGAGTTGTTTGGTTTGATCCACCCCACTATCCCAGGCAGAAAGAAAACTGGTTGACTCCATGAAGTCAACTTTATAGATCTAGATTACTATGATATGATTTATTCGTCAATTTAGGATCAACCTTAAACAGGCAGAATTAATTTTTTTTTTTTTTAATACTGGGGCAGTCACATACAGATTCATGTCATGGCCCAAAATAAAGAAGGAAAAAAAGAGCAAGAAGGGATGTCCCTGGCAGTCCAGTGGCTCCACTGCAGCAGCATTAATTCAGGGAACTAAGATGCCACATGCTGCACAGTGTGACCAAAAAAAAAACCCAAAACATAGGGTCATTTTCCCAAGCACCAATTTACCTTTTGAAGATTGAGGAGAATAAGAAAGTCTGACTTTGATTTATACTTCTGTTGATCCTAGTGGGAAAGCTGGGGTTTATTTTTTCCGTTTTTTTGTTTGTTTGTTTGTTTTGCTACATTGAGTATTTTTTAATTCTAAAATACCCATGCTTGTCAGTTAGAATATAGGAGGTTCATGATTTTTTTGTTGTTAATATAAGACTTGAAAACACTGCGCTTTTATTCCTTTAATTTATTCAAGGAACACTCTAACTTAATTGCTATCTGCAATAACTCTTAAATCTTTTAAAATTTATTTTCACAAGTTGAATCATGTTTAATGTTCTTAGCTTTACAGTGCTAAGAGATCCTGTAACCCAGATCCTCATGTTTGTTGCCTTGCACCTTACGTGTGAAGAGCTCGCCAGGGGTGAAGACTGCACTGGAGAATGGGTTGTCTCTTAGCTTGGCTCTTGATAAAGCAATTTTTTTCCTTCCTGTTTTTAACACGTTTGTGTTCTGCTTCATTAAAGCTAATCTGTAGATGAAAACTACACTTCTTTTCCCTGGGTTTTAATTCCATAAATCTTAAACATTTGTAGGCCTTTTATGTACTGATAAGTCCAATTAAGCCAGGTAAATTTGAAGTGGAATAACTTAGGTCCTCAGTTGAATTTCACTTCACTTTCTAAGTCGTGTCCCCAGAGCAACTCCATTTTTTGCCAGTAATAGAACTGACTTTTCAAAATCTTTGTAAAAATGACTTGGCAAAGGTACTGTGGTTGGACATTGCCTCATTAGCTGAGATGACTCCCCATTTTCTGTGGGTGTGTCTCCAAGCACATCTATTTCCTCTATTTCTGTGTGTCCCTCTACCTGACGGCCCCTGAGTTTTGTTCTTGCTCCACTGGATGACGGGCTTGAATGAGCATGGACTGTGAGGCCAGGCCCATGCAGCTTTTTGCTTTTGGGCAATTTAATAGCCACTGGCTGGCCTCATTAAAATGAGAGTGAAGAACCTTATCTTGCCAGGTTGCTGTGTTTCAAAGTTAACAGTTTGAAAGTGCCAAACTTAGCATAGCAACACCCTCTGTCTTTCCTTCCTTAATCAAGAGTCAAGTGAATATAGAATATATCTCACACTTGTTGAATATGTTTGTGTCTTCTTTTCTTTTCTTAAAAGTGTATGAGGAAAAAAGCGAGGACAGAGCCACTATCTCAGGCTGCTCTCATCCTAAAAGCAAGCGCAGGTGCAGAATGTCATGTTTTCCTCCCCTCTCCCAAGCACCACAATGTTAATTCCTGCATGCCTTGATTTTCATGCCTTTCCTGTCATTAAGCCTATTGGTAAAGGACGCCTCCACCAGTGTTCATAAGTCAGATGTGGTTGTAAAAAGAACTGTAAACAAGTGCAGTTATCTAAATGTCTAAAAACTGTCACAGCTGGTTAACTTACTGGTTACCTACATTAAATGAATTCTAAAATTCACAGTGCTATGTGAATTCACTAGGTATGGTCCTGCAGCCCCCAAATCTTCAATTCTAGCTTTGGCCTAATTCTACTAGAAATGCTTCATTTTAATCCATTGTGTTATCTAAGCTCTTCTAGTCCCTTTTGTTCTCAAAGTGTGTTCTTAGGTTTCACAGGAGGCCGAAATATGGTTTCTTAGAGGTTATCACTTAAAGGAAATTCATGTGGTTTTTAATTTCACTCTTCAGAGTCTTACAGAGTATTTGTTCTTTAGTACTAGCTTTGTTTAGGGTATTTTGTTGTTGTTGTCCCTTTCCTCTGATTTTCTTTTCAGACATGTTTTTACAAGGAAAGCAGTTTCATGAAGCCTTGGAAAGCATACTTTCACCCCAGGGGAACTTAGAAGAGAGAGATGAAAGTCTCCTTGAATCTGGCTACATCCAAAGTGTGCAGCATGTTTTGAAAGACATCAGTGGAGTGCGGGCCCTGGAAAGTGCGGTTAGACATGAGACCTTACAGTATGTGGGTCTGCTGGACTGTGTGGCTGATTATCAGTAAGTATATTTGGTTTTTCACATCAAGTGTAGAGGTGAATTAATTCTGGGTGGACACATGGTTCCCATCCAGCACTAGTTTTTCCTCTCAACTCTTGCTTCAAGGTAGAGCCTGTACAAAGTCGCATCAGGTGACAACCACATCATCCTTGTCAATCTGTGTGCCCAAGTCAGGGTGTTTGGCAAAGGAAAGGTGTAACTGTCCAGTATGGCTAGGATGGCCTGTTTTCCAGCATGTCCCCCATGCTCCCTACCGTCAGGCAGGGTACCAGCCATAAGATCCAATTTGATTCCTGCATTGTTTTTCCTGTTTCGCTAAAAATGACACCTTGGTCTATTGGCCCTGAAAATCAACTTCTTCAAGGCTTCCATGCAGTGTTTGACATGCATAGGAACACTGAGCTCACTAAAACTTCCTGTGATCTTTAAATTGCTGCTGTTACTGTTTTCCCCACTTACTCCAGATTTCAAGGGTAGATATAATCTGCAGATATCCATATTCTCCAAAACATGTGAGCAATAAAGAGGGTGGGGCAAAATCTGTTAGTATAACCCATGGAACTCTAGTTAAAAGATACTGGGCTCTGGAGACACGCTGCCTGAGTTTGGTTTCTGGGTTTTCTTCTTAACTTTGGGCTACTTACTTAGCTTCTCTGTGCCTCCATTTGTTCATCTGTAAAACAGGACAAATAATAGTACCTACCTCACAGGTTTGTTACAGAGGTTAAATGAGACATCCCTGGTACAGTACTTAAAATCCATATTATCTGTTCAGAAAGTGTTATCCTTGTTATTTTGACCCTCTTCTCTCTTTTTAACTGCTGTTTAGTATGAATGATGGAGAAGGCAATGGCACCCTACTCCAGTACTCTTGCCTGGAAAATCCCATGAACAGAGGAGCCTGGTGGGCTGCAATCCATGGGGTCGCACAGAGTCGGACACGACTGAGCAACTTCACTTTCACTTTTCACTTTCATGCATTGGAGAAGGAAATACCTGGAGAATCCCAGGGACGGCGGAGCCTGGTGGCCTGCCATCTATGGGGTCGCACAGAGTTGGACACCACTGAAGCGACTTAGCAGCAGCAGCAGCAGTATGAATGAACTGTATCCACTTCCATATTGGGAGCTCTCAGGTTATTTCTAGAGTTTCACAGTTACAAACTGTAGCAGTGACTAGGTCTCCTTGGGTTCTGTCTGGACAGTTTTCTTCGGCAGGTGCACAGGTTCATTGGTTTGTTTTGGTGAACGACATATGAGATATGAATAAATCCAGTTGATATGAAGTAGGCCTGAGCACAAATAGTTCTTAAATTCTCCAGGCACTTGTCACTTGCACCCGGGATATCAAACCATTGCTCTATGGTACAGACCTGAAAGGGAAATTGCGAGGTCACAGGGAACGGATGTTTTAACACTGTCTCGTCATTCCAGTCTGCGTTTCAAAATAAATTAGGCTAAGCACCTTTTCATTTGTTAAAGAGCTATTTGTGGACTGTCTTGCTGCAATTTTAATTTGGGTTTATACTATTAAGAATTTTTTTCCATAATATTAAGTTCTATGAGTTATAGTACATTTCTGGAAACAGTGGTACATGGCAAAAGTCAATACTGTAGGATATTTTGATTTTATCAAGGGAGAGAACTGGGAATGGTAGCCCCCTGGGGATACTGGGGCCTCTCTTTGCTTGCAGAGATTGTCAAGCTTTATAGAATTGAAAACAGTTACAAAGATGATGTATTACCTCTATATCTGCACCATCCAGTAGGGTAGCAGTGGGTCCTATAAACCACTAAGCACTTGACTGGGGCTGGCCCAAACTGACGTGTGCTGTAAATACACAAACTAAATTTCGGTGAGTTTGCACAAAAAAGAATGTAAAATAACTCATTAACAACTTTTTAATGGTAATTATATACTGAAATGATCATATTTTGGATATATTGGGTTAAATAAGATGTTAAGATTTTACCTGTTTCTTTTTGGATGTAGCTACTGAAAAATTTTAAATGGTGTGTATAGCTCGTATTTTCTTTCTTTTAGACAGCGCTCCTCTAGCCTGGTTTTATAAATACTTTGCATAGGTTCTAACTGCAGGGCTATGGTAACAGGAAGATCTCCCTCTGAACAGCTGGTTTTGAACCTGAAGTCAAGGCAGAGCATTAAGCACGCTTGAGGGTCACTGGTTCTCAACCCATCCGCCCTGCAGTCCTTTTGACATGTGCGGTTGGCAGGTGTAAAACTCCACCAGGATGGGGGTGAGGGAGGAATGTACTGGTTATTTTACTAAAAAAAAAAGTAGCAGGACTTTTTTTTCTTTTCCCAAGTTCTCTAATAGAAGATAATATATCTCTTCTCTGTGTGTAAACTTCTAGAACAGGAACCAGGTCTTCTCATTTGAATTTCTACATATTGCTGCTACCTTTTAAGTGTTGATGGACTTGAGCTCCAGTTTTGCTTTCTGAGGCGCCATGATGCTTGGTCCCTTACAATGGGGACTTTGCTGCTGGTCTGTTGTGGTTCATTCTGATAGACGTTTGAAGCAAAATCAACTAATAGCAGATGTAATTTCAATTCCCTTGTCAACTATCAAACTGTGGAGGTCCAAAGAGAAACCTAGAAAGTTTAAAGGCTTGCTCTGGGGAGACTGGGTCCTCACTGCAGCCCTGTGGTCAACCCCTTCACACCTCGTCACTGACCTGAATGAGGGGCTCAACACCTCTTCAGTTCCAAGGAAAGCTCAGGAGGGCTGTCTGCTTGGAACTGGGGGCAATGGAAGCCATAGTCTTTGGGTGACAAGCAGCAAACAATAGTAAGAAGAGGGTTAACCTAACAGAGTCTCAGTTTGAACTGTCACCTTCAAGGGCTTCCTTTGGTTTCTCTCTAGGGGCAAGCTTTGTGTGATTGATTGGAAGACATCAGAGAAGCCAAAGCCTTTCATCAGAAACACATTTGACAACCCACTGCAAGTTGTGGCATATGTCGGTGCCGTGAACCACGACGCCAACTACAGCTTTCAGGTCAGGATGCAGAGCCTGGCTTGCTTCAGGCTTTGCCCATGCCAGGCCATAGCGCCTTCAAGTTCTGTCCTGTGTGTATCTGACTGCTTCCTCTGTTCTGTCCTTCTGCACTTCACAGAGCACTTTCCCCACTTCCTGGGCTTTTTGTTGTTAATAGTTCTTTAATGATCACAGCGGGTTCTTTATGTTCATCTTTCTGTTTTTGTGTATCATCAGCCCGTCTTAGAAAATGAGGCGGGAGCTCTCACTGCTAATTGTTTTGCTCTGGGCTTGCCCTGGAGTGAGAAGGGAGTGAGCCTCAGCCCTGCTGGCGCTGCAAACTCTGGAATCACCCTGCTCTTTCCTAGGTTCAGTGCGGCTTGATCGTGGTGGCCTACAAAAACGGGTCCCCCGCCCACCCACATTTCATGGATGCCGAGCTCTGCTCCCAGTACTGGGCAAAGTGGCTTCTTCGGCTGGAAGAATATACAAAGAAGGAAAAGAGCCAGAATATCCAGAAACTAGATTAGGGGCAGGAAGCCTCATAGGAACAGGAAGCGCTTGTTCACAGTCGGGAAGTTGTGTCGCTGTTTGCTGTGATCTGAGATCAGGTGCCATAGGGTCTGAGAGCTACATCAACACAGGCACAACCAATAACTTGTTGGAATTACTGCAACCAAAAAGGTGAAGCCAGAAAAGTTAAATTCAAAGAATCGGACTCGTGCCCATAAAAGACCAGCTGTGCTACCTCTGGCTGGCATTTCCATAGATAAGGGGCAGGCAGCACTGGACTGGCACAGTGTTGGTAACTCTCAGACCTCTGTGTCCAGGGCAGGACGTTCAGTCTTCACACTGAGACATTCAGGGCGGTGAGGTTTGGTGTGCCAAGCGCTTTCCTGGGGCACACCGTGGGGATGGGGCCACATACCCCCAGGGTGTGTGTGCAGTGAGAATTCCTATCAGCTAACTGCTTCTGCCAGTGGAGGTTCCTAAATCATGCCTTAGGTTTTGGGGTTCTCTATATTTCATATGCGGGGAAGGCAATGGCACCCCACCCCAGTACTTTTGCCTGGAAAATCCCATGAGGAAGAAAGCATCCATTTACCCTTTTTAAAGAATAAACATGTGATCTCTTAGCCTCCAGTAAACATTGCTCTCCGGAAAGATGGTGCACACTCCCCATATCATTGCATTGCCCCTTGGCCTTCCTCCAGGTAATTCTCAGAAGCGGCTGGGCCCTCTCTGAGAATCGTACTTCGGGGTATTTTGGTAGCTATCTTCTGGTTTGAGTCAAGGAACCGTGTACATGGAGAAAATTGTTTATGGAATTTTCCAGCTACAGGGAATAATAATGACGTGTTTTGTTTTGTTTTGTTTTTCTGTGATCAGTGATAAAATTGATTAGTAGTCACTGGGTTTGGGAAACCTAAATAAACACACACTACCGCCCTGAGGGATGACTCCCTGTTTCATGGAGTACGTTAACACTTAAGTTACAGTTGCTATTTTAAAATAGTAGGTGCTACAGTCACTTTTTGCTTTCATTAGCCATTAATTATAAGAAATAAAAGATGAAATAAAGGCTTTTGGTTTTGCTTTTTATTTAAATGTGTGCATTTACGGGTGATTTCACAAACCTGGAATTGTTTAGATTTTGTCTGTAAATTCAGAATCTTAACCCATCTTAATCTTGACCCAGTAGCTTTGGGGTGTGTTATACATATATGCACACACGGTCACCTCACAGGGAAAGTGAGCTTTGAGTGGGGCGGAGGATTGAGGGAGACTTTGTGATGACTCCCCACACCTCTCATGCTTTTCAAGCAGCCTAGTGAGTGAGTGGCAAGAATACAGAGAAGAACTGTACAAAAAAGATCTTCACAACCCACATAATCACGATGGTGTAATCACTGACCTAGAGCCAGACATCCTGGAATGTGAAGTCAGGTGGGCCTTAGAAAGCATCACTACAAACAAAGCTAGTGGAGGTGATGGAATTCCAGTGGAGCTATTCCAAATCCTGAAAGATGATGCTGTGTAAGTGCTGCACTCAATATGCCAGCAAATTTGGAAAACTCAGCAGTGGCCACAGGACTGGAAAAGGTCAGTTTTCATTCCGGTCCCAAAGAAAGGCAATGCCAAAGAATGCTCAAACTACTGCACAATTGCACTCATCTCACACACTAGTAAAGTAATGCTCAAAATTCTCCAAGCCAGGCTTCAGCAATATGTGAACCGTGAACTTCCTGATGTTCAAGCTGGGTTTAGAAAAGGCAGAGGAACCAGAGATCAAATTGCCAACATCTGCTGGATCATGGGAAAAGCAAGAGAGTTCCAGAAAAACATCTATTTCTGCTTTATTGACTATGCCAAAGCCTTTGACTGTGTGGATCACAATCAACTGTGGAAAATTCTGAAAGAGATGGGAATACCAGACCACCTGATCTGCCTCTTGAGAAACCTGTATACAGGTCAGGAAGCAATAGTTAGAACTGGACATGGAACAACAGACTGGTTCCAAATAGGAAAAGGAGTACATCAAGGCTATATATTATCACCCTGCTTATTTAACTTCTATGCAGAGTACATCATGAGAAACGCTGGACTGGAAGAAACACAAGTTGGAATCAAGATTGCTGGGAGAAATGTCAATAACCTCAGATATGCAGATGACACCACCCTTTTGGCAGAAAGTGAAGAGGAACTCAAAAACCTCTTGATGAAAGTGAAAGAGGAGAGTGAAAAAGTTGGCTTAAAGCTCAACATTCAGAAAACGAAGATCATGGCATCTGGTCCCATCACTTCATGGGAAATAGATGAGGAAACAGTGGAAACAGTGTCAGACTTTATTTTTGGGGGCTCCAAAATCACTACAGATGGTGACTGCAGCCATGAAATTAAAAGACACTTACTCCTTGGAAGGAAAGTTATGACCAACCTAGATAGCATATTGAAAAGCAGAGACATTACTTTGCCAACAAAGGTTCGTCTAGTCAAGGCTATGGTTTGTCCTGTGGTCACATATGGATGTGAGAGTTGGACTGTGAAGGCGGCTGAGCACTGAAGAACTGATGCTTTTGAACTAGACTTTGAGAGTCCCTTGGACTGCAAGGAGATCCAACCAGTCCATTGTGAAGGAGATCATCCCTGGGATTTCTTTGGAAGGAATGATACTAAAGCTGAAACTCCAGTACTTTGGCCACCTCATGCGAAGTGTTGACTCATTGGAAAAGACTCTGATGCTGGGAGGGATTGGGGGCAAGAGGAGAAGGGGATGACAGAGGATGAGATGGCTGGATGGCATCACTGACTTGATGGACGTGAGTCTGGGTGAACTCTGGGAGTTGGTGATGGACAGGGAGGCCTGGCGTGCTGCGATTCATGGGGTCGCAAAGAGTCAGACACAACTGAGCAACTGAACTGAGTGAGTGAGTGAGTGAAAGTCGCTCAGTCGTGTCCAACTCTGCGACCCCATAGACTATAGAATCTATGGAATTCTCCAGGTCAGAATACTGGAGTGGGTAGCCTTTCCCTTCACCAGGGGATCTTCCCAACGCAGGGATCAAACCCAGGTCTCCCACATTGCAGACAGATTCTTTACCAGCTGAGCCACAAAGGAAGCCTCTCAAGCAGCCTATATTCCTGTAATTTCCAAAGTCAGGAATCACGTGAGACTATTTGGAGTGTCCCAGCTGCCCAGTCCCAGCAAGTTCTCTCTGGTGAGGATAGTCACACCCTGGACCTGTCATTCTGCACCCTGAGCTAGTTCAGTTCAGTCCCAAGCTAGTTCAGTTCAATCGCTCAGCCATGTCTGAATCTTTGTGACCCCATGGACTGTAGCACACCAGGCCTCCCTGTCCATCACCAACTCCCGGAGTTTACTCAAGCTCATGTCCATTGGGTCGCTGATGCCATCCAACCATCTCTTCCTCTCTTGTCCCCTTCTCCTGCCTTCAATCTTTCCCAGCATCAGGGTCTTTTCCACTAAATCAGCTCTTCACCTCGGGTGGCCCAAGAATTGGAGTTTCAGTTTCAGCATCAGTCCTTCCAATGAATATTCAGGACTGATTTCCTTTTGGATGGACTGGTTGGATCTCCTTGCTGTCTAAGGGACTCTCAAGAGTCTTCTCCAACACCACAGTTCAAAAGCATCAGTTCTTCAGCACTCAGCTTTCCTTATGGTCCAACTCTCACATTCATACATGACTACTGCAAAAACCATAGATTTGACTATATGAAACTTTGTTGGTAATGTCTCTACTTTTTAATACGCTGTCTAGGTTGACCATAGCTTTTCTTCCAGGGAGCAAGTGTCTTAATTTCATGGCTGCAGTCACTGTTTGGAGTGATTTTGGAGCCCAAGAAAATAAAAGTCTGTCACTATTTCCATTGTTTCCCCATCTATTTGCCATGAAGTGATGGGACCAGATGCCATGGTCTTAGTGTTTTGAATGTTGAGTTGTTTTGTTTTTTTTTCCCAAAAAGTACACTCCTTTTTTTTTTTTTTTTTTTTTGTTCCTTGCTAGTGACTGATGACGGAGAAGGCAATGGCAACCCACTCTAGTACTCTTGCCTGGAAACTCCCCTGGATGGAGGAGCCTGGTGGGCTGCAGTCCATGGGGTCGCTAAGAGTCGGACACGACTGAGCGACTTCACTTTCACTTTTTCTTTCGTGCATTGGAGAAGGAAATGGCAAGCCACTCCAGTTTTCTTGCCTGGAGAATCCCAGGGGCAGGAGAGCCTGGTGGGCTGACGTCTATGGGGTCACGCAGAGTCGGACACGACTGAAGTGACTTAGCAGCAGCAGCAGTGACTGATGAAAGGTTTGGGGAGAGAAGGGGTTGAAAAGATAGATGTCAGTATCAATATAGTTACTGAAGTCAGGGCAATAGCACACATGGAAATGAAAATTGGGTGATTTTCATATTTGTGTGTGTGTTTTTTTTTTTTTGCAGGGGAAAATGGACAAAAGAAAGGATCAGTGAGGGTGGGAAGGAAATGGGAATAAAGAAGGGGAGTGATGGTGGGGAGGAGTATATGTAATTTCTTAACCAATGGCTTTCTGTTTTTAATCACAAAGAACACTTAAAAAAAATCATGTTGAATTCATCCTATATTAGGGGGTTTGATCTGGAAATGAAAAGTTCAGGAAACGAAAAGTCCAGTTTGGGTGTCCTCATCTTAGGCACATCTTGGTATTTTGTATTGGTAGGTCTATCTTTACCACAATATATTATTTAGGACAGGATCACATTGGTCACTTCTTCCTGCCTACTACCCAAAGTGGTACCAGACCCATAAAATAGTCAATAAAGCTTTACAGAGTGAACAAATAAGTCTTTTTTTTTTTTTAACTCTCCTGAGTGAACTGAATTTTTTGAGGCTCATAAGTGAATATGTTTTCCTCTTTACTTTGTCTATTACAGCCAGATTATATGAGTGGGGTATTAAAGTTTCCCACTATTATTGTATTGTTGCATATTTCTTCTATCATATTAATTAATGTTTGTCTTAGATATATCAATGCTCCAATGTTGGGTGCATATATATTTATATTTGTTATAACTTCTTTTTGGATTGTTCCTTTAAGTCGTTATATATAACCTTGATTGTCTCCTTTTCAGGATCTTTAAAGTCAATTTTATCTGATATGAGTATTGCTACTCCTGTTTTCTTTTGGTCCATATTTGCATAGAAAATCTTTTTCCAGCCCTTCATTTTCAGTCAGTATATATCCCGTATTTTAAGGTGGTTCTCTTGTAGACAACATATATAGGGGTCTAGTTTTTGTATCCATTTGACCCATTTTAGTCTTTTGGTTGTCTCTTGTAGACAGGGTATGTAGGGGTCTTGTTTTTGTATCGATTCGGCCAGTCTTTGTCTGTTGATTAGGGCATTCAGCCCATTAACGTTTAAAGCAATTATTGATATATAGGATTTACTTTATTGTTTTAGGTTCGAATTTATACACCCTTTTAGTGATTCCTATCTAGAGAATGTCCTTTAGTTTTTGTTGGAGAAATGGTTTAGTGGTGCTAAATTCTCTCAACTTTTGCTTATCTGTGAAGCTTTTGATTTCTCCTTCATATTTGAATGAGATCCTTGCTGGATACAATAATCTAGGCTATAAGTTATTTTCTTTCATCACTTTAATTATGTCTTGCCATTCCCTCCTGGCTTGGAGAGTTTCTATTGAAAGATCAGCTGTTATCCTTATGGGAATTCCCTTGTGAGTTATTTGGTGTTTTTCCCTTGCTGCTTTTAATATTTGTTCTTTATATTTAATCTTTGTTAATTTGATTAATATGTGTCTTGGGGTGTTTCGCCTTGGGTTTATCCTGTTAGGGACTCTCTGGATTTCTTGAACTTGAGTGGTTATTTCCTTCTCAATTTTAGGGAAATTTTCAACTATTATCTCCTTAAGTATTTCCTCATGGTCTTTCTTTTTATCTTCTTCTTCTGGAACTCCTATGATTTGAATGTTGTAGCGTTTAATGTTATCCTGGAGGTCTCTGAGATTGTCCTCATTTCTTTTGATGTGTTTTTCTTTTTTCTCCTCTGATTCATTTATTTCTAGGATTCTATCTTCTAATTCACTAATCCTATCTCCTGCCTCTGTTATTCTAGTATTTGTTGCCTCCAGGGTGTTTTGGATCTCATTTATTGCATTATTCATTATGCGTTGACTCTTTTTTATTTCTTCTAGGTCCTTGTTAAACCTTTCTTGCATCTTCTCAATCCTTGTCTCCAGACTCTTTAACTGTGATTCCATTTTGATTTCGAGATTTTGGATTAATTTTACTATCATTATTCAGAATTCTTTATCAGGTAGATTCCCTATCTCTTCCTCTTTGGTTTGGTTTGGTGGGCATCTATCCTGTTCCTTTAGCTGCTGGGTATTCTTTTGTCTCTTCATTTTGTTAAAATTGCCAAGTTTAGAGTGTTCTTGCTATATTCTGATAGTTTGTTGAATTCTCTTTATTGAGGCGGTTTACTGGTCTTTTCAATATCTGATCTCTGCCCTGTTACAGAGGGGGCGGAGATGAACACCCAAATCTAAGCTGGCCAGGTTCAAGCACTCGGATAATCCTCAGAAGCACAGACTCGGTTGAGTCTGCCTTTTATGCCCTTCCCAGATCCAAGTAGCGCAGGTGATGAAATGTTTAGCGAGCGCAGCTGCCGCAACTTATCGCCTCCCCGCCGCTCAGTTTTCTGGGTATACAACCGGCACACTTTCTCAGGCAAATGTTGACCATCCAGAGGCCCAAGACGCGTGAGTCAGCACAGAAACCTACCCACAGTTCTCTAGACAGTGTCTCTCTAGGGCTGTGATTGCCCGCCTCCAGCCCTGGCTGCCTGTCACCGGAGTGGGACGGCCTGCAGCCAGCTATCTCTGCAGTCCTTTGTTCCCTACGTAGTCCTGGTGGTGTCTTAAGTTAGGGCTGGCTTTTGATGTAGTAGATAACCGACAGTCTGGTTATTTCGCTCAAATAG